>VXBU01000302.1:166262-194977 GCA_013400315.1 Bombycilla garrulus
CCAAAGGCATCATAGGAACCCCCGGGGTTCCAACATCTTGGTGTCTCCCTGCCCAACTCTAGACCACATTTCACTGTAAAAATCTTACCTAAAACCTCCACTCTAAAATCTCAGCTATTCTGCTATGTATATGATATAATGTAAACCTTGTTATCTACCTTTCTGTCTCTCTTTTATTTTTCCTCTCCTCCATAATTTCTCCTTTATCATGTTCCCTCTGATGAATCTCTTAAGTATGGATAAATGTCATGTATTAAATGGCATTAAAATACAGGAAAACCGGTTTTGTTTAACTACCTTGTTAATGTTGATAAAGATATTTAAATTATATCCCCTCACCAGTTAGATATATAAACCATCCTTAAAAGTAATTAGTGATTTTTTCACTTTTCGCAAAGGACTTGTTAAATACCTTCTCTCTTGTCTCTCTCTTCTTTAAAGAGGGAAACCAGTCTCACCTAATGCTCTTTCCCATTAGAGTAGTCTGGATTTCTTGGTGCACAACCAGGATGGGCTTCTGGTGTGTGCTGCAGGGACCGCAAGCTGAAAAGGGAAGACAGTATGAAGAAAAAGGTAAACAACTAAAGAACAATGATCCCTGAATGAAAAACAAGGTAGAATAGCCTCAGGCAACAGATAACCCAAGCTCCAGCTGACCTTGGTAGCATGACTTGGTCTTTACTTGAGGACAGAATCCTCCAGCAATTTCATCAGTTCTGCCCCACTGTCAACCTTGCATCTATTATTATTTTACGTCTCTTTTTTTCTCTGCTTGCATGTATTTATTGCTTAAATGTATTTACTGTCTCTAATAGAAGGAAGATCTCTAAGTAAGCTTGAGCTTTCTCAAGTCTCTCAGACTCCTGAGGACTGATGAAATCCAGGACTCTTTTTTGTTTCAAATCTCTTTAGCCAGAGAAAATTAGACACCAGCTCTGCACCAGCAGGCTTGAATTTTGGGCCTGAGAGCAGTCTTCCTTCTCATTTTGGCATAGCTGTAGAATATATCTTTTGTCCTTTCTGCTGTGAATGTGCAGTTAAACTAACAGCAGAGGATGGAAAGGCAGCCTTCTTGAGCACGTCACTTGGCAGTGACCAGACCTTAAGCATGAACAGATTTGTTGAGGCAGCTTTCCCAGCCTATTCAGTAAAGGCAACCAATTCTGAGCCTTGTGTACTAAGAGCTGATGGGGTCTATTAAATATCCTCATATAAAACATGCCAGGGGCCAGTGTAAGGGAAAGAAAGGAGTATTCACTGAGATGTAAGCTGAAAACTGTCAAGAGTTCTGTGCTGCCAAGAATAGTGGTTTGACTGTTTGTGAAGGATGCATCAATGCATCCTACTTTAAAATTGTAAGGACTGCATGGATTTTATATCATATAAGAATTTTGGCATTTCTTTGGCTATAAAAAATGATCATGCTACTGCATCCACAGCTGGTATATATGAATGTAACCCCATATATTCTGCTGAGAGAGGAAGATTGCTTTGTGGTGTTTTAGTTACAGGCTACCATGTACCCTGTGCACCTGCTTTTTAAAGTCACAATATATCAACAAGAGTCACTTGTGAACTAAGCTGTACGGGATAAAATATGTGTTACCATGGTGTTTTGATGTTTTATCCATTTTAAATATTAATTTAATTTAAGAGAGTGAATTGCAAATTTTAGTTGATGATTGCAGAAGGATCATTTCTACTGTTTGAATCATTTTGCGCATATTGTCATTTGATGCTTATGAACTAATTTCCAATGAGTTTATTTTTAAAAGAAGGAGTCCTATAATTTAAAAGTGCACTAGTAAAGATACTGTTAATTTTTAATGCTACTGAAAATGGAGGGGTCTTGTGCTTGTATAATTAAAAAGCAAACTTTTTCATAAGAGTAGATTGATAAGTATTACATGGAACATGGTTTGCTGTTTTCAAAATCAGGGAAAAATTTTATAGGTCTTCTGTTTACACCCATCTTCATCAGATTTTCATGCAGAGGAGATGTAGGGGAAGAAATCTGTGCAAAGAAAAATGTTGCTGCATGACCATGAGGTCTCTTCAAGAAATTATTTTTCCTCATTATTCCTTATTATCCTTGTCCTGTCAGCTATGGTCTGGAGTTGACAATTTGGGTTAGGAGCAAAGTTAGATGTTTGAATGATCAAACAAACAAATGGAAAGAATCAAGAGAGAGGATTTCAGAGGCAAGGATTTGTTTGGTGGTCAGCAAGATGGTTTTATTCTCACTCTCCATTTGACACTTTTTTTGTTGTTTGTTTTAATTATTTATTTGTTTTGCATGAACATTGATAAAGCACGAGTGCTAAATATCTAGCCGTATTTTGTCAAAAAGAGGTTATATTTCAGTCGAAAGATTGAAATATCAATGAAGTATCTGAAGTATTATGAAGACTGAAGCATTAATGGCTTTAGTTAGTTTGTAAATCTGCTAGTAGAGATGCTGAAGTCAGAAGTCCTCACAATTCTGCATAAATGTTTACCTGAAATAAGACTTAGGTGTAAAAGCGCACCTCTCATAGATGGGGGAGCAACAAGCGCGTTTTAGTTTCACCTTCAACTGTTGTGTGACAAAACCAAACCACCCATTCTTCATTAGGTGCTTTGCACAAAGGGAATGACAGAATATTTTACTCCTTTCCAAGTATATGATGTTAGTGTTCTAAAAAACTCAAAGCTTTTTTTTTCTCCTAGAAATAATGTTTCTTCAGCTTCTAGGATCACAGATGTAAAATGCTTGGGAAAAGAAAGAAAGAAAGAAAGAAACAAAAATAACAAAAAACCCAAACAACCCCCTCCAAAAAAAACCCAATCCCCTCAAAAAAAAAACCCCAAAACTGAACAAAAAAACCCCCAAAACAACAACAAAAAAATCCCCAAACCAACCAACCAAAAAAACCAGAAAACAAACAAAAAAAACCCAAACAAACAAAAAAACCCCAAACAAACAAACAAACAAACAAACAAAAAACTAAAAAAACCCACAAACAAACAAACAAACAAAAATAACCCCACTGAAAATCTCTTAGAAGCCTAGTCTGTGTAGTCAGTCCACACATTATATGTTTGTTCCTGGGAATTTATTTCCTGGGATTCAGACATCCCTTCCATGAGCTGACTGATACTGGAGCCTGTGCTGGACACAGCTTAAAAGAGGAAGGGCTTATTTTTAAAGATGTTTCTGTGCATTTTGGCTGAGGTCTTCTCAGGAGTTGTCATGAAATTTGGCAGGTGAAATGCAGCAGTCCTTTGAAAAGCTGTTTTGTCATGTTTAAACAGCTCTGGTGGCCACAGCCAAGGAGGGACAACTGCCAGTCACTCCTGAACTCTTCCCAGCCCTTTTTGGGAGAAACTGATGTCATGATTCATCTTTGCATGAGACAGTGCTCATGTTTCCCTGCTGTTTTATGCCTCAGCACAGGAGGAGGTTCTTTGTTTTCTCTCCCCTTGGGCTTGCTTCTTGCAGTCCCATGCAGGGCTGAATACAATCTGGCCTATGGTAGAGATTTGGAATCTGTTTGCTTGCTCTTCTACAGCTTTCAAGGCTTGCCAGCTATACTGTGGGAAGCCTGGAAAAAATTAAAGTGTTATTCTATCCTGAAACTTGTTTCTGCAAAAATGCTATTCTAGGCTTCCATGTTTATTGTTTCTCCGGGATTCTCTGTATGAACTTTGAACTGTTTCAAATGGGGAAGGAAAAAGGCAACAAAAAAAGAAATAAAATTTCTGATTACCTGTCCTGTAGATGCCTTCTTTGAGCAGACAACCTGAATTGTCTCACCTCAATCAGAGAATCAGAATCTCTTCTGGTGAAAGGAATCAAACCCAGCTGAGAATGGCTTTGCTGTGTTTGAACTTAAAGGTTTCCTCTGAAAAATACTTTTGTCACCTGTTTTCCAGTGTCATTTATTCAGCCTGCAGAATAACTTCTCAAGTTGCAAATGCATGTCACAGACCGGTTGTCCACAGCATCTTCTTATGATAGCCCAAATCACCCCTGTATTAGCCCAGCTGGAGTGAACACATGAAGATTAAATATTTTATCTCTGTAAAATTCTGTGAAGTTTATTGTGGACTTTCCTTTGTAAGTTTTTACAGGGAAAAGATGTACAGCTTGCCTTTACCTTTAGGCTAGTGACAGAGAAGTTCTGAAAGGGTCCCTGTGTCATAAATACAGGGAGGAACATCACAAACCCTGATGTGAACATGACCTGCAAGAATTCTGAATTGAAAATAGCAGATCCATTAATGGTCAGATCTTGTAAACTGGTGGTAGCCTTTGTCTCATCTGGAAACTGTTTCTGTTTACATTCATGAAACAAACAAGTGCATTCGATGAAGTCTTCTTGATCAGTGAAAAATAAAGTTCTTCTGATCTACAGAGCCATAAACAAGATGCTTTAACCACTTCCCAAGTAATTAAGAGCTTGGCCATTATTAGTTAGTTTAGGAGTGTAATTATCACCTTAGATATAATTAATAAAGATCACTCTTAATGGATCACTATTTTCTAAAAAGCATGGAAAAGCCAGGAAACTCAGGAGGCACATATGCCTTTTATTATTTTGGATCTATCTACACAGCACCTCTTGATAGTCACATTTGAGAGGTCAGAGAAAAGGGAGGGACTTGTACAAGTCCTTGCAGCTGATTCCCCTCAGATCAGGTCTCATGTCCCGGTTTAGAGGAGCTGCTGAGTCTGAGTGCCTCAGTGCTGTGTGCCCTGCTTTGCCTCCCCAGTGCCAGTGCCGAGGGACATGGTGGCCTGAAAGCTGAAAGATGACCAGAGGCTGAAAGCTGGTGCCTGCTGGCCATCGCCAAGAAGGTGAATTGGGCTTCACTGCCATCAGTGGGGTAAATTACTGCCTCCAGCCTCAGTCGTAGCTGTGAATCCCCTTATTTATCTGCATTTTAAGCTGGCTTTTCTAGAGTTAGTAGGGCACATTTTAAATAAGGTTAGTTTCCCATTTTTGAAAATCTATCATAATTGTTAAAAATTGTGGATACTTGCAAACAAAGAAAATTTCAGGGGATTATTTGTTGCAGTAATTGCCAGGACTGGTGTTATAATTACTTCTAATTTAAAAGTCCTCTTCGCCCATGACAAAAAGGATTTTTTAAATTTGATGACAACTTGCAAAATAAAATAATGCACTCTTAAAATAATGTGCAATTAAATGATTACCAAAAACTATCATTGAAATCTATGCTTTCATTATATCAAAAGCATCAGTAATCACATGTTTGGTGCTATAGTTTGTTCTCTTTGGTGCTGCAACAGATAAGGTTTTACTAAGGTTGCCTAATATTATCCATGATAGCTCCCAGTTCGCAGTTGATGATAGCTTTGCCAGATTTTAACTGTTTGGCATCTCTGTGAGAAGAAGCTTTCCACACTGGTTTTCTTCTTAGTTGAATCTGTTCTGGAAAATTTCAGAAAAAAATTATTCAAACATTTTCAGGCATTAGGCAATGGGAATATATAATTTTTTTGACCACACTGAAAAGTCCTGGCAAACCTTGCTCTGAATAGCTGTAGCTTCCCCTCCCTCCTCTGCCCATCCTATTGTTTGGGAATAAGGATTTGAAACTTGGCAGGAGGGTGTTCTTTGTCTTATAAAATTGTTATTCAAAGCATCACATTGCATGAATCTAAAAATCCTTGAGAAAGTATAATGAAGACAGGTGGGAGAGTGGAATCAGCTGAGAAATCATTCTGTCTCTGGAAGTATTGGTAGAAAACAAGGTGGAAAGGGATATGAGCAGAGAAACAGTTAATTGAGCATGAGACACTGATGTGAACCTAGAAGTCAAAGGGAGTTGCAGGATTTAATATTTACTACGCAGAAGATGAGGCTTTGGAATCAGCCTTTTCAGAAGGGAAGATTTGTGGGGAAGAAGGGTTAGATGTCAACTATCCTGCCACCAGTAGCAGATGGATTGGGAAAGGATAAGTGGGCAAAACTGGGAAATAACCAAACATTTTTTACTGATATATCAGCTCATCCCAAATGGGAGGTTGTGCCTGGAGCACTGCATTCAGGAATTGCCAGTGTATACTGCCTCTGCTAATACACCTAATATGTTTTAAAATTTGTTTATGCTTGTGACTTGAAGCCCGGCAGCAATGAATTCTACAGCTTGTTCATTATAAGAAAAATTATTTCCTCTTACTGGGTTTAAAACTGTGAGCTAATTTTATTGTGTCTTCAGATTTTTTTGTAATTTATTTATTACAATGATGATTTTTAGACTGAATAATCATTCTCTAATCACAGAAAAGTCCAGAACTTTTATGACTTGCAAACCTCCATTGTACCCATCCCTAGTTACTTTTTTTCTGATCTGAAAGCATGTGGTTGGCCTTTTTTATTACTACATATCATTAAGCCAACATTTCCATGGAATTATCCATAATGGTTCAGAGATTTTTGTGCCGCATGATAATAGCTGGGGTCCATTGTGGTTTAGATCTAATTAGGATTGTTTTCCCTCATATGCATTACTTTGCATTCATCAATACCCTCTGCTGTTTTATTGTTGTTTAGTGTTTTAAGCCTCCCACAACCTTTTGCATTTAGATCAGCTAGCCAGAGTGACTCTCCATGCCTGGTACATTTTCTCATGTTGTTATCCCTCTTCTTTCAAAGTCCTACAAGACTCTACCTAACATCTCAGGTCCTTGGGAGCTGGGCAGGTAGCTTTCCTCTGATGCAAAAGTTTGCCAGTTACTTCTAACCATTGTTTGCTATCTTTTAATGGTTTATTAACCAAGTCTTAAGTTTCCCTTTATTAAAACTTGGAGTGAGATAAAAACTGTCTGCGTTTCACAAAAAAAACCAACAACTCAATGCCACCACTTGGAGATGCAGGAATTCAATTTGCCTTTGAAACTTTAATGGGCATCTTTTTTAGTTTATAATAAATTCTTTAAATAACTGATCTTATGGTATTAGATCATGTGATTCCTGCTTGCTTTAGTGGACAGCAGGCTTCTGAAATGGGAGCAAATCAGGATAACATAAAGAAGGAGATTCTTGTCCGGAGAATATTTATTTCAGAACTTGGCAACTGTACTGTGAATGAAATCAAGGAAAATGTCCCCCGGTTAAGGCGGTTAAACATTAAATCCAACAACTAGCTGTGGTTCCACATCTTACTTCAAGGTACTCACATGTGAAAATAATGTGCAGGTTTTCAGAGAGGCCAAGGCCTTTGCCTGGCTATTTAGAGCAGACTACAGTAATTTTACAAAAAGTTGGAGTAGTGAATATTGTGGCATTCTCTAAGAAATTGTGGATAAACAAAGACACATACACAGATATATAAATAGGTAGACCTATGCACATAAGATCATTCTTCTAAGTCTAATTCAGAATGCCGTTATTAGTAGTAGTAGAAAATGTCTTTGTCTTTAGGCAGCAGAAGAATCACTGTCCACTATGGTAGAGAACAATTGCTTGCAAATGATTAGTCTTAAATGTTGGCAAAATAATACCTAAACTCTCAAGGCAACTCTTGTGTTTATAAATCAACACCAGCTGTTCCTGTTTATGCAATACTTTGTAAACATAAAAGAATAAAATAGAATCTGATATGACCGCTTATATACCAAGATTCAGCTTTCTGCAAAAACAAATCAGACCATTAAAAAATGTGGGGTTTATTTCAGATATTCTAACAAAGCCAACTAGTCTCATGATAATAAATGTAACCATGTTTCTCTAATGCCTTTAGGCATATGGCAGGTACCTGGCAAGGAGACTTCTAGAGCTAAGCCATCAGAGAGGTTTTCTTGCTGTCCCCCTGGAACGGACTAATAGGAAGACCTCCTCAGAGGCAGCACCTGTCAAGCATTTCTGAGCCATGTCAGTTCCAAATTTGCCCTAAGTGCCAAATTCTGACTTCTGTCACAGATTCTGTAACAGGAAGTGAAGAGATTCTCCAAAGTCAGTGGGGTTTTCTTTAGTATAATTGTTCTCAGATTATCCACAGATCTCTCTGAGAAGGGGGTATATTGTACGTTTGGCATATTCCTCTCCCATAAACTCAAAGTTAAAAGATCTTGCTTATTTTGGTGATTATTTTTCCTGTGCAGGGAGGATGAGATGTTAGCTAAAACCAGTTAAGTTTGAAAAAAGTAAAATTTAGTGAGCTTACAGCTAGGTCCATGGCCCTTACAATGAAATTAAACCACAGGCTGATTTGGTTGAAATCAGGTGAAGTGCAGTGTGAAGGCCAGGCACCTCAGAGTAGAGTTTCAAACCAGGTGTTCGCTAAGGTGGGCACTAAGCTCTTGCTGATGTGGTCTTTAGAAGGGGGGATTATTTTCTGGGCTTTTTGTGAAACTCAGCATCCTGTTGGAGCTGTGATTCACCTAGACAAAGCAGCCTACCTCAATCCCTGAGGGTAGGGACTTAAAATTTTCTTCTCAAAAAACAAGCACAGAAATGAGCTCTGTTTTTCTTCTTAATTTTGTCTGGGAAAGGTAAGAGGGGATGCTTCTTCACCCCTGCTAATGTTTTAATTTATACTTGAATTGCCACTTTAGGAGTAAATTATGTGAATGTCTCAACATGACCGGGATGTCAGGTCACATTGCAAAGCAGTCTCAGTGTGTGAACTGGACTTTAAGGTCTCTGGCTACTCCTTGGCGTTCAGCCCATGAGATTGGTCTCAAGCCCATTGAGATGTAACCATTCCTTCCTTCAGCTTTGCCCTCCAAAATCCATACATTGTGGACATTGGATTAGGTGCAGGATCTTGCATTTGGCTGTGTTGAACATCATGCCATTCCCATGACACACTTTAGAGTTTGTCCAGGTCCCTCTGAATTCCATCTCATCCCTCAGGTGTGTCAGCTGCACCACTCAGCTTCACATTATCTGGAAACTCACTGCGAGTGCCCTTAATCCCACTGCCTGTGTCGCCGATGAAGATTAAACAGTACAGGTATCAGTGTGGACCCCTCAGGGACACTACTCAGCACTGGAGAGTCTTTTAGATGGCCTTCTACGTACCAAGCTTTGTGCAACATCTGGAAGCTAAAGACAAGAAATGCTGAAATCTTAGCTTTCCTGTTTAGAGATTTTCTGGGACATGATATTTTAGGGGCAGAATCCACTAAATAGAACACATTATTTTGGAACTCTATTTTTAGTTTATTTATTTACGACTTGGCAGACTTCTAGTCAGGAGGGGATAACCCTGGCCCTAGTGATAAGTTCTAACAACTACATGTTTATGCACCAGTAGGTATCAGGAGGTCAGTCATAAAAACCTGTCAGTTTGTATTACTTCTCTCTTGACTCTCTATCAAAGCGTAAAGGAAATGAGAACTGCCATATTTCTCTTCCTACCACTGGGTAGTATGTCATGAATTAGATAAAATAAGTTAATTTTTTCTTATATTGGTGCAAATTACAATCCCTTTGAGAACTGGAGAAAAAACAATTACATTTCTATCTAGTTATTCAGTTACTGAAGCAGAGATACCACTTTTGCAGGTGAAGGAGATGGAAATAATGTAAAATATATGCTGCTTCTGAGTCTTTGTGAAAACACATAGGCAGTACTCTCAGATGCTTGTGAAGCTAGTGTTGAATTCTGGTCAGGTCTTCCCTAAGCAGATCTGTTTGGATATTAATGAACTGTTAATTTTTAAGTTATACGCAACAGGGAATAGTGAAACTTGTATCATCTTTAATATGTTCAGGTCGCTTCCTTTTGATACCAACACTCAGATCAAAGAAACTGAATGAGATAAAAGAATATCAACAATGATCATGGTTTCTTCTCCATATGAGAAATTGATACTCTGTTTAACACCCTGCCTCCAAGTGAGCTTCCAGTTATTTGATATTGATAGCCATGAGAATGAAAATACACAATTAAAATATGTATACCATTCCCTGCTTCTGCCCAGAGAAGAACCAGGCTCTGAAAGATCATGCCATTGGCTGAAATGTCATCCTATTGAAGAAGAAAAGAGTTTGGAATTCCCTTTCTTTCATTGCTCATGTCTAAATGCATTTCATGACACTCTGCAGCCATGGCCACAATTAGGGTAGACTCCTGTTCTGAAAAAAAACATACTTTATTATCTATCTATAGGACCTGACAGCTTTGATTTCAAATTAGTTTTTTGATAGAAGCTACAGAGTGCAAAGTCTACAGCAGAAGAATCTGTTCTGAGTTATTCTGAGCTTGTATCAAGAAGCCAGATAATAAAGGCTGGCAATTGCAAAGACCTACAATTCTGTGTGCTCCAAGCAGAAAAGACTGCTGTGTCTCACCTGAGGTAGACCCTATAGATCAGGAAGGTATCCAGGATTATTTTGATCATTATCTGTATGGAAAACAAAAATTAATTTTATCATGAAACACAATGCATAGTAGTTTCCTTAGAGCTATTTGTGGTAGTAGTAGTTGTGATAAATGAAACTGTTTTGTGCTAACTATCAATAGGAAATAATTGTTATAAAGCAATACAGGGACATCAAATAGTGAGACAAAACAGATGGACTCTTCCTACAGATGTTAGGAGAGAGTAGTTAAACGCAGGATGCAAATAATTAGGGGCTCAAAATAAGACTTCAGCCTTGAGATGATTCTCAGTCTAGGGAAATACAGAATGTAGGACTGAAATAGACCTTCCAAGAAGACTTGGGCCTAGGAGTTAGCCAACTTGGGACAACTCCAGGTACACAGCTTAAATTAGGCCTCTTTATGAAATAATTAAATTTATTTTTAGGACATATGCTTGATTATGTAATCCAAAGCTTAGTGCGCATGTGCCACCCGAAGGGTCACACAGCGGACAAGGACGAAGAGGAGAGAGCCTTCATCGGAAAGAAGACCCCCCAGAAGAGTTGGAAGACCCCCAAATGCCAGTAGAGTGTGCGCAATGCAAGATAGTGACGTAGATTTTAGGAATCAAAAGTAGGAGTAGAGTTACAGGAATATTGATGAATATGTATTAGCATATAGTATATAAGCATGGATTTTGGTATAAACTGCTTTGTATGTGAGGCAGGGTGAGGAGCCCTCCCCATACCCTGGTCAGTTTTGCTTATGCTTTATACGAACCTAAATTATACTTAAATCACTTATTGCCAAATTTTGTATATGCTTAATAATATACTTGATTATATTTATTTATATAAAACTGCTGAATCAAAAATTGCTGTAAGATTTAATTTTGTTGTTTATTAAATTGGACAGATAGAATCACATTCATAGCATAGAGAAATTGGAAAAAACTGTAGCTTGTTTCTGTTTTATTTTAGCATGGGTTTAAGTTACTTTTGAGTCTTTCTTTCTTAAAATCCAAAACATGGACAACTTGGAAGTACAAAAAGGATTACTTGATTAAATCTATGAACTATACCTGGCAAGTGGACATTTTCTTGGAGTGCAAGTAGATCTTTTCAAGTAAGAAACATAAATTCTTAGAGTAATGGTTACTTCATACTGTATTACCTTTTCACCCTACATTTCCTAAGGAGACATTATTATCCCTGACTACTGTGCTAATTATCATAGGAGCATGATGGAACACCATGTTTCCTTTTGCTCTGCTGCTGGTTGTTGAATAGGTTAGATATTTCCCTAGGACATTCTTTATTGTGAGACTCATCATGTACAACATAGACTGCACTTCTGTTTTCTCATCCCATCGTGACCACTGGATTCAGTTGTTATCTATATCTATCTATATATCACCCATATCTATATCAATGGGTATCAGCTCACAACCCATAGGATCTTTCATCTGCTGCATACTACATAATAGAGCTGAAAATATTCAGTATCTGCAGTTTCTAGGCCATGTGCCCTGGGCAGTTTGGTGTCACCTCTTTGACTGATTCTAATGAGTGCTTGGAATATTGGCAGAGAAATGAGGAGAGTACTGAAAAGTGTAATCCTGCTTGTGGTCCCTTCAGATCAAGGTGCATGAGTATTTTCAGGGAAAGACTAGGAAGCTGCTTTGATTCTGTACCTGTTCTGCAAATCTATTGATATTTCAAGATGTGAAGGCCTGGGATTGTCAGCTGTACTGGAGAGGGTTGAATCAAGTCAGAAGGAACTCGGTCCAGACCTGACTCCTGCCAGATGTTGAGCCGTTCTGAACAAGTACATTTACATGAGTCTGAACAAGGAACTGCTTGCTTCATACAAAGCATATTTGATCCTCAGTACACTCCTTTGTCCTTGCAGATATGCCACGAGATATATGGTGGTCTCTGTGCTGACCTGGCAGTTACTGATGGGCTTCTTGCAGCTTTCAAATCTCACATGTGGAGGTTATAAAAAGTTCACATTCATTCTAGAATGCCTCAGATCAGGGATTTTAAGAAGCAGATGACCTAATCCAGGAGACACTACTACGGAAGCTGAGAGTATCAACAAAAATGTGTCTCTGTGCAAGTCTATCAGTGCATCTGGTTTTAGAAAAAAAATTACAAATCAGAAAGTAGAACAAAGAAAGCAAGAGGGGAAAAAGAAAAAAGAAGTAATTCTATTCTAGAGCAGAGAGGTGATCCTTCAGTGTGCCAGACAGAAATCAGATATAAAATTCAAGTGATTGGGGAAGAACTCATTTAGAGGAGGATAATCAGCACCTGAAACCAGCATCCCTCCAAAAAGCATCTGTGCTATTTTGATGTAATATTTCTTTGAGGACCTAGAGAGTGATCAGGCTACAACTAATTTTGTAGGTTCTGACAAAACATAGTGCAAAGAAATACGATAACATCTCACAGTGGTTGTCATTGCACTAGTAGAAAACAAGCTGCTTGATGTGGATCCATATATTCTGGGCTGAGCTTGACATAAGGTTCTCCTAGTCTAAGAAGACATTAGCACTGAATCTTTTCTGATTTTCTGTCTCACTTTCAGATGACAGCTCCTCTGGCAGTTAACACATTCCCAAAAATGGGACTGTGTAGTTTCTTGGCTTTGTCAAGACTATTGCTACCATCTCAGGCTCTTTGGTACTATGAACACAAATCTTGTAGGAAAGCTCTGAAAATGCAGATGCTCTGGGTTTATGGTACTCTAAGGGAACACATTATAATTAGAAAATAAATTAGGTACAACATGATCATTGTATATTTTAGTTAGAAATGCATAACTCTAACAAAACAGACAAACAAAGGTATGCCCACACTATATTTTGTTGTTAATATGAGGATTCAGATTTTTGAAAATAGGTCTGAGCTGCTTGATAGGTACACTTCCATGAGCTCTTTAAGTTATTGCAGTCTCCTCTGCACCAACTTTGTCTACACTTTTCCATGTTATGCAAAACTATTTTCTTTCTTAAAATAGTTTTCTGTGTGTTTGAGCTTTCTCACAGATTCATGTTCTTTCTGGTTTTAAACATTTTGTGTCAACACTGGTAGGATTTTTTAGGCTGTAGGTACACCATGTCTCTGGATCCTATTCCTTAGCCGGGGAGGAAGGAAACTGCTTTTTCAAAAGACTTGCTTGCTCTTTGTCAGGAGATGCCTTCACCTGGCAGGCATTGAGGGTAAATATCTACATCAGCAGTCCAAGGTGTCACTTACTTGGCTCTTTGGCAAGTGTGAAAATGAAAAATCAGAAAGACCATTCGTCGTTTTTTCACAATGTAACTTGTTGGTTGGCAGGAACACACAAGAAAGACCCGACTTTACAAGCAAATTCACAAGTTTTCTGTAAGCAAGTTTTCCAAATTGTTACTTTTTTATATTTCTTAATATCCTGCAATGTTACACAGAGAAATTTTGACAGCATTAGAAAACAGGAAAAGTCAGATACCACTTCTGGCAAACTAAGAAATCTTGAATCAGTTTTACTTATTTAACAGGTCCACAGAGTCTGAAGTGATTTGTTGTAGTTCATAGGAGGCTACTGTTGTAATAAAAAGATGTTTAAAATTTCATTAAATGTTTACAGATCCAGAGGTGAGGCCCCAGTACATTATCATATACAACATAAAGACATATTAAAAAAAAATACTACCTGGTGTGAACTTCCAATTGGATCTTATCAGGTCCCAGCTACAAGGATGACCTTAGTGGGTGATTTCCTTGACATATGTAGCTCACAGTTGGCTTTGCTTACTTTGTTTAAATTTAGATTTTTACATTTTTCATGTTTAAGCAATAGGGTAGCTAGTAAATAGACATTTTTTAGTAAATAATTGCTCATGTTGTTACTAGTTGACTGACAGCAAATTAAATCCTATAAGGATTTTTATATATACTAGTGGTAGTGATACAGCTAAGTGGCCACTTGGTAGGTGAGAGCTTTGTTTGTCTAGGGTTTTAGCATAATCATTAAATCACAGCTTTCTCTAATTGCTTCAGCTGCAGCCAAACACAGTTGGATGGGATTCTGAAGCAAATGGGATTGTGTCACATTCAATATCAGTGTTTGCTTTATTAAATAGCATTTCTGTGGGGACTTGCTTAGACTTTTGGAGTTTTTAATTTGTTACAGTATATAGTGACTGGCTTCTGTAAAGGGATTGTTCACCAAGCTGCAATTTTATTATTACTATTGATGCCTTTTTACTTTAAATGAGGTTGACAAGATAAGAGATGCCATTTAGAAGAAAGCTTTACTTACTTTGCTCAGTGAAGACTGAGTTTTGAAAGGGAGCACTTCTTGGCATGCATAAATTCTCCCATTTCTTTTGAAGTGAAAATTGAAAGTTAATAATTAAAACAAACACAAAAACCTACTCGGTTATCACAACCTCTGTGCTTCATTCTCTCTATATTTCTTTCAATGCCTTTCAGTACAATATATCCTTTGATTTAGCTACCATAACAGCCTTGTCAGTTATCTGTTACACTGTTCTACAATATTATAGCAGCAATAACAGTAAAAGTTTTGGTTCTAAGTAGATTTTTTTGTGGTAAGCAGGTGATTCAGACATCTCCATTTCAATCAAGATTTTCATTTGTAAATGCAAATGTCACTTAAAAAAGTGCACTACATTGTGCTTCTCGCCACCAAAACTCGCAAACTGTTGTGTACACTGAGAATATGCAATGTCTGGAGCCCAGCTCATCCTCACTTTGTCAAAGCAACCTCAACTCCTGCTTACTTTTCCTTCATTAATCAGGCTTGGCTGTACATGCCCAGCAGTGAGTGTTATGTGCTTGAGAAGGGTAGTACTACAGCACAGAAACGGAGCAACTGAGTGGTCTGATGGTGACGCGATAACGCATGAGAAATGTATTTGATATGTGTTGATGTGTTGATGTGTTGATATGTGTATAAGGGTTTCCTTAAAGATCATCTGACCCAGGACATAGGAGGATATATATGAGCAGTTCTGTCTCTAGTTTAATTGTGTTGTGTACAGGAATTTTGTATCTAAATACTGTATGAGATACAAAACAGGCCTTGAGGGCCTTTAGTTGCAACTGTGGCTAGCCAGGGAGTAAAGTTAGGAAGCCAGGCTAATCATCACATCTTCTTCATTTAAAGTATTTCATACTGGCAGAAGTCTTTAACCAGTTCTCCAACTTCTGTCTGCCACTTGGAGCTTTTTATATGAAACAGTGGGAACCTGGCAGCCTGGAGATCTTTCAGCATTACAAGCAAAAAACTTGAACATCATTTATCGGTTTTCTTGCCAAGACTGTAAAAATCTAGACAAAGTAGATACAGTTGTTTCACCCAGCTTTTCACGTATTTTTGTCCTTCACAGAGCTCTCAAAGTTTCAACCAGTTTTCTTCCTGACTTTTAAATTCTTGGTAGCTATATAGAATAGGATTTCTCTTACCTACCTTTATCCCTAAAACGTTATATGGCTAGACTGAACCATTCTCTAGGCTCCCTCTACAGACAGTGAAGAGACAGAGATCTGCAGGAGGCTTTTTATCTCACATGAATTTAGACAACTGTCTTGGGGTGAGATGAATCCCAGCCCTGTTGTCACCCTCTAGCTTTGATTCAGAAAATGTAACAAGTTCCATTTCCATGCTGGGATTTGGAGCCTTGCATAGAATATTCCAACATCTGATTTCCACTTAATTTAATTGAAAATGAATGCATAAGTCTTTTAATTAGCTTTGAAAATCCCTGCCTTAATGTATGATTAAGTTTGAATGCACATGTGTTTGTATATTTAAAAATTATAAGTAATGAATGTAGCTGTATTATTTTCAAATACCTGAGCATCTGATAACTGCAGCTGATTAGTGGTTCAAATGGCCGCTGCAGACAATACTATGCTGTAGTTTTGAAAACTGGAACAAGTAAGTAGAGTATAAAATACAGACTTAACCTCAACACTGTCTTTTTTCTTACCTCTCTCTCTCTTAAGTAGATTTAGATTCTGAATCACATTTAACACAGATAATATTTGTGTGAAAATATTTTTGTAATATTTTGTAATTTTGTGGGTAGAGTGACATCACCAGATGACAAAAATGACTGTGGTTACTAGTCCTAATGAGTACAGAATGCACACAGGAATTAACTTGGAGTGTAGTTTTGCTATACTAAAGAAATAATCTTTTAAAATGATCACAAGAGTGGGGCTTCTGATATGGGTTGAATAGGAAATGAGAATGAACTTTTAAGGGACATAATTTGCAGGTCACTGTAACTCTCTTATCAAATTATTTGTTAATTACCACAGTGGGTTTTTTTTTGCTTATAGAATATGCAGTGTTTATGTAGCAAAGACATAGAGAGGTTTTTCTATTACCTATACACAACAAAGAATTCATATTTGTGCTTTACTATTGCTTCTTGCCAAAATTTCTGTAAGGTGTCATAATGTGTTCTTCTCTGTACTGTCTGGAATTATACAGTGCTTTTACAATTTCTTTGGGTGATACCTGGACACTCAAAACCACGGTTATATTATTAAACCATTAAATGAAGCAATACATAATTTAAAGTGTAGATATGGTGGTAAATTTTAACAAGAGTGGTTTCTTCAATACTTCTTTCTTAATTGTTTTTCTCTTTTTCTTACTAGTTGTTGCTAAATTAAATTTTTGTGCATGAGATTACCTGTCCTCCATAGGAGAAAGGACGTACAACATACTTGATCTTTTCCACTTCCTGTACCTTCCCAAGAAATAACAGCTCTTTGGTTAGAGCTGTCCATAATTTTGATATGCTCTTACCTGTTTGCAAAGCTTAATAGGAAGTCATAATTTTGAGTTAATTAGACTTGCAGACTAGCAAAACATAGGTGGATCTCAGCTCACCAAAATATTTAAGCATATCCTTAATTTTAAAAGTCTCTTGCTGATTCTTAGCAAGAGTTTTCTTGAAATGCTGTAGGGTAGAGTTGTATATAATGGTCTGGGTTGGAGGAGACCTTAAAGATCATCTGCTTCCAAATCCCCTGCCACAGGTAGGGGCACCTCTTACTAGACCACATTGCTCAGAGCTCCAACCAACCTGGCTTTGAACACTGCCAGGGATGGGGCACCCACAGCTTCTCTGGGCAACCTGTGCCTGTGCCTCATTACCCTCACAGTGCTAAATGAAACCTGCTGTCTTTCAGTTTAGAGCCATTTCCCCCCTTGTCCTATCACTGCATGCCCTTGTAAATAATCCCTCTCAGGCTTTCTTTGTGTATATAGAGATAGATATCTCCTCATTTCCATGTCTTTTCAATCCATATAATCTTTTCTTATGATCAAATCAACTCTTTGTAGCTTTGATACACTCTATGATACTTCTGCAAGACTCAGAAATGTAAATGGAATAATGGTTTATCTTACCTGTGTTTCCCTTTCCTACCGGATCACCAGATTAGCACAAGAATAAGAAACAGTACATAGCAGAATAAGTTTTTTAACTCAGCTGAAGAGCCATTTATGACCTCTGAAAGTGAAGTCTGTTAGATCATAGTTTAGATTGTAGTTCTTCAAAATCAAGGACCTCTGAAGGTCCCAGCTTTGTACTTGTCTCCAATACACATGGTGCTTTTGTGAGATTTCAGTAATCAAAGAGGTGGAGAAAGTCCAGCGTGGAATGGAGGTGTCAAGGACTGTCTTCATCGTGTTCCAATGTAGTATTAAGATGCTGTCAGTAATAATTTTATTTTCACTGTAATAAATAATAAAGGGATTTGTGTTTACTAAATTTTAGAGCCTTGGGAGTTGGTGTAGTTGGATAGATAGACCTAGAGAGACTCGTTTACTAATATTGCTGGGAATATGAGGTTTTTTTCCCTGTGCCCTAGTGACACATAGTATTTGATGCTCTATATTCACTCATGGCAATACTAGTTATTGCCTTTTCATTCGGATAGATGGCATAGCAGCTTCCATTTACTCATAGAGATGGAAGTAAACAAGGTAAAAAAGAAACCAGGTCAAAATGTCAGAATAAAATAAGAACATTCGTATGGCTGACGGTAGTACAGTAGATAATAGACACACTTAATATTCCATCTCTATAAACTATTCTCAAAGGCAGAGGCTGTGGGGTATTCTCTGGTAGAATAGAGAAACCTAACTGTGGTTCATTTTTGACAAAACTCAGGTCTGTGATTTGTCTGCAATGATCATGGATTGAGAATACTGCTAAGAAAATCTATTACTGTTTTCAGCCAGCTAGAGATATTTTCATACCTGTTGAAAAAAGGGCTCAAATTTTAAACAATTTTGAATATGGACTTAGTATGCACTGTAGATATAGCAAGTACTAACAGATACTCTGCTGTGGCTGGAAGTGTATATTTCTGTTAAAAACTGCACAATTTGGTTGTTAATGCCCAGTCTTTTTGTTCTCACAACCAGAATATAGGTCTTATCCATAGAGACCAAGTGAAATCTTATCCCATATAATTTAAAAGGACAAAAGAGCATCTTCTGCTGGTCAATGGTGATATTGCTGTGAAATCTCAAGGATGATGCCACATTGGCAGAAAGGCATTGCCACTGGAGAGTGTCTTAAGCCCAGCTTCACTGCTCTTTTTCCCCCTTTCTTTCCCCTATCCATTTTTCTGCACAAGTTTCAGGAATGGAAATAATGAATTCAAATTAAAGAAGCCAGTGAAATGACACATTTCATAAGTTAACTCCTTCTACTCTGCACTGCTTACAGACGAGTATTCTGCAATCTCCTGTCTGCTGCAGGTGAATAGTCAAACATGCACAGAGTGGATATTTAAGAATTCATTTCTCTTTTCTCCACAAGCTTCAGTAAAATTTAAAGGCTGACAAATAATAGGTTTTAGACCAGGCATTCTTCTCTGATTCTGTTATTAGACTCAACCAGGTATGTCTCTGTCTTATCCTTTCCTGAAAACATAAGTTAAAAATCTCTATAATTTTAAGCTTGACAATTTTAAAAGGATATCCAAATTGTTATACATGTAGCATCTGTGTAGATGGAAAAATTGGGTGGTTTAGATGTAGTGGAATAACTTTTCTTTTGTACCTGTGTGTAGACTGGTCTTACTATTTGCCAACCTAGGGAGTATTTCCCACAAGTTTTCCTACAGCTAAAGGTATCTAATTTGGGCATACATTAGTGGAAGGGGTCAACCATCCTTCTGAACACAAAAAAAATATTTATTGTCCTTATTTCAGTGTCAGCATGTTTCAGTTAATCTGAATCCCTGGTATAATTTCCCAGTGTGGACTTCGTATTTGTGACATATAAGTGACATTATCTCAAAGCAGTATATCTGCAAAGCTGAGTTGTATGGCCAGTGTCATTACAGTGCAGTGTTTTTGCTAAAATGATGCTGATTCTCATCTGCCTGGGTTCAGAGTACAACAAGAAAATGGCATAAATCAATTTGTGTATTTTGCAAAGCCTCTTTTTTTTGTTGTTTGTTTCTCCCATTTGTATCTGAGATCAAATAATTAATGCTTGATTTTCTGTTGCCTGATAATGTACTGATTTATAGGCAATAAAAATACGATCTTTGATATATTAGGCATTTCCAGTGAATGTGTAAGAGTAACTCCCTATTATGGGCCTTTCCCTGGAATTCCTTTAGATTTTTCAATCTGCTCCAGATTTACATGAGAAACAGAGATGTTGCCCCCATTTTGCACCCCAGTCAGTCTCTCTGAGGAGATATTGCCATGGGGATCTGTTGCATGACTATATTCTACCTTTTCAATAAAACAGAAACTTGCTGTTGTTTCTTTACTGTACAATTAAAGATAAGTTCCTAAGTGAAATGTAAACAATAGTTTAATTAATTATTAAGTGAGCTGAAGAGACTGATGTTTTGGGCATTGAGCAGAGTTTTGGCAAGAAGTTGCAAGTGTATAATGGAACAGAAAACTACTCATGACCAAAGCCAAGTCTTAAAATCTTTCAGCCAGTTTTACTACACATAGTTTGAGAGATGGAATCCAGCCACGCTAGTAAGTGAAATAAAAGAAAGCAACACAATTAAAACTGTGAAGATGTGAGAAATAACAAATGGAAGGAATAGAATTGAGCATTCCTGGCAGGGAACGGGAGATGGAGGTGGTACCACTATGTGCAAGATTAAAGGTATATTTAATTCCGTGTAAAATATGCTTTATGTTTGAAATAAAATAAATGAGATAGAATAATAAATGGAAAAGCAATGGAAATGGTTCTCAAAAACCCACCCTGAATAACTCGATTGGTCCTCTTTTTCAGGTACTTTTACTATTTATAGGGTACCACATATTGCTAGCAAGGATACTGGGAAAATAAGAAAGGTGTGCATCTTCTTGTATAACAGACAGCCATATATGGGTTTCCTATCTACATACATATGAACATTCTACTCTTTTACTCTGTTCATACTGTTTCCAGGAAAACCAATCTAGGACTCAGTATCTGTAGTCCATACTGAATGTATACAAATAGCAAAAAACCCTATGCCAGATTATAAAACCATTGTGCTTTGCCGGGCCAGATCTACTGATGAGTACTCAAATGTCCAAGTCTACAAAATTAAGATATATAGATCCTTATTAATTTGTTACTCATATGCAATTTGTGTTAGAATCTTAAATATGTTAGGTAGAGACAAGATTGGTGTAATTTAAACTAATGGGGAAAATTATTGGTTTCTTGGATTTGGACATTTTATTTTTCATGGTTTGTCTGTGTATTTTGAGTATATACTTCAATGTCAGATTGTTTTTTATACCTGTGAGTTTTGTTATTTGTAATGGTTCTGGAGTTTTTCCAGGTGTATTTAATGGCAAAATCTTATCTTGAGTTGCATTTTGAAAGCTCAAGTGTAGTTTAATTTGCTGGGAACAGGAGGAGGGAAGGAATGCCATTCTTTCCTTAGGGAGACAGCCGTTCCTTGTGCAACATTAACTTGAAAGAATATGAGACACATATATGTTGCCAACAGGAATGTAGATGTATAGAGTTCTGAAAATAGTAAGTGTCAATAGGGAAGAGTTGCAGATGCCAGAAGAAAAATGTAAGCTCCCAAGCGCACTCTCTCTTTTTTATTTTTGCCTTGTCCAATGCCAAGATTAATGTTTAAAATTCAGGTTTTCCCTAAAAAGCGATTATTAAAAAAAAAGTCTGACTTCAGAACAGATGTGTTTCCTGTGTGTATTCAGAATCGTATTTATTTGTTTCCATAACTCTGTTTGAATATACTATTTACGCCTGTTACACATGTGCACCCAAAAGCAATGTGAGGGAGATACCAAATTCAGCTTTTCACTGGGCACGAGCTGTGGAGCTGCTGTACAGGGGCAGCTCTGCCGGAGGTTCTTGGGCAGTAGGACCTCTATATCCACTCCCCTTGGGAGCACAGAAGTTGTGCTCTGCAGCTTCTTCCCCTCTGCAAAACACTAGCCTAGCAACCTGTAACAGGGTATTAAACCACTGAACCTGCAATGGCAGCAAACTGAACCAAGTATTACTTCTTCCATCTGTGTTAGCCTCCAAGGACACATGCTTACTTTTTACAGCAATCTTTTCATATGGTTGAGGATTGTCATCATGTTCCCTGCGAGCTTCTTCTGTCTTATACAAAACACAGCTAGATCCTTCTACCTTTCTTCCTGTGAGTCTTTTGTTGTTGGATGGTTTGTTTGCATGTGTCTTTAAACTCATGCCTTTGATTCCTCTGTCTTTGATTCCTGTGGTTCTCTGCTAATTCCTTTAAGAGTGTGTAGCCCACACTTGGCCACAGTACTCCAGAAGTGGACAGACTATTCCAGTTGAAGTCTTTCCAGAGATACATTTGCTGGAGTGGAAGGGTACTGTATCTAAGACATTTCCCTTATTTTCAAGAACAATTGATTGCTAACATATTATTATGATCCAGACCATTTTCTACAGTACTGCTTAGCCATTTATTCCCCATTCTGCTTTTGTACTTTTGTCACTTCACTTTATTGAACTTTAGATCATTTCTCCAATCTATCAAAATAATTTTGAATTCCATTTCTGTCCTGCAAGGTATATGCATCCTTTCAAGTGAGATTTCATGTACTGACTCTTTACACCAGTCCACTTTGCCTTCCAAGTCATTAAACAAAAATAAAGGAATTTGAAGAAAATGCCATAGTCTCAGTTGGCCTCGTATTCCCATCACAAGATCTATCACAGGCAAGTGGAAAAGTCTCATTTAGCTTGAAGACTCTTAATCATGCAAGTGTGTAAGGTGTAAAGAAGAACCCAGCTTGACTCTCAGATCACACAGTGAACTTTTAGATGGAAGGGGAAAAAGAACATCATTGTACTTAAAATCTGATTACCTTTGCCAAAGAAATCATAGTCGAGAAAAAATATTGAAACGGTAGGATTCCATTTATTTGGAGACCCTATTCAGAGTTGAGCCATGCTTCAAATTACAAATAATACCAGGGGTGGAGGGGATCAGAGGGAACAATGACAGTTGTGGAAGAAGTCATTTTGCTGCTTGGGCACCTGGCCACAGCAGCCTGGCATCTTCACTTCTGACCCAACTTTCTGGCTCTCTCTGCCCTCTTCTCTCCTGTGACCTATTCATTGAGTTTATTTTAATACAAAATATTTTTAGAGAATAATTTTTTTTGGTTATGTTTAGGCCATTATTTCAATGTTTGAGCATGTGAGTGCACTACGTGAAAGGGAGGTTGCCATGGTAATTTCTCATTATTGTTGAATAGAAAAATAATTACTCTGGCAAAATCCCCCATAACCTGTCAAATCATAAGTTAAAGATGCCTGAGGGCAGCCTTGCCTTTGCTATCCCCTATTTGCAAAAAAAAAAAAAAANTTCTTTTTAATAACTGGATCCCCTTTTGTGCTTTGGTTGGGGACACCTCATTTGGTTTTGTTCACATTTGGCTTTGAGAGTAGGTGGACCCCCCTGTGATAAGGGCGGGGCAGAAAAATTAATCAGCGGAGCATTTCCAAAGTTGACAGGATTTATATACTCTTTTTTTAAGGTCAGGTTTTCTTTCTGGGGGTGTTGCATTTTATGTTCTTCCTTCTTCCTTGCCTAAAATATGTAAAAGCTTTAGATAAAGACCTTGGACTATATTCAAACTGTGAGAGCATCTGGATATTTCATCTGACCAGGGAGGGAATCCACAGTAATTCCGTTTCCACATTTTCTTTGCTTTCAAGACTTCTTGGGAGCCAGCGTGAGTGCAGATATGTGTGGTTTTGAGGTGAGGCCCTGCACTTTCCCTGCTCTTCTCTATCCTTCTCATGTGCAGTTGCATCCTGGCTGTGCGATGCTCTCTTTTTTGTTCCCATGTCATTGGATGCTGCATGGGTAGCTCTAGTGATACTCAACTACTGCATTAATAAGAGCTGCAGATGTGGTGTGTGGCATTGCTGAAATTCTTCCCTCCACTCTTCCTTCCCTATGGCAAGTATGTCCAACAGGTTAAATGGTACTGCAGCCTCTCTTTAGTCAGATGGCAGAGAGTGGTAGCTCGTAGCTACCTGTTGGACAATACACTCCTGTATGGGTTTGTAATGAAACCCGCCAGGCTGTGCTGAGTGCAGGGCTCCCTGCAGAGGTGTGTGGAATGCCTGTGTGTATATTTCCTGCTTACCACTGTGTATTTCATTCTTACTGTTGTGGCTGCTTGGCTACTCAACACAGCAGTGTTTGCACATGGGAACACTCATCAGGTTTACACCAGGAAAGAACAACAACTCTCTGTGACAGCAGATTTCTGAGATGTGGGGACAGCTTTGATACCTCTTTGTGTGACAGAAAGGCAGGGCTGCATGGTCCTGTCACTGCCAGGTGGGATGAGCCTTGGCAGGGAAAGTGTATTACAGGCTCTGACTCAGACAAGAAGTCTCTCTAGGATCTCTGGTAGGAACCAGATACCATTTCTTCATTGGATGCTTGACGAAAAATCAAAGTGAAATTGAGAGGCCTGAAGTATACCTTGCTTAACATTTTGGAGTGAAATACAAAAGTAACATAATCAGGAAATACAGCAGTAGAACTAAAATCCCCAGATTGCTGTGCATGTGTACATCACGAATATGATGGATGTGTATTTTCTTTTAAATTGGCATTTTATCTCAGGATTTTTTTTTCCTGTGAAGCAAACAAATGTTTTCTGGTTTAGATCTATATTGGTCAGGCATTAAGAGGTGCTCAGGCCTCACTGTGCTGAGTGAACTCGGCCTTGCACACTGGAAAGGAAGGTGCTGTGAGTGGGATAGAATGGCTCTGAGGAGTGCAGCCAGGGCATCTTCAGAAGTGTATTTGTTGCTGACCTTGTGGGCTACAAGGGATTGAAGTCTCAGAGCCTCAAAGGAGCAGAAGAGACTGAATCAAAAAATTCCAACTCAGCTATTAAATATATCCCTAGCTTTTGAATGAAACATTTGGTGGGTTTCTGTGTTGCCCAACTTCTGCGAAAACCCTTGTAAGCTGGACAACTTGCTCAGGTGCTAGACATTGAGGTTTGGATGCCTGTTGTTGATCACCTAGGTCTGAATGCCTGGTTCAGTTGTTAAAGTCAAGAAACTACCTGTAGGGCTGTGTTGGTATATTTTTTACATTGTTCACTCTTTTAACAATTGCCATGTTCCAGCTATGTGTATTACCGTAAGTTTAAGTATGCACAAGTCATCTTAACATATTTTTTTTCACTTCTTGTATCACACTTAAAAGTAAAGATTTCTCACAACAATTACATTTAAGTAACTAGCTGGTTACTAGCTGGTTAATCAGCCTGAAGTACTACTGTGTTTATGTTAAATGCATTGGAGTAGAATGGCCATTATATTTAGTTTCTAAATAACTTTCTTGTCATCTTGTGCTAATGATGAGGTAAGGTAGCATTATAGAACTAAGTATTGAGGGATTTTTCCTTACTAGAACCAAGTATTTGAGATATACAGCCCAGAAAAGGAGAGAAAACCCATAATTGCTTTATTTGCAACTGATTTATAAAACCATATCTAAATTTGGAAAAAAATGTTATGGAAAACAAAGATTTTACATATTTAATATGCTAGATAAAATGAAAGACAGTTTATTATACAGTAAATTAAACACTTCAGTTCTTTTCCTCAATTAGAGCTAGAACTTTATCTAGGAAAATTAGTTTGAAATATCATATAGACATCTGCACCCCAAAACCATAGGTGAAGAAGCCAAACTAGGTGTGATCCTGTTGAATTTCTTTTAGAACAGATGAACATATTTTCATTTTGCCTCCTGTTAAGTGAATGATCTGTTGCTTCCTAGGATAGTGACAACCTCTGGTGGGATGCCTTTGCAACTGAATTTTTTGAAGATGATGCAACCTTAACACTTTCATTTTGTTTGGAAGATGGACCAAAGCGATACAGTAAGAAATGTATATTTTTTAATCTAATGCTAATTATGAGTTTTTAAAAATAGTTTATCTGTAAAAGACAGATGCAACCCTGGCAAAGACAAAGTCACTTGTGTGTATTCAGTGACTATTAAGTTACATTAAAGAAATCCATTAATTGGGAATCAATCTTTTATGGAATTCCTCTGAGTTTTATTACATGAAAACAAATAATTTCCTAGTAGAATGAAGCAAATAAAAAAATATAATATTTGGTTGGTTTTTTTTTTTAATTAATGTGCTTTGTGGCTGTGTTTGCGCTCTTTGATAATTTGTCTTCTGCAAAAATTCTTGTGGGCAAAATTGTTCACAGAAAGGGAACTTTGTAGCAATATCAGTATTTTTGCTGGAAGGGCTTCCAAAATTAAAGAGGGATCAAAAACCCAACAAATTAAAATCTATATCCTTGCTGATGTAGCTAAGTATTATTCCATCAGCTCTCTGGACCTATGCTGCTTGCACATGTTAAGGACCAGCCTTGGATGCTGTCTGAGCAGCAGAGGAAGTCCAGAATACTCTCAATCGAGCTCTAAATGAAAGCTTGAAAAAAAGTGAAGCAGTGAATAAATCTGATGGCATTGGAATCCATTGCCTGCATATGCTGAGCAGCAAAACGGATAAAATTAATCAAACAAATTGTTTGAAGTGAATAATACACTCAGCTTTAGCACCAAGCAACAGAGAGAGAAGTAAACATTGAAAAACTGCGTTGCCAATTGTTTGACTCCATTCAGAATGACCCCTGCTTCATGGTGACAGACTGTGCTCTCTACTTAATGTTCTGAATCCTGCGAGGTTCTTCTTTTTCATGAGAGTGACTGATTGTCAGCGTATCACTCACTATCATACTTATAATTCCTATTATCAATTATGTCAGGTATTTATTTGACAAGTGTTACCTTCTTCTGGAGAAAAAATAACAACCACTTTGAGTGCATGCTTCTGAGATTAGTGTTGACAGAACTACAGTTTCTTGCCTTTCAAAGAAAGTGATAACTCTCTAAAGGTCCTCAAATTACAGCCTATAGCAATGCTAGTAACAGCTGATCTGTCCTGATTAGGTTGAGTCAACTTGTCAGATATCAGATTTGCTAGTTGTGTTATCAGTCCAGAAGGCACAGATACATCAGCAAAAAAGTAATTAATGTCCAGTTAGATCAGAGGGATTCTGGGAAACAGTGCTGTATATGAAAGAATTTGTCAATGTGTAAAATACTCCTATTGTCACAAATGCTTGAAAATGGTTGTACTGTCTGTAACTGGAACAGTTTAGCATGGGGTAATACTGTGGTTCTTAGCATTGTTGCTGATAAGAATGTTTGAAAGATCAAGTTACTGTAGTCATGTTTTTAAAAGCAACTAGTACAGAGAATTTTTCCTCTGGTTTTAATTTCTGACTTCTGCACAAACTGTTGTTGCTTTTGGTTTATTCTCAGCATCTGGAATTGAAGCTCCACTTTTAAGGCTCTTTGCTGTTAATTCAAATTTCCTTTCCTTTGTTAGTTAATATTTATGTAATACTGAACCTACAGTATTAGTGATGCTTTTTTGACATGAGCAGTATTCCAACTCAGTGAAACTCTGAAGAGCATGGTTGCAGCTTTCCAGTTTGAGACTTCCATTGCCTTCTTCTGAGAAGGCCTTGAGAGCCGTCTTGAGGCCTCTGTGCTGTCCAAGTCCCTGCTTGGGGACACCTTTGGCATTGCCTGTGGTGGCTGCAGAGTGGAGGTTGCATGTTAAGAGAAGCTCTCTCTTCCTAGATGGGAACTTTATGTCCAAAACCATGTCCAGGAGTTGAGAACAGAGAAGTTTGCTCCCCTTACAGGTCTGTTTTGTTTGCCCAAGCCATGCTCTGCTATTCTCTTATGGATGCTCTTGGCATCTCCCAAAAACCATAGCAACACCCAGAACCTCTGTTCCAAGCTGGTGAAAGTGCCAACCAGGGGCTGTGGCTCCTGTTAGGTGAGTATGGAAGGTGGATGCAGCACCAAACATGGAGTTTGGAAAGTGGTGAAACAAAAGTGCCCTTTTCTTCATCTGTGCTATCTCCAGCAAGACATCTGCCTCCTTGCCTAGTGTGTATGCTCTTTAGGATGGAGAGGGCATTAAACACATTGGAACTGGCAAAGTGGAAACAGAAAAGACAAATTGTTCTTACTCTTGCAGGCACAGACAGTAATGGAGGGAACCAAGATAAGGCCCAGAAAAAGAGAAAAACGAATCCTTTGAGACGTTGTTTATAAAGTTGAAAGTGATGAAAGATGCCGACCTCTTGCCTTTGCTCTAGGATTCAGGTCAAAATTGCCTGCCTTTGTCTTGCTTCAGCCTGTGAGAGCTTTGCTTACATCTCTGATATTGGTTGTGGCCACCACCTTAGTTTTTTGGTTTTGGTTTTTTTTTTCCCCTTTGGGCAATAGTTTCCTTCTTCTGAGGACTAAAATATTCTCTTTTGGAACAAACAAATTCAAAAAAAACCCATGTATGTGTGCATGTGTGGAAAGGACAAAAACTTTTCTGCTGTCCATGGCCTAATTTTCCTCTGGGTTATGGCAATTCTCAGTCCATTTCCCTTCTTCTTCTCAGGGGCTATCCAAAACTTGTTTTAAGCCATCAGAGACATGAAGAAGCATGCTGTTTTGCCCCAGCTTCCTTCTTCAATGCCCCTTGAGAATGTTGTGGGAGGCTGCTGGGAACTAATCTTGAGTGCAGTTCGCAAATTCCTTTGGGGACTTTTTCCTGTGGCTGCTTTATACTTTTTCTTTCTGTGAGTTTCGTATCATAGCCTGTTTCTCAGCTGGCTCTCTCTGCCCTCTGCTCTTACCTGAACAGTCCAATTCCACAGCCAATGCAAATGTTCAGAGCAGGCTTGTAAATCAGTGTTTGTGTAAGTCGCCAAAGATTAAAAAAAAAAAAAA
>VXBU01000302.1:195021-336571 GCA_013400315.1 Bombycilla garrulus
TTTTTTTTTTTGTCTCAGAAAACAAAGTTGCTTATTTACTTTAGTGGCCCAAAACTGAAGCTTTATGAAAAACACAAAATACTTTTAGGTCTTTCATTCGTATTACTGTGTTTTACAGCGCTCCTCTCTATATTGAGAAAAGCAGTTTTCTTCCCTTTGCTGTTCTCAATGTTTCTCCTCAACTGTCAGCTCTGAAATTTTTTCATTTATAGGGAAAAATAGATATGGTCCAAAATGGAGATTTTAAGTCACTGGGTTATGTTTACTTTGCTTCACACCAGGCAACACTATGTACTGATACTCAAGCTAGATTTAAATGTCCCCTATATCTGCATGTAAAGATACTTACTCATGGCCTAGGAAGAGCAGAGGTTTGTTATTTCAGTGATCCACCACTGTTAATTAATTTGATTGCCAGGTTTGTTAGACCTAGACCTAGTCATCTGTGCAGAACAATATTCTGCCTTGGATAGATGTAACTTGAAAGCCCAGCCTAACTTGTTCATGCAGAGATTCTGTGTCAGACCAGAAATAGCTGCTGTGCCCACCTTTGCAGCTCTTTTTGTCTTTCTTCAGAATTTGATTTCTATAGATGCAAGAACTTTACCTTCTGCAACCCTTTCTCCCTGGCACAGCATTCCAGAAAAAAGATGCTATCTTCTTTCAAACAGCCCCTGAAAATATGTTTGTCTCCTACTTGCTTATACCCCTCAGCTATTCTTTTGGTCTGCTATTTGGTCTCTATGAACCCTATTCATATTACTGAATTCTGTGTTGAAATTTTAATGAAAATGCTACAGAAAATAAAGATATATTTTAGGTTAACAAAGGTGTAAATTATGCATTTCTCTAATCTGGCTTTTTGGCTGCCTTGCGATGGAGAGAAACCTCACATATTCTAATGCTTAAAGACAAGGAAAGATTCCCGAAAGCAAAGATGCTATGTGTCTTACACTGCATTGAATTATAGTCAACAGAAACTAAGAAGTAAACACATGAAGTTCATTCTACAGTGAGAGCAAAAAGAAATTTGCTCTAATATATCATGCCCTGATTTGTTTGTTCAAGAATTAAATAGGATTTAAACAAAATTGAAAAAAGAAAATATGCCTAATGGAGCAGAATTTTTTTTCCTTGTTGTGGATAAAGCATGTATTTCCTGTTAAGAGGCTTCTATCCCTGTAAAAGAGTAAATACTAGACTCTGATCCATTGTTGCCCAGGTTCTTTGTTTCTCAGAGACAAAATATTTCCCGAACAGATAAGAGAAACAAGTTTGATTGACAGCTCTTAGCGGAGCCTCATCAGCTGCTGTGCTGACAGCCTGGTGATGCGCACTGTGCTGATGTGGTGGGGACTGACAGGTGATTGACAGCCCAAGACTGTGGAGACAGGAAAGATGAAGCATGCTCAGTAAGAATAATGTGCAGTGTTTATGCAGCACTGCAGAGAATAGGAGCTAGAAAGTTAACTCTTTCAGGGAAAGTGCTACTTTAACGCATAATGAATGCAGCTGCCACTGTACAGAAAATTAAAGCTTGTCTGTGTTTCTCTTCTGTTCACTAAATGATTTCTGTACATGGAGGAGCTATAATACTGTGAGGAAGCAAAAGCATGAGCTATTACATTTGTAGCTGTAAAAAATTTTCATGTGTGGTAGATATGATGGAGTCTTCAGAATGGATTTATTCAAGCTTATAGATTTAGAATATATTGAGAATTTCAGGCAGTTTTTATAGGCTTTCATCACCCATTTTTATATGGCATTGCATAATGTTACACAGTAGAAATTTCAAAAGGAACAATTTGAGCTCTTTGCTCTCCCTATCCTCAGGAAAATATAGTGATTTTACTTTTATTGTTGCTCTGAATCTGTAGCTGATAATTGAATATGTATTTTCTGTTATAATTTCTACTGCAGTTTGTGTTTGGAATATACAAGGTAACTATACCATGCTTTGCATTTTATGCCCTTTTTTTTTCATTTTATCTACTTGGCTCATGAACCGTGTTTGATTTTTTTCATTTCTAGCTAGCTAGCTAGCAAGAAAGAAAGAAAGAAAGAAAGAAAGAAAGAAAGAAAGAAAGAGAGTTTACTGGGCAAAAGTGAACTTTGGGCCAAGTGGCAAAATCATCAACTTTGAAGTGCTGATCTAAGTTTTTCTGTGTGCCTTTAGAATATAGTACATAAGTGTATTTTAGATTTTAGTACAAATTATTCAGTTAATATACAGCAAGGAAGCTGCAACAGATTCACTGTGAATTTGTGCCTGTTTTTTATAACCTGTGCAATGCCGGTAACTTTATAGCCTTTTATAGAAAAACTTTTGCAGGTGTTAATGGTAGAGAAGATATATTTAGTGGGTATTTATTATAAGCATAGGTTGGGAATACAAAGGGAAAGTTCATCACACATTACCCAATTGCATAACTATTTTCAAAAAGATCGTTTGAGGGGTCAGCATGCTACATTATCACCCCAGGTTCCTCTAAAACTGTCGTCTAGCTTCTCTCCTGTAACTCTTAGAGAGAAAATTAAATTTGCCTAGAGAAACAGATTGTTTTATTTCCAGGAACATTTTTCTTTTTACCTGTAATTTTTTCCCAAGAAATCACAGTCATTAAACATCATTTGAGCATTCAGGTACAACATAGTAAATTGGCCTAGCTTTGTGAGATGGATTATTCTGTGTGACTCCCTGGTATTCATCTTTATATACCACTATTCTAGCTTTTTCAGGGTTTTTTTCAAAGTTTTTTGGCAATACTTTTGAATTTAATCTCAGAATATAGGTAAAAATTTCATTAAAATCAGATGTAAGAGGTCCACGATTGCCTGGATCACCTCTAGCCCCTCCATCCTCCAGCTAATGATCTCTAATTAACAATTACTTCCTAAAAATGGTGTATTAAAGAGTTCTCAATCAATTTTACATATCCTCTATGAAAACTGTATATTGATAAACTTTAGTAAGAATATGAGCAATGCACTAGTAAGTTGAATGCTTTACGGGTGTCTAAGTGTATTACAGACATGCACTTATCTTTATCACCCAAACTTTTGTAAGCTCATCGAAGAATAAAATGAGATTTGTTTGACAAGAGCTATTCTGCATAAACTCATGTTGACTGGCATTAATTACATCCCTTTCACTTCGATCTTTGTCAGTTAAATCCTGTATAATTTTTTTTCACTATATTGTCTGGATTGATATCAAGCATGTTATGTGATGCTGTTCTCTGACTGTATAGTGTCCCTTCAATATCAGCACAGCAGTAGTGGATTTTTAAAATTCCCTCAGTAGTTCTTTTATTTTTTTTTTAATTAATATTTTATAACACCAGATAGAAATGTGAAAAAACCCTTAGAACTGCTAATTTCAACACAATTACTTCTCATAGATACTATTTAAGATCCATCTTAGTTACTGATTGACTAGAAAGCACTTTTCTCTCAAGATCAACATTCTTTCCAAAAGTAGAACAAAAAAGATTTTTATATATTGATGTTGAAAGTTTTTCTATTACCAAATTAAATTAAGGTTTGATAAGTTTCAAGGTCTTATCTCTAGTTTCTATGGCTATGAATTTTTCACTGACAACCTCAGCATCTCATTCTAATATTTTATAATTCATAGTATGTTTTTAAAAAACATTTCCCCCTTTTTTATCTTTGCTTTTATTTTCTACAGGCATCATAATTATCAGGATTTTTTCCCTTCTAATTATTGCCTTTGTTTTTCTACAAACTTTTTTTGCCAAAGTTTTTTTCTTTTCCACATTATGGTTGCATGTTTTAGATATCTTAGGAAGTCTCTTTAACAGATTCTTAATTTTCATGCAGTGTCCTTTCCTGTATTTTTCTCTCCGTCAGTTGAGTTATGGTGAATCCAGTATTCTGAAGCACCAGCTGTATCTCTCCTACTGGCTGGGATTGCCTTTTCTTTGTCTGTGCTGAATGCATGTTTTGGATGGTGTTTGTACTGAAACTTGTGATCTGATTGGAGAGTGTCCAGGGGAAAGCAAAAGTCTTGAAATAAGACTTACTGAGAAAAACCAAAGAATTTGAGTTGGTCAATCTGCAGCAGAGAAGACACATCAAAAAGGAAAGAGGAAAATGGGACATAATAACAGGACATATCAAGGAAAGCCATGTCTGTTTCCATGGCCATGATGAACAGGAGAAGAAATGCTTTAAATGGCATTAAACAGCAAAAACAAAATAAACAAGCTTGAGGGTCTCACTCTTGCCAGTGATAAGAATGAGGTGCTTGGAGGGATTCCCTGGGGAGGCTGTGGAGCCTCCAGTAATCAGGGGGCTGTCTGACCTTCACCTCTGGTTCCCTGAAGTTGCAGGTCCCAGAGCTGGAGCCAACTTTCAGCCCCTATTCAGTTCAGTCTCAGCCATCATAACCAGCTCTGGAACAACTTACTCATCTCAGATGCTAAACTTTTTGTGATTAAAAACACCTTACTATTTCTAATTTTGAGTAGTAGAAATAATGTTTTTATAATACTGCTGACTAAGCAAGACTTTGCACATGCATTTTCTACCAATTTCCTTCAGAAAGAGCATTTTTCTTTTTCTCCATATTACTGACAGCTGTTGAAGGAATAATTCCTGCTAGCTCTTGATTTGCAATTAGCAGATATGAATTAGACTTTCACCTCTGCCAGCTGTAGAGTGGTTACCTAGCTTAGTGTTCCTGCGCCTCTGAGTTATCAGTACCTTCACAATACAAAATAAGGCTTTCACTGCAGAGCACCAGCCACATGCAAGGTGCATGTGTGTGTTGCCTGTGTGTACCCACACAACATCAGTTAGGCTCTCCATGGAAAAGTTTGTAATGGAAACTGTTTCATCAGCCTCCTTCTTAACTATCCTAACAAATAAAATAAGATTTCAGATATCTTACAAAGGGGTTTCACAGATTTCTTCTGCTTGTAACTAAGCATGTTGTCCAAATCACTACGGGAGACCCTATGTCTGTGAAGTGGCACGTGGAAAAGGGCTACTAATATAATAAGGGCTACTGACTCCTAATGTGAATATTGTGCAATTATATGGAGCCTCTAATTGCAATTTCTGAAACCCCAGTCAAACAGATTGGTTCTGCTTGCTGTATAAACATATTAAGTGATAAGCCCTCTTTGGGAGAAATCTTAATATCATAGGACATGATACATTAGAGGTGTCTTGGGTCCATTCAGAAAGCAGAAAAAATGAAGGCAAAATTAACATGAGAGAATCACATTGATTCATAGGCTTTTCCCCTGCCCAATACAAATAATCCCTTTGTTGTGGTTGGCTTCTGTTCACCAAATTGGTTCAAATCATGTAGCATTCAGTTCTTTCTGCAGGAGGTGATGTTAATAAAGTGATGGAAAAAAACCCACTCAAAATAAATGGAAATTAATAGTTCTTTACATCCAAATATTAACCAATTTTCCAATGCTTTAAAATTCAGGTTAAATAATTTCCTAATAGTTTTGTGTGCATAGTTTAATGGCAATTGTGAGGAATTGGTCAGTGCCTTTTCTGTTTTGCCGAATAACTGTGGTTGGCTTCAAATGTTGTCAACACATTAAATAAATTTTCCTCTTTTGAGAAATAAAAGTGTTGCTATACTAGAGATATTTTAGGTTTTTTTCCATGAAACTGAAAATATTCAGTGGTTATTGCTTCAACTTTTAATGTTATCAAAGGATATTTAAGATTACTGATTAATATATGTTATGTTCTTGCAGAAAAATGTCCTATCATAGTTACAGAGTTCCTGGGAGAAGAAAGACTGGGTTAGAATACCCATGTTTCCCTTAGTAGTCAAGAACGTTTCATTTTTTCATTTCTTTTCTTTTCTTACACTCATGTTTCTTTTTCAGAGGTGAAATACCTCACTTTATGAATTACCTAATCAACACCATAAAAAATATGGAAGTTTTGTGGTAGAGGATATTTTGATATTGTTGTCTCATTTCTAAAACAAAGAGAGGCATTTAATTAAGTATAGTAGTTTATCCACAATTGGTATAAACTATAACACTTTGGAGCACATGTATTACCTGAAGGTCTTAGAGACAAATTTCCTTCTATAGAGCACTGAATAACGAAACAATTTCATTCTTCTCTTTTTGAATCCTCAGGTATAGGTAATCCAGAACAAAATTTTTAATGGTTCTGGGAAGTTTATGCATATTATGATGACTTTATAATAATTTATAAATTCTGTATCGGACATTTGTTCTTACCAGTGCAGTTAGTGCTGTTGCATACTTCATGGCTTTAGTACACTCTCAGGACAAGGCTTGTAGGTGCAGATGATATTTTTTAAGTTCAGATAATAAAATACTTGCTCCTCTACCCACAAATTTAATCTTGCAGACGTGTATGCACATACAAATAGAACACAGTGAAATACACAAACATGCATCCTAATATAGTGTAGGTTCTATTACACAAAATGTGCATGCTTGTGTTTAATGTACAAATAAAACTTTATTAAGACTTTTACTTTGTATTTCTATGATACAGTAGAGCTGCTCCACATGATGTACCTTATTTTTAGGCACTAGGTATTTACTATAGTGCAATATTTTAAATGGCTTAGGAGAACACAACATGCAACATCACCAAAAATTATGGAATCTTTATAGAAATACATTTAAACTGGGTCAGCTGCAGCACCATGATTAGTAGAAATAGACCCAAAAGCTGAATCTGGACACTGAGATACTGTTCCCAATTCCATTTTCAAAGTTTCCTTGAATTAATGTAGTCATGATTTTTTTTTAAAAGTCTGCTGTGTATGGGAAGGCTCAGATATTATACAGTGACTATCATTCTTTATCATATTGAATTCTGCACTCCAAATTATATTACCTTTTAAATGTTGCTGACATTTTGCTGTTCCACTATTCTGATCCATATGGGTTTTATACTATAATATTTTAAGTTCATTCTGGTGCATATAGCAGTGTAAGCAGTAACTTGCACTTCTTGTTTCTTCTCTCCTTATTTTCACAGAGAAGTGGTCTCTGGGAAGTATTTGCATAGGATTTTTCAGGACAAATGAACTCAATACATAGATACTATTAAAAGTTTACATCAGAGAGGACAGTTTATAGGTATATGTATAGGATTTGGAACAGAATGATTAAGATTTATGGTATTCCTTTGGTTTTGTGGAGTTTGAGCTACTGTTCTGCTGAACTGCCGGGAATCTCCCAGGCCCTGAAGAACACTGGTGTCCAGCTGTGCCTGTGCAGAAAAAAGTGCTAGTGCAGGTCCATCCAGTGCCAGAGAAGGATTGCCAGCAAGCTCTGGGCAGCCGAGGACATACTGCCACAGCACACAGCATTACCTGCAACCTTGTGGTTACACTGTGTAGGGCTGTTTGCTTGCTGCCACCCAGCCAATACATATGCATCAACAGTAAATGGTTGAGAAAATTTTGTTGCTGAAGGGCACTATCACATGCAGAATCTGGGTGATGTCTCTTGCATAACTCTGCTCCAGAATAAACTGCCTACAGTAAGTGTTCCTTCAGCCAAAGGCTTGCGCCTTGACGCCAGGATCATGAAAGTGCTGTTCCTTCATTTATCAGTGTTACCTTTTTCACACCATCCAACCTTAAACATCTGCTTTTTATCTGTGACTTGGGCTAATCTTAGCTTACCCTTTTGGATATAGTACAGGAATATGTGCAGAGAAGCACCAGTGCACAGCTGTCTGTCCAATAGCCACTTCTGAGTCGGCTCCATTGATGCAGTTCACTGGGTACCTGAAAGTAGATGTTGACCATTACTTTGTTGTATCTATTAAAAATCCATCACTCCCAACTCCATTTGGCTATGATAAAGGTTGCTATATACAATTTTATCTAGTCCAGAAATATTGGAACACTATGTAATTCAACTTTATTTTTGTCTTTAATGTCTGAACTTGAATTAATACAGCATTACTTTTCATCCTGATACCAATCTTGCTTCTTTCATTCAGATCCAAATTCCTTTGTAGTACATGATTTAATTCACTAAAATAAGGTAAAATTAAACCCTGGTCCAGGGAACATTAAACTAACATATTTTTTGTGTTACGTGTGATAGCAGCAGTCTGCTGTATAACTGTTTGTGTTTCACTCACCTCTTTTAGTTGCTGACAGAATTTAAAACTTTTTTCCCTCTCAAGAACTGATATTACCTCTACTTGTTCTTTCCCACCCCTACCCACACCGTTAGCCTTAAGAAAAATCAATTCCTCCATTATTAAATTATATTAGAGAGATTATAAATACCGTTTTCTTTTATAAAATCAAGTCCCTATTTTTTAAGCAATTTTGAACTCAAACTAGTTTAGTATTATCTAACTGTGGATCTGTGCTTTCTTTTTTGGCAAATTAGCTTTGATTTGACAACTATTTTTTTTCAAGATTGTAGGCACACCAGCTTTACTGAGGCTTGGCTCTTAGGGAGAGTTGCACATGCATGGCTGGCTGTGCATCAAATTCTGTAATCCGAAGGGATGCTGCAGGTCATGGTCTTAAAAAAAGAAAAAACAGAAAAGGAAAAAAAACAAGGGAAAAAAATGTCTAAGCAAAGAGATTTTGAACCACAACATGGACTTGCACCAAGAAAAGTTATATCAAGTTGGAAAACAGAGGAATGTCTTTCCTTTCCAGACTGTTTCTGTTCAGTGTTCTTCTTTCTCCATTATGCATGCACAATTAATGGAATTAGTTAATAGTTTTAAAATGCAAATGAAACAGAGAGTATCTTATACTGAGACGTATTAGCTTAGTGAAATGTGCACAGCCTATAGTGTGAATTTGTGTACAACTTGGGAGTTGTATTATGGTAGGGAGAAGACTAGTTTCTTGACTAAACTTCTTGAAAAAGTCTGGACTATACATTCCAACCACCTTCAGAAAGGTGGAGTTTGTACTGTTAGTACTGTCAGGGCCAGCTTGTTGATTTAATTGATAATCTGTTGTGCTAGTGTCTGGATGCTACACTGATATCAGCAGGCAGTGCAGTGCAGTAGGAATTGCAGTATTGAGGGCATGACTTCCACAAAACGCATGTTTTGCTGAGGTTTATTTCAGACTAGATCCAGCCCAGTCTGGTGAACTACCTGCGAGTTAATGGCTGGCATGCATTAAGTGCATTCCTGGAGTCCATCTGACTCTTTTCTTATGGAAGGTGTAGAGTCTCTGAGCTTGGAGACCTCTCCATGTCATGGACCGAAGCGAGGTGATTCAGCCACTGACTTCAGAAAAGGGTTCCTTAACTGAGCAAAAAAGGGAGTGTGAATTTAGTTATGGAGCAGGAATTCCTTTGCGACAAGGCCTTCATTAGGCACCCTGCCAGGGGCCGTGTGTGCCATCCTGAGATGAAAAGTTAATTTAATTTTACTCTTGATATCATTTATACTATAGACCAATAACCCTCTGCCCTTCTCTCTTACTTCCATGAAAAGCATCCAAGACCTGGAGGAGTCTACTCTACATATTCAGCGCCAGTACTATTCCTATGACAATGCTCTTCTCTGGTCTGATGACAATTCCTCTTCCTTAAACACATGCTTGATATTTTTTTGCTGTAGAGCTGTGGAGAAGATAGATTATTCAGCACACCATCTCCTATCCTTTTCACTTATTTTAGTCTTTGTGAGGTCTGCAGCCTTGCTCTACAGCTGTGTCTCAGCCCCTCCAGTGCTGCTGACCTCCCTTGCAGTGAGCCAGTGGCCAGGCTTGGCAGTAGCTTGTTTTGCTGCTTGGACCCACTTCCCTCACATTGATCGAATCAGCCCCATCTGACAGTCCCAGAGTGCTATGTAGAAACCACGTCCCTCAGGGAATAAGGTCATCATGCATGCATGCTCTTGGCATACTTTGAAAGCCAGTCTTAAATCCCAAAATGCTTTCTTCTGAAGCTTCTTTCCCCCATCAATTCTCTTTAGTAATAACGAAGACAAAAGACCAATTTAGGATCTGACGATATGATTCTATAGTAGAGAGCTCAGATATAATAAATATAACTTTGGCTGCTCCTAGCAGTAACTTTCAACAGAATATAACCAATATGTCAGTAGATATATTGTGAACTGCATGATTTCAAATAAGTATTAATATACCTTGATATGTCTCCTGATTGTAGGAAGGTGCACACATATATCTACATTGTAGTAAATTTGTATACTATCAAATTCATTTGTGCAAATATATGTGATCATGTAATTACGCTCTGTATTATTGCAATACAGATGCACAGGGAAGCAGGATTAAGATTGTGCTGTCAGCTTCAATTTGAATAACCCCTGGCATCTGAGCACACTGCAATGGAACATAAGCTTATGGTGTGGCTTTTGCTGCAGCTGCTGGAATTAGGATCAATGCCTGCTTCTCTTTGGCAAGTTACTGCTATCCTGAACACAGGTGTGTGTACCTGGTCATTCTGATCCGTGCATTAGTCATCAGCAGCACAGAAAGAAAGTAATAGAAATGAGGGTAATGACCATGGGGACCATTAGCTAGGACAGAAATGGCAGTGTAGCTTCTCAGCAGAAGCAGTCAGTGAGAGCTATGGACAGTCTACAGAACAGAGCTTTCCTGGACTGGGACACAAGTGGATCTTGTTACAAAAAAGTTATGAAGTGGCCTGCGAGACAGTTAGAAAGGACAAGCATTCATCATTACCCAACTTTTAGATGTCCTACTAGAAAGGAGAAGTATGTCATTATTTTATTTTTGCTTGTTTGTATAGTGTGTTATGACAGTCATTCAAGTCTGTTTAAGTTGAGTGAATGTTTAAAGACATCTTAGTATCTACTGAAAATACTAGTTGATAGCAGAGACAGCAAACAAAAGATATTGTTTACAGGGAGCATGTTAAAACCATTTTTAAGCAAGACTTTAATGAGATAATATTGGCATGTGAGAATTTTCTGGTTTGTGTGTCGTGCCAATTGAGTATTCCCCTTCTGTTACTTCTGTTTTAAAGTAAGATTTATTGGAATTGCACAGTATATATATAATTTGTCTTTATGAAACTGATACATTTACTTACCAGACCATGACACATTTCTCTAGACCTATTGATAGGATCTAAACTGTACTTCTTCTGTGTGCTTTGAATTTGAAAGCAAAAGTCAACAGGATTGAAAGCGACAACCATGAGTCCTTTACCATTAAATTTTGAAACAGTTTTAATATGAGAGGAAAAGAGCTGGGAGCCTGCATCAGACAGCTGCATTACAATAGCACAAGACAGTGTTTCAAATGCACATTACTATACGACTTTCATTCTCACTAAAAAAACAATTATTTTTAAGCTTTTCAACTGCTTATGTCTTACTCTTCTCCTTCTTTATACCATCATAGTTATACTATTTTTGTCACTGTTAATTTATGAAATGATGTTTGATATGTCTAGCTAGTTTAGTTATTAAGGAAAAAAGCAACAAAAAATAGCATGCTAATATACTAATTATATTCAAGTCAACAGTGTTTGGAAAAAAACAGGCTTTTTGATACTCTTGAGCCTTACCTACACAATGATGTGTCAAAAGGACACAGAGCAAAATTTTCAGAGGCCACTAATTCTTACAATCATTTTTACAAGTGTTCATGTAAACCTCTCATTAATATATCCCCACTTGCGATTATATACAGCCATTTGAAGAAAAGAAAAACCATTATTAAAACATTGGCTTATTTGTTTTGAGTCTCACCATCAGTTATGAAACTTTTACTTTTGCTGTTTCATAAAATAATTATTAGTCTACCCAGTAATCTGGCACAAAATACTTGGTAAAATGTCATGCCTTCCTATTTGAAAAGCAGTCTAGGAAAGATAAAATTTGATTGACTACCTATGAGTAAATCTATTCCAGACAATGTAGCTGAGCTGAGAAGATTTTATACAAAAATGTTAAAATGCATGGTCTTCTAAAACAAAGATAGGCCAAAACATCAGTAATTATAATAGTCTTTATGCAGGTTCACAGCAATACAACAGTTCTCTTTCATTTGATAATTACCTTGTTAAACTAGTGTCCAGCTAGCTCTGTATATTTTAAAGAAAAATATTCTTATTAATTTATGGCAGAGCTCCAGCACTCTTCATCAAAATATTGGTCTGAAATTTTGACTTAATTTTAGATTTTCTGGACTGAAGTAAGCAGCTCCTTCTTAGATTGCATGATTTGCCACTCTATTTTTCCATTATTTATTTCTGTTATACTTCCAATTATACCATATTTAGTTATAGAGTCATAGCGTAGTTTTCGTTGAAAGAGACCTTAAAGATCATCTGGTTCCAACCCCCTACCAAGAGCAGGATGACCTTTCACTTCACCAGGTCACTCAAAGTTCCACCCAGCCTGGCCTTGAACATTTCCAGGATGAGGTAGCCACAGTTTTTTTGGGTAACCTTTTCCAGCATCTTGCTGCCTTCATTGTAAGGAATTTTTTCCTAATAGCTCATCCAAATCCAGAGTCTTAGTTCAGAGCCATTACCCCTTGTTCTATCACTATACCACCTTTTAAAAAGTCCCTCCCCAGCTCTCTTGTAGCCCTCTAAGAACTGGAAGCTGCTATAAGGTCTCCTTGGAGCCTTCTCTTCTTCATGCTGAAGCAACACAACTCTCTCAGCCTGTCTCCATACACAAATGGCAAGAATTCTTTCTCTCAGTACAAACCAAAGAGTATGTGATTTTTTTTTTTGCATGTCCATTTTCTAACTCTGGTAAAATTTTAAAAATGGAGAAACATGTACCAACTTTTTAAATTCATTGCTTATTTTTCAGACTAATAGACATGGAACATGTTATAGGAATGAACACAAAAATCATTTAACAAAACACATAAAAGTTTCCTTGGATGATGTGAAAATGTCTATGAATCCTCAAAGGGAATTTTCTTTTTTTTTTTTCCTGCTTCAAATATAGTTCAAATTTCTTTAGTGTGATTGCTGAGAACCATTAACAGATCAGTGGAAAATTTTCTTAAAAGTTACATTTTCTTCTTTTTCTTCTTCCAAGAGAAATCTAACTTCCTGTATCACATGTCAAATGCCTTGTGCTCACTGAGAATAGCAGCAATCAGGTTTTCCTGTTGCTGAACTAGCTTAAATGTAGACATCTACAAAGGTGGCAATAATGAATCTCAGCTAATATCCTGTTTATTCTTACAGAGCTTTTGTATAGATTCCTTTGCTGTCACTAAAGATGCTTTTATTATTTCTAGAATGTATTTATCTTTTAAAACAGCAGAGAATCTTTCATTTGTCTGCTGTCATTGCTGTTTAGAATTGCAGTGGCACTAAAGATGATCCTTCTCAAGTTTCCAATCCACAGTATTTTCTCAGGTGCTTTAAAACTGCGAGAAGTTATTTTAGAGATAATGTATTTAATATAGACAATTAAATCTGAAGTCTTTAATTCCTCAAGATGTGTCACAAGTGACTCAAGTTCTTATTTGTTTTCCTATGGACCACATGAGAACATCCTTTTATTTGAAATTAACCCAATTTCATCCATTGCCAAAAGTGCAATGAAAATTAGTTCAGGATGGTGGAAAGGTCATAAGATGCTTAGCTAAAGGTATATCTCTTTAGAGTCCTTCATCCAGTGCTCTAGACACGCTGCAGAGTAGGATAGTCCAATTTTCTATCTGATAAAAATAAAAAGGTATGGGAGGATGGGAAGTGATGTTTCAATGTCCTCCCTTGCTTTTACTTAACATGACATCTTAAGTAGTAAGTCCTTTTTTGACAGTTCTTTCTGTAAGACAGTTGAGTGCCCAGTTCCCTCACAGACTTTCACATCCTGACCTTCTGCATAATCTGAGAACATAAAAGTGGGAGAGGGCAGGAAGGGGCTCTGGCCTGTTAGATCCCCTCTGTGAAGGGCTCATTACCCTCACCAGCTCCAGAGCTGTCAGTGCATAGCACCGTGCTATGTGACACACAGGAGAGCCTCTCTGCAGCCTCTAGGATGATCATAATTCTCATTTGGGGAATTCCCATGTGGTTGGACACTGAATTGACTCTAGGAGCTGCTCCCTGCCTCTTAGTAGAAAGAACCATCTTTTTTTCCTGTTTGGGGATGTTTACATTCCAGGTGTTGAGCCTACTTTCCCCTCACCATGCACTTTTAGGCTTATAGTTGCAAGGATCCCTAGATGATCCCTAAGGTCCCTTCCAACTCTAGCTATTATATGATTGTAGGTTCCTTGAAATGCTTTGAAACCAGGACTTTACTGATTCATCCCACCTAACTGAGCCATCTGTTAGAAGGGATCTGGATTTGTCTGATTTTGAGTTCTAGGATTCTTTTTTTTTTTAATTTTTGTTAAAGTAAGAAACTGCAAGAATCAGTCCAGACTTTTTCCTGTTCAAACAGCAATACACTGCTGCACAGAATTTTACTGAAGACCACCTACCTTGCATTTGAAGTTTGATCAGACTGTGCTATTTCTTTTAAGTTTATTAGGACACAAGTGTTCATTAGTACTACATCTCTGTGGCCAGACAAGTGTCTTTTGGAATTAAAAGAGTACCACAATTCAGAATCTCAGAAAGTGTCATGGTCTACAAATTTAACAAAGCTGGGAACAGTTTTATTATTCTTGTTTCTGTAGAATTTGGACATCGGAACTCCTCCAAGCTCCCATTACCTTACTTACTTCATCCCCTCCTCTCCAGAGCATGAAAAAGAGACAGCATGGGCCCTACCAAAGAACCAAGTTCTTCTTCTAACTGGAGACAGAAAGTCACTGCTGAGGCTGGCCAGAGAAATGGGACCTGAGACCTTGAGGGGAATCTGGTACAGGGGAAAATGAGGGGTTGTAAAAGTTTGTAGTATCTGCCAGGGGGTAAACCCAACAGAAGGAGGTAGGAGAAGGACAGATCCCAAATACTCTTTTTAGTGTGTTTATTGCTAAGATGTAATTGAGGGTCAGTATTTGGCATATAGCAAATAAGGGCCATGCAGGGAAACCTAGCACCTGAACAAGATAGTGATTATGTTGTGTGGTTTGTTTAAAGTAGACATCAAGATGGATTTTTTTTCCCTCTAATTTTTCAGTGTTCTGAGGTCTTACATCTTCTGAAAGAGAACACATAACCTGGATATGTAGTATTCTAAAACTTCTGTAATTAATGAGTGCAATATGAATTGTTTTTCTCTGGTTATGTGGAGATGATAGGAAGAAAACACAAATCCTCTGAGTTGTAATTCCTGAAATTTCACTAAAAAGATCAGATTTTTTATTTAGATCAACATTCCTGAAGCTTTGGACAAGATGCTGTGTAGTTAGAAAATTATTTCTTTAGTTAAACTCTTCTTTTACTATTACTTATTGTTCTTATTTTTCTGGTATTGTCACCTTTGCCACATTTTGCCTGATTTTAGATAGAAGGCGCTGAAATAGCATGGGAACTGCAGTTTTCTCAGGATCTGGAAATACCGTGCTAAGTTGCTTATCATTCTAAGAGATCAAATCTGGTTCTAAGATCAGGCTCAGTGAGGTCTAGCTATGTAACCAGAAGTCTGAAATCATGCATGATCTAAACTGGGCCTCTTGTGAATTGTATAGCAACATAAATTGCAAAGCAAATATTTTTCTCTTGCTGTAAGTACTGTTTGAGATCTGAGAAGAATTCACAGATGTTCCACAGGAGAAAAAAATCCTCTCTTACACATTGCTGTCATTAATCCTATGCCATGCATTTTCTAGTGCAAAATACAAATTAATTTTATGTAGCACAGAGCTAAAAATCAAAGGTAATAAAACCTTACAGGTTACTTCTAATCTTCTGTGGTACGTCTGGCTGCATCATATTATCAATGGAGAAGAGACAGTTTCCACAGCCTTTTTCAGCTTTTTTTTATAACCTCTAGTTTTTATGAGGAAAATTACCATGCTCTCATTTATTTTGTCTCTGACATTTTTATTGTCCTGGAGGTTAAAAAAATTCTATACACAGTGATTCCTGTCCAGTAACTGTCCTGAAAATTTGTGCTTTTGCAAACTTCTTTAATTCAGAACCAAAATCTGTAGATAACACTGTGCAACAATGTATCAACACATTTATTGTACCTGCTAAATAAAGCTCCTGCCTTCTGCTGTGATTTGTGACTGAAGTTACACCTCAACAAGTGGAGGTCTAAGTGATGCAGCTAACAGCATCAAAATCTTGTCTATTGAGATTGTGACAGTTAATTCAGGTAAGATTTTCTTCTATTGGACAAGTCCAGATGCTTTTTTTGGTTGCCTATCCTAAATACTTCCACACATGGGAGATAGATATCAGACAGCTCAAACTATCTTTCCACAGACACAAGTTCTGGGAGCCTCCAGGCTCATCAGAGAGTTACCTTCTACACAGATCAACTGCAAAGACTTTCTAGTTGACATTCTTGCAAACAGAAGTCCACAAGTCTTAGATGGAATTAGATGGCATGAATTTTGGACGTGATGTTTACAATAAAGTGTTTGTCTTTGCTTGCAACACCAGTTCTACTTATGGGTTCTTGTATCTCTGTTCCTTATTACCAAGGCAGTGTTTTACACATGTGAGCATGATGAACACGGACAAGTGTCCACAACAGGGTCCTAGAATATGTTCCAAAACATGTGTCTAAAGCCATAAAAATTTGCCTCATTTTCAAAATTCCAACACATCTAATTTTATACAAAATCAGTGGAAGTTACTTCCATGGTTGGGGGAGGATTGTCATAGGCATGCAGAGGACATAAATGCCTCCTGTGTGTGGCAAGTCACTATAAGATTAGGTGGCTGATATTACTAGTGCAGTTGAAAATGCAGAGCAAATTTAAACATCAAATTTAAAGAGCAACTCCGTGCCATGGAATAAGCTGGTCCTGCAAATTGCCAGCATTTTCATCTAAGTTTTTAGCATCTAGGATACCATCGGTCTGTAATTCCAAATATCTCATAGGTGATAAAGCATCTTAGACATAGAAGATAAATTCTGGTCTCTCTCTGTTATTAAATATCTGATAGAAAAGGACATTACTTGTTCAAATCACTTGGCAGTTGTGCATTGGATTTGTGTGGCTAAACTATTAGTGATTTGAGGTAGGAGAGGCAACCTGTTAGGTCCTTGGGAAAGACCAAACCTGTCCTATACCACTTCTTCAGTCATATCTTTCGAGGCAGTAGTCACGGCTTGTGTAGACTGCATCATCTTATCTTTGTCTGTCATTTGTCTTGTAACTGTTAGGAATCCCTTTAGATACATGGCTAAGAAAATATAATTGAATGAACTATGCAATAATTTTATTAGCTGACACAAAAATCAGCTTCTACACTTTTTACCCCTAGAGAAATACCATGACATTTGTGTAGATGTGAATTAAAAATGCCATATAGATAGGGCCTGGACTTCTGAACTCTGTTGAAAATGGAATATATATAGCTGTCAAAAACAGTAACAAAAAACAAGGCAGTGAGGAGGCAGATCTGTCATTCAGACTGATTGGGCTTACATATATACACCACTTTCTGTATCTTGAACTATGCAGTATTTGATCGTCCAGATGGCTTTTATCAGCTGTTCAACTGACAGAAGTCCATTGAAAACTGGCCTAACAGTGTTTGAATTACCTTGCTATGATTCCTCAGGCACCTGAGGGCGGCCGTTAAAAGTTGAATCTGATTTAAGTCGGTGCTCATGTCAGACTGCACAGGTGTTACTTCTGTTTTTGTTTGCTTTATCTGATTATTTGTTCAAATTGCCAAATGTAAAAAAACAAAAATCAACAAAACCCTGACAGCTTCTTTTAGCTAAAGCTGGAAAACATGCTTATTCCTTCTCTAATATCAGTTTTGTTGCCATTTGTTTAAATTACATATCCATATTCAATTAAATTTCATTTTCTCAAACAGCTACTTGTCTGTGCTGCTTCTGAAGCAAATTAGGCTGAAGGTTTTGTTTTATATATTTTTATGTAAAAGAAAAAAATGTAGAAGCATCAGAAAAATATCAGAGAAAATTGAAACAGAAGGACCTTATTTACAGGAGAAAATTCTACAGATGTTACTGGCTTAAATCCAATAAGTAAATTTTATTTTGATATTTCATAATTCCCAAATTTCTGTGGCTACTTCATAAGTGCTGTTACTGCTATTTACCAACAGTTAAAAATTTAGGAAGAGCGAAGACTTTTTACATTAGTAGATTCATCTCCATGTCCTTTTCTGTTTTCAAGGTCATCCACTGCCTGGCAGGGAACAGGCTGTTACTTCACCCTGCTCTCTGTGATGCTTGTAAATGTAAATAGCCTACTGCCTTCATGTAAAAGGCAAGGCTCTTAGGACACGGCTAAATTGATAGAATCTAAGTAGCATAATGCATGTGGTGTGTTACACAAGTTTAAAATCACACACAACATGAAATGTTAATGGTGTTTGACACACAAATCTCTGTCATGAATGTAATACTCACTGTGCTCAAGCCCACATTGAAGAAGCACCTTTCTCCATTCTGAAAAATGAAATTTGTCAGAAATTTTTCAGTTAAATTAAGTGCTTGTTTCTGTTCTGTATTTTTGTTTGTGTATGTATGTGTTTGTGTATATTTTCAAGAGTCTAAAAATCATAACTCATAGCTGCAATTTTATTTATAAGACAGTATTTGTGCGGACAAAGTTCTGCAGTCCACAACGTGAAGAGACACATTTAAACCTCTCTGCACAAGTTGTAAGTCAGACTTCCTAGGTTTTGGCTCAAGTATGTAACAACTCAGTTTGAAAAACTGAATTCTAGGAGGTGAGACCTGAATCCTACACCACCGTGGATTCCCAGTGTTGTTGTGACTAGACTTACATCTAGACTAGATGCAAGACTAGACTTACATGTATATGAAATGAGCATTAGACCTTTCATGAATCTAAACTTGGTTGTCTAGAGTGGATCTAGATATATCATTTGGATATGTCTACATTAGGTAATAAAATTGGCTCTGTTTGGCAAGGAAGTGGGACTAGAGAGCATCTCAGTCAATACCCTCAATTGTAGACAAATCTCAGTGCCTGCTAAGAAAGCTCAGGCATAGGATTAGCATCTGTGACCACTTCTCTTGTTCTGGGTTACATGTGGGGTTCTACAAAGAAGGTTATCTACAAAGAAATGGCAAAAGCATCAGCCTGATATCAAACCAGGTACTGTAGTTCATTTTGTGAGGTTTTGAAATAGATTATGTGAGTACAAATATTTGTCAGAACCTGGCTATTCACTGATTTTAAGCAATTGGATGACTGTCATACTGCTTCCCTAGGTGCTAAAAATCAACGATAATGCCAGACTACTTCATTCATTGTTATTTTAGAAAATCCCTAATCAAAACAAGAATAAGTGCTGATGTGTGCTCAGTGGTGGAGTTTTGTGTGTTCCTTGGAAATATGATATTCCCTGGAGAGAGAGGAAAGGATTATAAGTGATAACCACTTTTTAAATACATCAGCTTGCTCATGTGTGTGGTGTTTTTTATCAGCTTTACAGCAAAAGCCTCATTTGATTTGTGCAGGGATGTGGATAATAAGGAGAGAGGCCAGCAAGCTGATTTTTATAGTCTGTTTGTAGCTTAAACAAAGATCTGGGATTTTACGGATAAAGACCAACTGAAATACCACAGATTATGCAGCTTTGGTTTTTTTCAAAGATTTGTTAATTTTTCCCCTACAGAGCCTGTTTTTTATGTGTCCACTCCACATGAAAACATAGAGTTTTAAAACAGAATTGTGGCAGAACTTTATTAAATCCTGCTCCTGGACTGTGATTGATTCATTTTATTTAGGAATGTGCCATAATTAGACACTCTCACTTATGTCATAAACAGGGTTTGAACATGGACCACCATGACATTAGCAGGCACAGTTCTTACTGCAAAAATGCCACTGTTCTGGATAAAATCGTTGAAGTATAACAAGAGGTGGAGCAAGCTGCCGTCTTTACTGGAGGGTGAATATAAGTCAGTGGCATGGCTCCAGTTTTGCTGTTAGAAAGCTTAATGAAAATTGTACTGCCTTGTCTCTTGTACAGGAATGGAAGGCACAACCCTGCCAACAGATTTCTCAGTCCAGACAGAAGTATCATTTCCCTTTTTTTAAATTTTATTTCTTTTGAGCACGGTATATCTTTTTATTAAGTTAGGATCACTTGAATGCAAAGTGGCTTCTGGACACTGGGAGCTAAGTGAAAATTGCTGTTAAAGTCCAGTACTGTGGCTCCTGCAGAAACTCTGCTTTTCACAGTTTGCTCACTTGTGAACCTGAGCCAGATGCCTCCACAACAGAGCTGGGACCTCGTGCATTAGATGTTAGCTGGAAATACAAAGGACCAGATAAATAAAAAGCATCACAGAGATGCTCTCTGTGAAAGTATCTGCGTTATTTTTAACTGCATAGAAGAAAGCCAAGCAAGTGCAAGGCGGAGTGGCAGTACAACACATCGCTTTAGTGGTACTGCTCATTTTCTTATTTTGTCAAAGCTGTTGTTTCGACTGTTGGTAGAAATAGATGTTTTGAAAATTAATTTTTAGCTTGGTCTAGAATTTAGCTTCTTTCAGAACCTGTGATAGAGATATTGGTCACATTTATTTTTACATTCCAAGGGAAACAAATATAGAAACAAAATCATGTTTCCCTGCAGCACTTGGAAAACAGCTTTTTCATCCACCAGAACATGACCACTTGGAAATTTAGTTGACTAAAAATTGACTAAACGAAAGAGAATCTGCAAGGAATATTTCCATTGCAAAGAAAGCTGCAAGGAGCATTCTTGCTGGCATTGTGATATAGTGAGCAGAGCTCTGGCACAGTACTGGGGCAGCATGTGGAGACATAGGTCTCAACTCTTGTAATTTGTTAAACAAGTAAAGCAATGCTTTTGACTTATATGCTTTAATTTTTTCTGATACACAATTTATATAATTTACATTTTCATTGAGATACCTATTTGTTTTGTTTGTTTTTTTAAGCAAGAAATAGCAAATGGAAGGTCGTGGTACTGGAAAAATCAAGCATTCTTAAATAAACTAGATCCACTTGTGGGAAGACTGAAACAGCTGTCAGTGACTTAAAACAGCTAAAAGATGGGAGCTGATTTTACTCTTAAGAGCTAAACTGTCCCTCATTTTAGAAGACTTCTACATATTTTCAGCTTATGTTTGAACATGTGCCATCTTAGCTGTAGTCTTAGCATACCTCATGTTCAACTCATGAGAGATTCCTGAGGACACCTCAGCCTGAGTGATCAGTTGCTGAATATTCAATCTGTAGAGCACTTTGGGTTTTTTGTGAGGTTAAGATGCTGTCTGAGTTTTCCAGTAGTAAGGTTCAGACTCTGATGATAGTCCTCATGTTAGCTAGTACCTAATCCTGTATCATCTTCAGTGGGGATGTGTGTTGAATGCAATGTTATTCAACATGAGTTGGGGTAGCTCACGTAATCCTCAAAAGAATACATATGAGCATATAATAGATACAGTTTAAACAAAATGCCTTCATAAAGCCATTGGCTATACCGGAAGAGGAAAATCTCAGAAAATAATATTCAGAGCTCTCAGAAATACAGCTATTAAGATCTCTACTTCCAAATCATCAATAAGCATGCTTTATTTTGGAGTGTACTTTTGAAAGGTACCAGGTTGTTAGTTAGATCATTTTCAGTTCTCTGGAGAGTGGTTGGCCCCAAAACACAGTTCTGAATGACCTTCTTTTATTTTGCTGATTTTAAAAGGACTGACGTGGTGCGGCTGCTGTTGAGGGACTGCCAGCAAACTGCCATCCTTAATTATATCTGGGCCTCTTCGGCTTCAGTAGGGTAAAGTCACCAAGTCCCTTTAAGAGCCTTTTTTTGCTCTACAGGAAATGTCACGTGTAAGGTATAGTAGTACATCTATCATGAAGTGTTCATTTATGGGGCAAAACATTGCTAAGGGAGGTAAATTTGGTCTCTGGGAAGCAGATGAAATAGAAAGCAAGCTAAGAGTCTCTGGTATAAATGAAAGGAAAGTATCAAAAAGGTAATTGTGGTTGTGTGAGATAAATCCTGTGTTGCTGTGACTTTCTTACTGCTGGTCAGTGGAATTCAGGGTCAGGTTGTGCTGGATATAAAAAGGTACACATTGAGAACTTAATCCAAAGGGAAAAGCTTCCAGTGGGACTGTCTGCAGCCCAAGGCTAGGCAGGGGATAGTACGGCCACATTCACGCCATAGGGCCTGAAGTAGAAGAGTGTTTCACAGCTTCCTTTTTATGTTGGTCAGTGTGGACTTTTAGGTGCCCACCATGCATGGTGAGGAACCCCCTGCTCTGGGTATGGCCTGCCTGTGGCATAAAGGCTTTTGGCCAGCACCAGAGGGCATTAATTACCAGAGATTTACCCTTGCTTGCCCACATAACTGTGTCCTGTTTTTTAAGAAGTGGGTTATCTCGGCTGAGCTCAGCCTGTTGACTTCACTGGGGGACTTTGATGGTTTCCATGTGCTTGCTCCTGTAAGTGGAACAGGGAGTCTCTGTCTCCAGACCTTGCTTTGTCACAGGCTAGAAGCAAAGAATGCCCCAAAATTGGGTAGTGGTGGCAATACTTAACCCTCTGTATTTCCCAAATGCTGCTTCCAGGAGTGTCAGTCTGCAGGAAACAATTTCTGTGTCTTACTGTCTTGTTTTGTGCATTCCATTGATCTGCTCAGCACTACAGAAATGGCAGAAACATGACCTTTCCTATGAATTTTTAACATAAGGGCCCTTATCTTACAGACTTGTCTGCCTCTGCACACCCTAGAGGACTAAAGTCAGAACAGCTTGATAGAGTAGCAACATTTGTTAGCAGGGAACTGAAGTCTAAATTCTTTCTGATTCTTTTAGAAATATCAAAAAAATTAGGATTCCTTTTTTAAATTTTGTTAGGCAGAATCAAAATTTTGACCAATACTTTACTTTCTGACCATATAGCAGTAATTTCAACCTGCCCTCCTTAGTATATAAAGTCAATTTTTATGCTTGAGTTTGAAATTTGGAATAGGATTTTAGAGCATTCTATTATTGTACATGAATATGACAAGATTCCACAATTAAACTTGTATGTTTTAACACACATTTAAAGTTGGAAAAATCTCTGTTATTGTGAGACTGTTTAGTAATAAATACAAGCTGAAATAAGTAAATTTTAATCTGTTGTGAAAATATATCCTGTCATTGTTAAACAGAATTTCTATTACACACATATTTTTTGCTATTATTTGAATTAAAAAGAATTTATTTACATTACAAACTGTAAATTTAATTTAATGTTAAACAGTTAAATTACCTCATCTACAAGGCTAAGCTGCCAGTAATTTGACCATAAATATATGTGATTTTTTTCCCCAAATGCTTTACACAAAACATTATGAAAATGCATACATTACAAGAGTCCAGACAGGGAGTCCAATTCAACTTCTACTAATTTTTATCTGAAAATCTATCTATTTTCCGCATTAGAAAGGGAGATGCAATGTTTTCAGAGCAATAGAACAAGGGATTCTGATGGCTTTCAGCATCTAACACCCTTCTTAATGCTTATAGGTTTTGATCCTTTCAGATATCATCTTGAAAATCATTGTGAAGGAAAGCTACTATGATTTGTGTGATACAATGCATCCAGTATCTGCTTTCATGCCTTTTTTTTAACTGCCCTTTTTTTCAAGTGCTTTAAACTCATACATATTTCTAAATTGGTTTCTGTAGTCAACAGTTACTCCTGACAACAATTTTCATATAATTTATGACGGTCTGGATCCTAAAGGGTGTTGACTGCTTTGGGGCTGATCTCTCAAGAGCCACCTCAGCTTTAAGAAGAGCTCTCATCTCAGTTGCCCACTGACTTGTCAGTAGGGAGGGCTCACATCTGGTTGCTGGATTTGGGGAAGGAGGAGCCTCATGGACAGCAAAACAAGAGACCTGTCTGAGACTTGGCATCCACAGCATATGAGCCCTGAAAATGAAGAAGGTCCAAGAAAAGGCTCAAACCCTTCCCTGCCATCCATTCTGACTTTCGAATTGAAGGTGTTCAGTTCAAATTCCTGCTGCCATACACTTCTGGATGGCAGAAGGTACTGTCATGTATTTTTCCTGCCCTAAAAATATTAGCTCTTGTAATATACAAAAAGGAAACATATGGTAAGACCAGCCAGTCCACCAGCAGTACTAGTTAGTTTGCAAACCAGGTTTTTGAATGGTTAGTAGAAATTGTAAGTTTTAGTGTGACATGGTTCTTATTTGATGTTTTCTTCATCTGTTTTCTGTTACTGTGAAATGTTCAGAACACATACAGATCATTTGCCACTTTGGCACTTAATATAAGCAAAGACCATAAAAGATGCCTATGGCTATCAGTTAATTTTGCTGAAACAATAAAGACATACTTTAAGTGATCAATTTGTCTGTTCTCTATCCCAGACACTTAAAATTTGCATTTTCTTATCTTAACTGTGCTTTCTGGACATGACCTTTATTATTCGGCTGTGGCTGGACCCTTGTGTTTAATTCTGTCCCTGCCTACAGAGGGACCGTGTCTCTTCTTTATCTTTCTTCATTTTCTTTGGAACAGAAGTAAGAGTCACAATTTGTCTTATATATAACTGGACAAACAAGAAGATACTTTAAATTTGATAACAGAGAGCAAAGATAATTTTAACAACTTCTGTAAATGAAAAGCTGGAGTGCTTGTGCAAGAGCAGTTGGAACAATTACAATTTCACCATCTTTTTTCTACTCTAGCTATTCTACCCACCAGCTTCATTAAAACTCTCTGATGAAAATCTCATCCTGTCTTTCCATTTCATTTAGGTCCTGCTTCTGTACCAATCACCTCTTACATTGATGCACACTTGACAAACTAGAATAGAGTATGTCTTTACTGTCCTGTCATGTGCAAGAAGGAAATTAAAGCATTTTATGAATCTCACTGCTGGTTTCATTCCTACCTGATGTGGTAGAGTGTGTTTGCACAAGCTGTGCTGACAGATAGGATGGAATATTGTATCCTTACCTTGAACAACTCGTCTTGTCAAACATTGGTTGACTATAGTTGTGAGTTAGATCTTCTGAAGAGAGAGTCACTCAATGATAAACATGCTCTTCACATGTGCTCTTCACATGTGTTTTGAGACAATTTCCTGTCAGACCAGAGAAGCACCCACGCAGCTGAATGGCCAGCTGATTGATCATATGCACCACTGCCCTATTGTCCAGCTGTCTCCAGTTTACCTGTTGTCAGCATGTTCACAAGCAGGGCCTTTGTGAGTAATGTTGTGGGCAGCTGGCATGGATCCGTTGTTTGTTTTGATGTGCAAACTCCTTTACAAAATCTGAAGGACCATTACTTGGGGTAATAGAGGGTCAGGATATATCTGTTACCAGCAGGAAAGCCTCTCATTTGAGTCATGCAAGCAAATTTACTTGGAGCTTCTTTTTCCTTTGCTCAGTGCTGTTGAGTTGCACGTATTGAGTTCCGTGCCTCACAGTAGCATGCCATCAGTACAGCCGTAAAAGGTCAGTATGTAATGATAGAGCAGTTTGTACTTGACGACATTTTTCACACCGAATTTTTTCTCCTTAACATTTCTGAAAAAAAAAAATCACACAATTTTTAAGCACTTCTGAGCTGAATTTGAACAAGCTGGCTTAGGAATTCACCATTGCAGTGCTCACCCATCCCTAACCTTGAAATGTTTATAAATAAATAAATAAATGGATTAGCATAAAATAATATAGTAACCCACTGAATTTATTTAGTTTAATTTATGCTAATCATGGCATATTGGTACTCTGGCAGATAAAATAAAGCTGGTGGAGAAGATTGCGTCAAGGAAACTATGAGAATTAACCCTGAAAGTGTGTTCAGCTTTGCCATTGACAGGAATGAGTCCAGAAAATTCTGTAAACTGCCACTAATAAGATGGATTTATTATTTTAGGAATGTAAATTTATTTCTTTAATAATATATATACATGTATGTAGACATGTATTTTCTTAAAGTTGTGCATATTCCTGTTAGATATTAGAATGTTAAATATTTGAATATAAGAAAAGAATTTATCCAGAACAATACTCAGATTATTTTATATTGTTTTTTAATTATTTCTGACTTATAGTCCTGTACGGTTTTTTTAATGTTGTGTAATACACCATGTTAGGAATAACCATACATAATACCGAAGTTAATATTAGTTTAGGCTTTCAGTAACATCAGAAATAATGAAAATGACCAAGCAGAAAAGGTTGTATGTGCCTTTACTATTATTTTGTCAGAGAAGAATAGATGGACTCTATCATGCTGCATCACTTACAAATTGTGTCTTTGTTCTGTCTACCAGAAGAGGCATACACACCACGTAAATAAATAAAATTATTATCATAAACAAACAAGTATCTCAGGAATTCTCATATACTTTAGTTCCTGTGTGTGCTGATTTGGTTTTAGATGTAAATTAACTCCTTTGTTTTCTCACTTAAAGCCTTGTATAACACTCAATGGAAACAGAAATTTCGTTATAACTTTTTTCCACACCAAATGAAAAATTGAAATTGTGAGGGATGGAAAAAAGTTCCTTCCTTCACCTTAGAACACACTGCATGAGGTAAATGTCAGGCAGGACTTGAATGCAAGCAGTCTCTGAAAAGGCAAGATATTTTTACTATTTACTAGGTTAGGGTTAGCATTTTTGTTGGTTTGATTTCACTTTTTAAGGAGTAGAATCACAGGCTTAAAGGTGATGGCAAGGATTTTCAAAAGAAGATGCCTCAAGTAGGTTTTAATTCTTTTTAGGACATAAGTAGGTGGCCTGATTTTCAATACTGCAGAGCAAGCTAAGGCCCACGAGGACTGCAGGATTTTTAAGACTCATCCATTTGTTTTGCTGCTGCTTTTTGTGGCTTTAAATTGTTTTATCCTGAACCTCAAAACAGGTCTTTCTTCCTGATTACTGCCTGCAATGCCTGAACAAATGGCAGGAGCTGAGCAAGTGAATGCCTCTGCACAGGGAAAAGTAAAACTAGTGATGTGCAACTTCTGCCATGCATGCAAAACAATCAGGAAAACAAAGCTCTTTTTCTCAAATGCTTTTTGCTAGCTGTTATTATTTGAAGCAAGAGTCACTACCAAATTTTCAGATGCAATTATAGACTCCTATGGACTGCATTGCATGTTGAACTTGCATAGTAGTTTTCTTACGAACTTCTTGGTTTCAGTCAATTAAACTTGCCAGTGTTCACTTGGAGGCTAAAAATACTCCTGCTGCATATCTACCTGGGAATTCCCTATGCCTAAACATGGGCTGAGCCATTTTCTGTATGGGCCAAGATAAAACATACTTTTCCACTTTTAAAGTGAATATTTGTGGACTCTGACAACTTGTTCAGCTGTAGGTAGAAACTTGAAATTGATATGGAAATAGCTCTCATGAAGGAGAAGTGCTATTAGTTTTTCTAGAGAAAATTGCTTTTGATTTGATTGAGCCGTAAGCCTTTGGGAAGCAGAACAAAATTTTATTCTCTGAGCTTGCAGGGTCTATAGTGGAAAAAAGACTGTGCATATGTTTAATTTAGTGAAAGGGCAGAGTATAGTGCAACATGCTTCTGAAAATGGGTGGAGGCACCTGAGGCTGGAACTTTACAAGGTACAAGGGACATGTTGAATGACCTTTCAATTTTTAGGTGTTAAGGCAATGGCAGCTTCTTCTCCTCAGCTCTCAGAGATCTTTGCTGATGCTCCTAACACAAGCAAGAAGGCTCTGCTACACATAGTCATATTACTCTGTCCCAGAGAAACATAAGAAGGAAAAGACTTTGAACAAGTGTTTTTAGCCCCTTTTGGATTTGAAATGATATTGCAGTCGCAGTACAGAAAATCCAGCAGATCTATCCTGCCATATGCACCATGATCCAGGTAGCAGGGTCTGTATCTAATCTACTATTTGCCACATCTTCTGCCTTCGTTTCTTCACTTCTCAATAACATCAATCCCCCATTTAAGTATTTGAAATCCATCTTTGGGTATATTGCATATTTTTAATTTTCCTCACATTAGAGATTAGTAGGGTTTTTTCCACCCATCTTTCCAGGGATGATATATTACACCTAGTCCTTTGTCAAAGCTTTTTTTTTTTTTTTTTTTTTTTTTTTTTTTATTAATTTATCTAGCCTTCCAATAGGGTCTCTACATTCTTTTCTTCTGTAATGTTCAAACTGGTCCTCAGGATAAGATAACATAGGACAGAAGAAGGAATCTGTGGCACGTTCTTTCAAGAATAGCTTTTGTTGCCTGGACAGACAGCAGCTCTCCTGAGCTCTGACAGGTTCTACCATGGCTCCAGCTCCTGAGCACCTCCTGCCTTTCTCCCTGACTGGGCCCTGAGCTTCCTTTCTTGTGCAGCTATGACCTTTCATGTGACCTGGCTGTCACTTCAGAAGTAGATCTTCAATGCTGGCATCCATGAATCCATATCTTGTTGAACCCAATATATACTTTAAAGGTCAGCTCTGTGGCCAGTCCAAGTACTTTACACTATAAATTTTACTAAAGCCCTACTCAACTGTAATTTCTCTGACAGACACTGATAGACACCCCGCTCTGATAGGGTCAGATACAGTCTTCCTAAAACATCCCTCCAGAAGCTCCGGCTTGACTCCCTGCCCATAAACCCGGTTCTGAAATCAGGCCAGTTCTTGGGGAGCAAGGCAACTTCTCTCTTGTGTGCAGAGAGGTGTACAAACCCTTCCTGAAGAACCTTCCTTCACCAGAACTTCTTCACCAAACGATGTCGAAGGAGACCAGAGTGACAGAGCAAGGGCAAATCCATCTACCCATTGTAGAAGGATTCAGTGATTTTCATGTTTCCCTTGTCTTTATTACAAAGCTGTTTTCTCCAGAAAAGCTGCCAATAGACACATCATTCACGCTTGCTCAGGCCCGTAGCTGCCTGTTGGAGTGTCCCGCTCTGCCAGAGCCAATAACGCTCCTGACCCCATTGGACTCAATCCCCAGAGATTTCAGAGAAGGGATGCATTTTTTCTTTAGGCCTTTAGCTGCCAGGCTTCCCCAGTACAGAGCGACACAATATCAAAGCCATCTTATTCACTACTAAATTAATGATGTTGTTAATTGGCTAACCTAGGGCAGACTGTATGGAAAAAATGCTTAATACATGTTTGTTGGCAAGAGCGGATGGAGCTGGGGAATGGAGATGCACAGTTTATGACAATGAGATGTTTTAATTGTAAAATGCTGGAAGATAATGTACAAATGTTGTAAAACGTTACTAGTATTGTTTGAATATACAGCATTCTCTAGAAACAAATCACAGACACTTCAGGGCTGAGTGTAAGTAGCTCTGGTGTCTCTTCACTTTTTTATGCTTACCTGACTATCTTACCATTCTCCTGGCTGCCTGGGGGACAGACAGCATGACACAAAATGGTAATAAGGTGGTGCCAGTTGAAACAGTGATCCCAACAGCTGGATCCTGGCCTTGAGTCCTGTTCTAGCAAAAGGACAGGATGCCACTGTAAGCGTAAAAAAATAAAGAAAGAAAACTGGAAAATTTTCCAAAACTAAAACATCTTCAGACATTTGCTGCAAAGAAATAAAACATAATTAAAGTCCCAACTCATTTTAGCACCAGAGCTTGAAAATGTCAGTAAATAAATTATTGGTTATGTAAAAATTACTCTTTTCGGCTAATAGGAGAGAAGAAACAAAGCCATGAGGTGTTCCTTCTTTGATTCATAGCAGGAAATAAATACATAGGCAATATCACCAAAATGAAAAAAAAAAAAAAAAAAAGACATATCCTTTCATAGCTGTCAGTACTCTCCTTGCTTTGGAAGGGAGGAAGGCAGGTTATCGCTTGTGTATGTGTGAAATTCAGCCTTGTTTGCAGTATGATTGTATAAATAGCACTTTATTAAAAGCTAACTGTTATTTCCAGACTCTAAACTTAAACACAGGCAAGTTCAAGGATAGATATAAAATCAATATAGCTCTTCAAGTAATGCAAGCAACATTTTGAAAGGCAACTATTAGAGTGTAGCAAGTGATCTACTGATAAGGTTGCTCTCCTGATCCATTTGTTGCTTGTCCATTAACATGACTGCAAAATGGGACTGTGAGCTTGGTTTGATTCTGCTGTAGAACTTTTATTTCATCCTCTGAAAAAAAAACTGAGAGCAGCACATCTGATACTTTGTAAGAGAGAACTTCTGACACCTAATGTGAAGCCATAGTGAGTTTTTACACAAAACATGCTATGCATTTCAGATTGTTTTCTAATCATTGTGCTAAAAATCTTGTTTTATTTTGGATCAACTAGGTGTATTCAAGACTCTAGTAGTGCATAAGCACAAGTAATGAAATAGAAAAGATTATGTCTTTAACTATGTCTTTTAATGGATTTTGATGAAATGATGCATGAATTTTGCAGTATTAATATTATTTTTCTTCTTTTACATGGACCGAAATGAGCACAGTAGCCATTAAAAAAAGTGCCGATATTTCCTCTATGGCCCCATCTTCCTACCTCCGTTTTCTAGTTCATCTGGTTCTGAGTACCATCTAAGAGGTGAATGTCATTCATTTCAGCAACATTAGTTTGATGTCAAATGTGACTTAGCCTTTGAGGTTGATGGGATGATAAGCAGCCCACCGTTTCCCCTTGTGGGAGATAATGTCTGCACCAACCTGCCTTTTTACATTCAGAGGTCATGTCCAGTTGAGAAAGCAACATGTACAAATGGGATTTTAGGTACACATTACTTTTTGCCCCTGAAAGTACAGGGGGTTTGTGACATGATAAATATGCAGGTTTTCCTTCAGTCCTTCCTGTTCCTGTGACTAATCAAGCAATTAAAAAATGTACACAATTTAGCTTAGACATGCTTGTCTCTTTAATTAGATCCTTCACAAGAAAAGTCTGCTTTCCAAAACACAAGTCAGTCAAAAGAAGTAAAAAACTCCACAAGCATATAATGGACAAGTGTTTTTTTTCTATATATAATTGCTGTGATGAGCACAGTCGAAGAACTCCTGTATGGTTTGAGGACAACAGATGGAATTATTTCACTTTTTTTTTTTTCTGAAGAGCTTTTTAAGTGAGTTCAATATAGTACACTTCTGATCATATTTTTTATTTAGTATTTTAGGTCTCTTATTTTACTACCTACTCTAAATTAAAATATGAAAAGAGGACTTATAAATGCATTCTGATATAGTGCTGAAAATGTGATGGGGAAATATCTTACCACTTGGTAGTCCATATTGGGAAAATATTATTTTTTAATTGTGGTGTTTGATGCATATGCACCATATTTTGGACCAGCATGAGTTTTAACAGGTGCGACATCACTTTGCCCAAGGGAATACCGAGTTTATGGCAGTATCACTGCCAGACTTCAAACTGCTGTTACTCTGACAGTTAATAAGGACACAAGTGACCACCACTGTTATGAGTGTAAATTCTGCATGCACTCAGCTTTTATACACAAGTTGAAGGGTGCGGGAGGGAGGAGGTGGAGGAGACAATGCTTCATGACTGGCTTTAGGGATATTAAATCCTTGCCAACTGGTTAGATGGATAGCGCACTGTTTCTAAAATTTGCAAGTCAAAGGGAGACAGGCCTAAATTCTTTCCACTATGAAACCCCCACAGTCCTCTGCCTTTCAGGCAGAAGCAAAAGGAATGGAAAATTCCAAACTAACGAGCGCTTCATTTTTTTTTTCTGCAGCGCTGTGCTTAGAAAAATTGCACTCTTTTTTTTTCTAAGGCAAAGAAGTAAAATTAAAGTTGTATGACTGTTATAAATATTACATGTTCAGGGTATCAAGAGTACCTGTAGTTCTCTGGTTTCTGAGGGTGTTTTTGAATTAACCCTCTTGTAGATACTGGTTATTGGGAGGAAAGGATTCATTCTTAGGCAAATGTTTCACTGTCAAGGAGAAACTATCCCATCCTAAAGGTTTGTGGTATTTGGATATATGTTGTTTGCATACCTGTTTTGTAGAAATGGACTGCAGGGCACTGAGAGAAATAATGACTTGTCCAAATTTGCCTGACAAGCCAGAGATGAAGCAAGAAATGGAACCCAATGTTTTCAATCCAGATTCTCTGATGTTTTGTAATTCTTTCAGTTTTACTGAATGTTAGAGATTAGTCGACATAAATGTTGGTTCTATATTAAATATATATTCAGTAGCAGCAGCAGAATTCAGGATTTTGAAAATTGTGAACTTTTACTGAATTTCTCAGACTGAGAGAAATATTCTGTCTTGCTTTGCTGGCATGTTTAAGAACTTCAGACAGGTCCTTTGGGAGGAGGATTATAAGATAGAAGGAAATTGGAGCAGCCAGATTTCTTGGCTGAGATGTCCTCAGCCTGAAGGCCCCATACAAGCAGGAATGGAGCAGGAATCAGCAGACTGTCCTGCTGATCCAGACAAGAAACACACACTGTACAACACACTGGCATTCAGGCTCTGGATGTTGCCTGGCATTCACTCACTCGGTCATGAGCTTCACTTTAGCTGAGTGCTGCTCTTGCAGGGGATGAGATACTCCCAGATAGCCTTCCTCTGTGGGAAAACACATTTGTAACTTTCTGCTGGGTCTTGTATAAGCAACAGACAGGCTCTCTGTCCTTAATTAATCTGTTTGCAACACCTTTCTACATAAAATCTGTCTGCAATTTAATTTATATTGTTCAGATGAAAATTATTAAGAACTTCCATTTTAAGCCAAAGTAAAAAAGAATACCATTCAATTTATTATGTTTTTTTTCTTGTGACACTCTGAATAATTTTTGAAAGCTGCTCCACTTCTGCTTCTCCATTTACTCCAGTAAATTTACTCATTGGATCAAACTCTGTTTTTCCTGTTCAGCATAATACCTCAGCCATACTAGCACCTTTGTGCCTGCCTCCAGTCTTCATTTTGCAAGCTGCTCATAGCCAGTAATAATGATGCGGTTTCATTTTCTTCATAATCTTTACCTGTCTTTGGGCTGGTTGATGTTCCCATAACTTTGGGAAATGTTACCCTATTGAAATAAATAAACATATTAATTAGATTGTCAGGTATTAACATAGACAGGTCATCCCTAATATAATTATCCTTTAGAGCATTAGTGGCTCAGGAGTGGATCTTTTCTTTATATAGAATTATATATTTTGGGGTTCTTAAATTGACTTCTCTCTCTCCTCTACAGAAGGAATCATTGATATTTGAGAAAACTGTACCATTATGGATAAACTTATATATCTTTACTAATTGTATCACAGGCAGGCCAACAATTGGAAAATATATTAAACTTTGTATTTAATTTATGTGGCATTTCTTAAACATTCTCTAACATGTCGGTCTCTTTAAAGTATTGACTTGCTTCAAAGCTAATCTTGCCTCTGACCACTATCTGATGAGAAATTCACATATGCTAAATATACTTATGATAGTAATCTTATTTTCAGTCCTCCAGGAAAGATCCTGATGTCCTGAAAGTGATTTGAGTCCTTAGTGTAGTTTCCCTGCCATTTTTTTCCGGCAGGTTTCAGGAGAAAGAAATGGTTAGAATTCTAAGCCATAAATACTGCTCTAATGTGGTTTAGCAATCATTTTGTCAATATAACAATAAAACAGCAATAACAATATGTTCAATGAAACAATTACAGTATATATTATAATGACAATTAGGTTTGTCTCATAAAGGACTCTTAGTGAATAAGGGAGTACAGAAAGGAATTAATAGAAATGGATTGCTCATACATACAATACTCTTCAGGTATTAGTAGTATATTTCTCCTATGTGATAAATTTGGGACTGTAAAATTGTTGAACTGTTCAACCAAACTTCAATTTGATTTTCACATCTCTAGGCTACTGCTGGAAATACTGTGGCAACCCTTTCTAGCAGGTACAAGTGCATTGTTCTTAGTTTGATGTAAGTGAAAGTCACCTCAGAAAGAGCAGACATTGTAATTCAGGCTTCTTCTGGAAGAGATCTTAATGCCACTTTTCACCAATTATTTTTTCATGTTTAGGGCAAATGGCATTGCCTGCATGGTTATGTGCCTTGTTTATACCACAGCTTAATTAGAACTCTTCTGATGTTTCTGTGTTGGTCCTCTGTCTGAAGAAGTAGAAATTTTAGTTCCTGGTGTAGCTCAGGCAGGTGACAGAGCTTTGTGCAACTACACTGCTGGCAACTAATTACTGCTGTAATGCCCTGCAGAAACAAGAGGGCACCTAGTACACGGCTCTTGATTGCCTTAAAAGTATTTATGCAGCCCACAAGTAGCAATGTCTGTGTTTCTACATCTCTGCCTGAGCTGGTCTACACAGAAGGCAGCAGCATCCTCTGTGTCCATCAGGCATTTCTGCCAGCTGAAACAAGACAGTTGTAACAAGGTTCTGAAGGCTGTTGATGCAGACCTTTCAGATTACCAGTAAAAGACTAAAACAAAGAAACAAACAAAACTCCCCAACAGCAGCAATAATAAAATGATGAAATACAAAACCCCAAGATCTAAGAATCTGGGCATTATTGTTGAAAAAAGATGGAAGGAAATATATGTGAGTGTTATACCAATAGTGGTTTTATTACTGCACTGTTTTTTGAGATTAAGGCAATCTGTCAGAGTGGGATTATTTTTGAGAGTGAAAGCAATATGGGAGAGTTCAGCCAGTGTATAGAGAATACAAAACACTGGGGTTTTGAGCTCCAAAGAAGAATTAATTTAATGAACTTACTTTTCCAGAAAACAAGTTAATTCTCAAATGTTTAACTAGGATGCTCAAAACTTACTTCTTGTAAGTGATAGATCAAAACAGTATAAGCTTTAAAGAACATAATATTTTTACATTTGACTAATTAATTTAAAGTATTTTGTATGTTTGCTGGTTCAGTTTTGTTTTTCTTCTGCAACGTCTAAGAATTTTCCTATAATCATATGAATGCTAATCCTTATTCCAGGACCTGCTATTTGTGAAAGTCATCAGCTCTCATTAAATTCTCAGTAAATTTATCAGCTAATCATTTGTGGTAGGCTGCATTCTTCAGGGCACTATCAGTGAACCACAGGGCACTATCAATGAGCCAGACACGCTTTCACACACAGGCTACCATCTCTGAATCCCAGGAGATGAAAATTGATATAGTCATGCAGAGCATGAATTTTACTGGAAATCTGAGCAACACTGTACTTACTGCATACATATCAGAGTAAGGTGGAGTAAATTACAGATTAAAACAATGATCAGGAACTAGACCTTTAACTTAATTTTAGATTTGAGCTCAGACTTAAGCTTTTATAATTTTGAGACTTATTAAAAATAATACCTGTAGAATCTTTTTCTGCCATGACTAATTTTTAGATTTTTCAGAAATTTCTAGTCTTATTCTATGAGAGTGTCCACATTTACATCTTTATTCATGGTGGTAGTTCTCCTTGAAGATTTTCACAAAATTAGGTTTGTATTTGCAAATTCCTCTCCATGAAAACAATTGAAATAGCAGTATAAGTTGCATAACTAAGAGCTTTATCTGAATATTTAGCCCTGAAATTAAATAATAATTCAATTTGTAAATTATGTATTTTATTTTTTTTTACTTAATTGCATATCATGTCAGAAGATACAGATAGATAAATGAAGCTTTCTGGTAACATTTTGAATAAAAGTATAATTTTGGCGATCAGATGAACATTTTCTTCATTCTACTATCAAACTGACAGAAAACTGTATTTTTATAATTTGAAGACACATCCCTTCCACAAATATTTGACCTGAGTTAGAAAGTGAAGAAGATTATAGCTGTCTCTTGGCGTTTCATACTCAAGTGATGTTGGTTATCTAACAGGAAAAATTAGTAATATGGTAAAGAGCCACACAGAAGTCTGTGTTATAGAAGGACATTTTATTTTGTAAATCTTATTCTCTTTTATTTTTCTTCGGTGAAAACACATGACATTTGTTTTTTTATTTCTTTATGATACACTCCACTACCTGACATGCAGGTTTGTTGCAATTTAGCAATACCAATAAATGTTTGAGCTCATATTATTTTATCCTGTACCTTAAACTAGAAAAACAGGTTTTCTTCATCTTTGAGTTAATGTTTGAATGGAATTTGGTTATTTATAGAAATAATTTTTGAGCATTTTTCTGTTTCATGAGCATACAAAAATCACTTTTGTCAATTTTGGGGAGCTAGTTTAGCCTCCTAATGTGGTGGGAAACTTCAAGAATGATGGGGTTATACTACCTGTGCTTCATTTAATTGCTCAGTTTGCGAATTCTGAGGATTTTCATCCTTAGGTAAGGAAAAACGGGCATAGGCTTTCTACCCTTTAAAACCAAAATTAGTCAGTCAAGTAAATCACAAAAATATTTAGGTTGCTAGAGGTGTTTGAAGGTCATCTGCTCAATGCTTTTTCTCAAAGCAGGGCTGAAAGTTCAAAGGTATTCAGAAAGATGCATATCTAGGATCTGGCCAGTGACAAAATAAACTATTAATTATTAATATTTTTTAAAAATGCATTTACTTTCATTTTCCTTTATAAAGGAAAATAACTGGCAGTTCTTCCAGAAATTAAATAGTGGGCTTCAAAGCAAGGTTTCTGTATCGTATAGCACAATCTGGATTATAGCAGTTTTAGCTCAGTGAAATCCCATCTTTTTTTATGCATAATTTGCTAGACTAGTGGTATGATAAACACTTCAGCTTGTTACAAATACTGAGACCTAGAAGGAAAACAAACCATTCCTTTTCACTTCATAGATAAATAATCTGAAAGGCAGCAGGAGATTTCTCCAGTCAGGGATAGGAATCGAGATGAGACATCCAACTTGTATCCACTTGTTTGGGACGACCATGTTCTTTCGGTTCAGCTGTCCTCCCCACGTGCACTAAAATACATACTTCTCACATAGCTAGAAATAAAATCTGGGTTTCTGCTTCCTTCTAGTTCCTTCAAACTAGATGACTTCACTACCATCTAGTAACTGTAATAGCAGAAAATTGGTGATTTTTCCACCTAGCTCTTAGTCCATACAGAAGCTATATGAGTTGTTTGGGCATTAGAATTCCACAGTCAGAAGTTTAGAGTGCATGTAAGAAACAAGATGACCAAATTTTTGACAGGATTAAACAGCTGAGAAAGAAATCAAATGGAATTTAGTCATTTGGCACCACAAATAAATAATCTGCAATTAACACCAATATTTTGCAGCAAAGTTTTTTCTCAGTCTTTCATCTGAAATTACAAAATTCAGTAAAAGTATTTTAGATTTCAGCCATTTCTCAGACTTGGATTTCTGTGTTTCTCCTCAGTGGCATTGTAGATATGAGAAGCTGTGAAAGCAGTTACTTCTATCTTTTGGACTCAGTGATCACTTCATATTGTTTTATGTTGATTAACTTTTGCAGGGTCCAGAAATAGAAAGAGAAATAGAGTCTGTGGTGGCGATCTGAAAACACCAAAATTTTGGTTCTCTGGAAAACCAGTTTTGTATACTGCACACTTCATACCAAATGTATGAAGTTTAATATAGACAAATGCCAGATTCTGCACCTTGGATGGGGTAATTCTGGATGTAGGTTCAGACTGGGAAATGAGATTCTGGGAAGCAGGACCTGGGGGGTCCTGGCTGATGACAAGTTGAACATGAGCCGGCAGTGCCCTGCCAGCCAGGAGGGCCAGCCCTGTCCTGGGGGGAATCAGGCCCAGCATGGCCAGCCAGGCAAGGAAGGGGATTGTCCCGCTCTGCTCTGCACTGGGGTGGTCTCACCTCGACTGCTGGGGGCAGTTTTGGGTGCCAGGACATAAATATGTTAAAGTGTTAGCGATCATCCAAAAGAGGGCAACAAAGATGGTGAAGGGTCTTGAGGGGAAGCCATACAAGGAGCAGCTGAAGTCACGGCTTGTTCAGCCTGGAGGAGATGGAGGGGAGACCTCACTGTGGTCCTCATCCTCGTGAGGGCAAGAGGAGGAAAAGGCACCGATCTCATCTCTCTGGTGACCAGTGACAGGACCTGAGGGAATGGCATGAAACTGAGTTAGGGGAGGTTTAGGTTACATACTAGAAGATTCTTCACCCAGTGTGCTTGGGCACTGAAACAGTGTTAAGAAAACTTCTCTTTCTAACAATCCAGGAGCCACTCTGGCAGTCTCTCTCACACCACCTGAGCTAGGAGTGAGGCCCCTTTGCAGCTACACACCCCACACTCCCACAAATCAGACCAGGTTTTGTTAGCAGATTGAACCCAGGTTTCCCACAGCAGAGTCTTAGATGTCTCGATCTTTACAATAGTTTAATCATGATGCAACAAGAAAATAGTTCAAGCTGGATGGCTCTGAGGAGGGACCTTAAAAAAATTAGGTTTTTTATAATCTTGGAGTACAATCAGGTACTACCAAAATCTTAGGTAGTCAGCTCCTGCTGTGTCTCCGAGTGTCTGTGCCATAGATCCCTGTGCCCTTTTGTCATGCAAAGGGTCAGCAGCTCATGGCCTCTTGCCCAGGACTCCAACCCCAGATCTCAGTCTGCAGCTGGAACTGCGGCAGCACACCGAGCTACTGCACTGAATGTATTCCCTGACAACAGGTTTCCCAGGGCTGTGGTCGCAGCACCAGCCTGACAGTTCAAGAAGCACTTGGACAATGCTTTCAGGCACATGGTGTGACTCTTGAGGCTGTCCTCTTCAGAGCCAGGAGTTGGACTTCTATGATACTTGTAGGTTCCTTGCAACTCAGACTTTTCTCTGATTCTTTGCTTTTGCATTGACTGCTTCTCCTTTTTTTCTGCTTTGGATGGTGCCACATGTTCCTGTAGAAGTGAGCTCCAGTGCATTGCATCAGATCTTCAAAAACACTGGAGTGAGTCTTCCCCTATCCTATATATTGAAACCAAATGTGAGCATAATATGGACAATGGGCTTGGACAACTGGGGCCTTTCCCAAGTGTATGTGAATTTATATCGATTATGGATTTTTTTATTACTATAGATAGATACAAACTCACCCGCCTCATCCCCCCTTTCCCCCACAAGAAAGAACTTCAGGCTTCAGTGAACCCCTAGAGGATTCACCATCTGAAAAAAGGAAGAGAGCACAGATAACAGAAAAAGAATTTTAACAGCCAAGAGGAAAAAAACTGGAGAATTTCCCAAATCCATGTATAAGCCTTTCCAAAATGTCACTAAGTTATTCTCATAAAACTGCTTAGCTCTCTGTTTTGGCACTCTTCGTCCAATGTTTTTTGTGAGAGAAAGCAAGAAAGAGACTCCGGTGAGACTGGTTATTTTTGGTTCCTTGGTCATTCCCTATCTAATGTTCAGATTATTCTTCTTTCTGCACTTAAGAAACTTGTAATGACTTTCATCTACCTTGCCAGAGACCTGAGAAGGACGAGTGTCTTATTCCCTCAGTAAACCTGATCTCAGATGGGAACACCTCTCTTTCTCTATCTGTGTCTCTTTGTTCAGCTTCATACATATGTATCTTTGAGTATATTTTTTAATGCCAAGAAGCTCAGCAAGGGGAGACTCATGTCTGCACTTGTACCAACTGTTTAAAGAAATTATATTGCAGAATGATTTACAGATTTTTCTAAAAAGCAGTATTTTAAGGCATGAACAGTTCTTTTTATTTTTTTAAAGAACAAGCAAAGAGCTGTAGTAATTACCTTCAGTCAGCATAACCCTCAGTGTTCATTGCTGTCATAGAATAGAAAAATATTTCTTCTTAGTATTTCTGGATACAATGTTTTCCACTTTTAACTGCAGTATAAAAGGACAATGATTTTCTTCTCCACCCCCAGAAGAGTGAGAGATTAATGTTTAATTAGAGCCAGTATTTGTAATGTTCACAGAACAATTTTTTCTCCATAAGTGTCTCCGCTGATATGGATACCGTTTGTAGCTCATCTCCATGCGTCCTTTCTATCTACTAACAACAGAGCCCTGCTGCAGTTGCTGCATAAGCAGTTTTTGCCTTTTTAATAAGGAGAAGGGAAGTCTTGTGGTTCATCCCAGTGGTGCAGTTTAAGAGAAAAACAAGAAATGAGGCAAACAAGGGTAAAGAGAAGATTCTTTTAACTCTCTGATTGCTTTTGCCATGTTGCTTAATTGTGACAGAAATTTTGGCAGTGTGTCTGGTGCACCTCATTCTCCCTCACTGCCAAGAAATATCAAGTGGATGTTGTCAAATGACTTTTATCTTGCCATTTTTTCTTGCATTACTTGTCATAGTAGTCATAGATACTTGTTATCTCTTTTGAGTATAAGCTCCCTCAGGTTGCTGTTGCACGTCAAAAAAGAGGAGGAGAAATAACAAACTGTTTAAATGGGATCTATTCACCAGGTCCCTGGTGAGAGAAAACCTATGGAAACAAAAAAGAAAACCTATGGGGAAAGCAGAGGAGAATGAAGACCAGGACACTGACTGCCTCCTATTTTAAACTTTTTGTAGAAATCACCAATTGTTTTCCCTAACTTTTGTCCATTTAAAGCAATTATAATGAAAATAATCCTATTGTGTAAAAGACCTATTTGCTGCAATTTGTTCAGGAAGTGCTTTGCCATAGTCTCCTGAATCTTTCAGAAATATGTGGGAATGTAAGGGCTGGGGTTTTAAGGTGTGTTTGCCTGCCAGAATCTGCACTGACCTGCACACTCTGTATCCTAACAGCCAATTTAATTGCTCTTCTCTGATTCCAGTGAAACCACTTACAGAATGACTGTTGCCAGACATAACATCCAAACCCCAAAGAGAAGCAGGATATAGGAAAGGGTGTGATGTTCGTGTTAATCACTAATTCCAGTAAAAATGAAATACTGGGGATAGAGGGTTGTGTGATCACAAACATATTGCTGGAAGGAGCTGCTGTAGTATCTCATTTATGGAGCAGTGAAATGTAGGAATGATAATAGCTTGAGTTTATATAGCACCTTCCATCACAAAGGATTCAGAAGTGATTTACAAACTTAAATTGTTACATAGATGGCACTTATAAAACAGAACACAATTGCTGTTTTCAGAGTAATGGCCTGAAACACTACAGATTGTGTTAGCACTACTGAAATGATTTGGGCTGTTATTGGAGAATAGGTAGGATTCTTTATTTTTGTAGAATAAAAACTGAATCATAGTGGCCAGCTCATGAATGAGTTGCAACAGCTGTTAAAATGTGCTTAGAAAAGCAGCACAATGCAGGATCCAGGACATCTGGGGGGATGTCTCTTTACACAGAAACTTTTGGAGTGATCCAGTACAAGCCGTAGCATTATCATCCCATGGGGAAAAAAAAATCTGTGTATAAGAGGGCCTGATCTCTCTGGAGTGGCTTTTCAAAAAGTTGGTACTTCTGCACTTCCTGAAAAAGTATGTCCAACAGCTTGACAGCCCAAAGCACTGCAGGAGGAAAACAGGCCTGCAGTCCAGGTTCCTGGGGAGAAGTGGCCTCTGCTGAATTTGCAGTCTCTCTCCTGCCACCTTTAGGCTCCCTTGAAGGTTTCCTGCCCAGATGCTGGTGCTGCCTTTACATGTGATTTATGGGAAAATAAACTGAGGGTATATTGCATGAGACGTCCATAGAGGTGTATCTGACATCTGTAGGAGCTATCATTGTTTTTGTCACTCATTATACCTTTGAGTGTGATTGTAGGAGTGGTCTGTGTTGGCTCAGCTAGAAGAAGGCAGATAGAGGCAACTGCTGTATGAACTGCAGCTCTTTTGCCTGACTTTCATGATGTAAAGTGTCATGTCCTGTGCTCCTGTTACAGGTGAAGTTACAGCACCACTCTCTCCAGCACAAATGTATGTAGTTACTCTTCTGACTATAAGTGTTTGGTGTAGACTGAAAGCACATGTCGGTGAAAAGGGGTTCAAATGACTACTAAGGGTTACTAATTCCATACTAATCAAGAGGAAGTGTGCTGACACCTCATGCAAATTGTGCTTCAGTCCTGTGCCTGCATTCTTGTGCAATTATCACCACACAGTATTAAACGGAGGTTGTTTTCATCAGTGCTTTCAACAGTTTGTAAGAATTGTATAACATACACACTGTAAACTGTTACTGTGAAGTGCTTGGAAATATTTAGAAGATGGGCAGAGGAATTGTGTGTTTTTTCTTTCAGCAATAGATTTAGTCAAACAAGCTGTTGGGAAACAGTATCCATTTTTTTTTTCCTGTTGTACTGATTAATTGTGGACCCATCCACTCCATGCAGTTTATCTTGACCTAAAAAAAAAAAAAAAAATGTTTTCAGATGCAATGTATTCAAAGCACTTAAAATTGAAGAAATGTGTCTTTCTGGCTATATGAAGTCTACTAACAAAGTAGGGATTGAAAAAAAACATAGAAAATTCCTACTGAATGATGTGAGATTATCTTGATTCTAAGCAGAGTGTTGGCAAATCTCTGTGTGGTAACAACTGTGACTATGTGACTCCTGTGCAATTTACTCTGAAAAATGCAAGCCTTAAAACTTTGCAAAGCAATCTGAAAATATTTGTTCCCGTCCTGTACTTATTCCAGAACAAAGTGAAGGGTAATTTTAAATGCAACTGTAGCTATACAAACTGATCTACATAATGGGATTTGTAGATTAAATCTTAAGTAGGGCAAGTAGCTCATGAAAGCCTCCTCCAAAGTGTAACTGCTCCTCACAAAAATGCACCACAGAGCATCTGGTAGCAGTCTTTTACCAAACACTCCTGTATTTGTAGCTAAGTAGACTAAATATCAAAAGGAGTATTGGTCCAGAACATGTATCTTGGTTCTGTTAAAACTGGAATAAAGAACCACACAAGTAGATAAATTCTGTGGGCTTTTTTTTCTTGGTAGGAAATGGGGAATTTGCTCAGAAATATTAAAGTTAAAATAATCAACTGTATGTAATCCTTCTTTACAAATGCTTGTACAAAACTCAAAGCTGTTCTTAATTCTTCCCCAGGAGATCAAATCTTCTACTCTGGACAGGTTGCTTTTTGTGCTAGATAACATATCAAGAGATTGTGCTTCTATTTTGTTTAGCTAATCGTCTGATATATTTTCTTATTGTCGTTCATGTCTTAATAGGTTTATTTCTTATATGTGAGTTAGAAGTTGATGAGACAAAACAGGACAATGATAAACTTCCATGTATACTTCTGTGTATTCACATTTCATCAGTTCTGCTCAGTATAGCAGCTCAACACAGATGCTTAAATTTAAGCCTGTGCATGCTTACTTTGCTCAAGTGTGTTCTTACTGTTCTTTGCCAATTTTGTTCACTATTTTGGTAATACTGTTGTTGATGTCAGTGGATATTTTGTCTCAGAAATAATTCACTAGAACAAAAAGGAAATTTGAAGGCCTGACACAATCTATAAAAGGTTGAAATTGCTTGCACCAGAAATGCTGGCACAGAAAGCAGCTTTTACACAAAGGATGGTAATAGTGTGCAGCTCTATACAGCTGAAATTACAAAGGAAGGTTACAAAGACATAATGTGACAACCCAAATTAGATTTTGGCAAACTGGGCAAAACTAACACTTTACCCTCAATTTTTTTTATAGGATTTCCAATGTCCCCAGTGGTCAGGACCTTAGATTTATTTCTTGTAAGAAAACTGGAGTGTTCAGGAGTAACACATGTGAATTAGAAGGCAACAGGAGGAAAGTAAGTCAAACAAGAAAAAAATAAACCAAAAAAAAACAAAAAAAAAAAAAAAAACAAAAAAACCACAAACCAAACAAAAACAAACAACAAAAACCACCAAAACACTCAAACTAAAAAACAAAACCCAGAATCCAAAACAAAAAAATTAGAAGCACTTCTGTTTATTTGAGAAGAGACTAATGGTGTGTGCCTAGAAAACTAAATTTCTGTGTGTGTATCTGAAATGTTGCTGTTTTATGAAATTCAGTGTTGATCAAAGGGAGAGAATCAAGCTGTTAGCTTCTTTAAATAAACGCTAAAATGCGTGTTTTACTATGGTTTCAGGTACTTTTCAGATGCATGAATGCCATCCATCCCTGTTGGCTAAGCTTACTCAGGCTCCCAGGAGGGAAGGCCGGGTGCAGAACCGTGTGCCGCTGCAGCTGAGGGACCCCGGTGAGCTCCCACTGCTGCAGTGCTTCAGTGCAAATGCTTTCCACCAGGCATCTCATCAGAGACTGCTGATTTAGAGCAAAAATATTTGTTGCTGTCTGTTTCGCTGATGGCCAGTTTTTGTGGCAAGGAAGGGCCCCTTGGAGACTGCACGCCAGGCTGTGCTGTTACCTGCTCATGCTTAGTTAGCAGCAGGCTGAGGCAGACCTGGGAGAAAGCTTAGCCTTTGCCAGGAGTAGTCCTGGGGGAAAAGAATCTGTTCACTGATGCAGAAAGTCTTTTCTTGTGCGACGTGCCCCTGGCTCATTCAGTCTTGTTTCCCAGAGTGGCTGTAAGCTCCTTCTGCGGCAGCTGGGGCACCACCGGCAGGCTGCTGCGTGTCCCCGCATCGCCGGGCTGCGGCTCCCGGAGCAGCATGCCCTGGGGCATGGCCCAGGGGACACAGCCTCCATCCATTCCATGTGGCTTTGCTGGAGCTCAGCATGCCCCAGGCCTGCGGGCATGGCCCAGGGGACATGACCCAGGGCACACAGCCTCCGTCCATGAGGCTTTCCTGGAGCTCAGCACTCCTCGTGTCCGTGGGCCATGGCCCAGGGGACACAGCCTCCGTCCATTCCATGCGGCTTTGCCGGAGCTCAGCACTTCCCGGGCCGCCGGCACTGCTGGCACCAGCGCTGGCCGCAATGCCCACCCTTGGCAGCGCTGCAGAGTGCGATGCTGCCGCTTTACAGCCACGACGCTCCTGTGTCTCCGCAAAAGCTGATCCACTCGTGTGGGTGGATCCACTCCCAGCCCCCGCTTGGACTATGCAAGGATGAAAGCAGGAGCGCATTTCTTCTTTTCTCTCTGCCTGGTTGTGCAACCCGCTAACGGGGACAGGCAGCGGCTGCCAAATTGCATCCTACATCTGTTCACTTCCAAATTCTCCTTTGTTAGGTGAAAATGAAGGCCTCATTATTGGCTGTAAGTATGTAGTCACTTAGGAAAATAAGTCAGTAAGTAAACATCTGAGTGAACAAATTGGTGATTTGCATCTCCTTGTTCCCCAAATGTGTTCACAAGTGGTGAGAAAAAGAGCCAGTGTCTACAAACAAGTCCACGTGGCATTTCCCCACAATACAGTTTTTCAAATAGACTGTCTGGCTTTTTCAGCCAAATGATATGTAGCAAAGTCTGGAGAGAAGAAAGATGGATGTACTGGATTTAGTAATACGGAGTATTGAGGTACAGGTACAAAGATTACATTCCTTCTGGAATGCTTCTGATTTACTCCTAAACACAAAGTTGACCATATGGAGAACTTTCTGTGTTTGAAAAAAAGAAGGCCACTCTTTCAGGTCTGCAAGGGAAATTTCTGTTTCTTGTGGTAGTAAATCTCTGGGCTGTCGTTTTTCTGTTCAGTAGACTGAAATTTAGATCCAGGAATGGTATAGAATTAGAGGCAAATAAACTGTTAGAGAAACTCTCATGTCATATTGACTTAAGTGATGAGATCATGCCAAGAAAGTTAATGCAGGCAGTTCTAGGGGAATGCTGATCAACTGATTTATTCACCTCTGTTTGTTTTAAGCAAAAACATATGTCTAAGGAGGATTTCAAAGCAGATGAAAAAGCTGAAAAAAACCAAGTTTCCTTTAGACGCTTGTTGTCTTCACTCCATTGACTATATATTTTTCATGTACAGATAAAACAGTATGAAGAGAAGAAAATACAGCATGAATGCCTTTTAAAATACCTCTTTAATTCTATATTGCTATTTATTAAAAAGTAACCTTGGATTCCAGGTTGTGTGGTTCCATATCAGTAGGGCAGAATCTGGCGATATTTTTCTTATTGCCTTGTTCACTGCTAATCACCCTTGTCCCCTTTGGTTATGCTTGCAGCCACTGCCTGTGGCTTTCTTATAAATTATTTCATACAATTTATGCTTGACTGTAAGTTTTTACAAAGATAATTTGATAGCCTAAGTTCTAAGGTAAGTTTAGGCTGTTTTAAGTTTTAGATGCACATTGTCCACACAGGCACACGGTCCCATGTTAAATGGATTAATATTTTTGGTTAGTAACCCCTGCATGGAATCCAGTCTCACCCTGATATGCGGATTTTTTGAGTCTGTTAGGGTTTAGAAGAAACTGGATCAAATTTTCATTTTTAAAAAACTCTCTGAAATGGAATATAACAAAAATTTCAGAAAAATTTGCATGAGGACACACATAAGGATCTTAGGACCACAAAAATATATTTTATTTCTAGACTATAACCTTTCCTGGAAACTAATAAATATACAATCTGTACAACAAATTTGTGCTCTCAATTCAGTATGGACTTTAATATAGTTAGTAACTCATCAGTATGGACTATAGAGCATCTGCATGAAGGCACTGAAGAAGCTTTTAAATATTGTATTTTTAATCTATTTAATAGGGACTTAAAAGTTCAGTCATGATTGACTACCAGGCAAATAGTGCATATTGCACTTGCAAATATACAGCTCCAAGGATTGGCTGTGTAAATTAAATTTGTTTTTTAACTGTAATTTTGCATGCATCTGCCTGTTTCAGTGATAATCAGATGGAAAGATTACCACATCAACAATGAAAACCCACACCCATGAGAGATTTCACATCTCTATTTTGAATCCTTTCTCATAAGTATTCCTTGCATGTGCTTGGCTTTATTTATGGTTCTGCTCACATAAGAATTTGAAGGCTATCTTTTTTTCATCTGTATGTAAACACTGAGAAACATTTTTAGCTCTACACACCACAAAGGAAGCATGCTGTTCTCTCTAAGAACATATTTTTTGTTCTTAGCTGTTCAGATCATTAGATGTTAGATTATCAAAGTATTGAGAAACATTGTGTCTGCCCCCAGATTCATTACCACAACTCCTCTTTGCCACAGCATAACCATAAAGCTGCTTAACAAAGAGGGAATCTGCTTCTAGGAGACTTTTCAAGAGCATTGTAGTTGAATGGGTATGGACTGATCAGCATTGCTTGAAGGTTCAAGTCCATTTGTTTGAAAGGAATAGAAATGAAAAAGAGCAGGTTTAGATTGAATGTAATGGGAGAATGTCATATAGGCCCAATAGTGCTCTCCACTGTGGAATGGTTAAATAAAACAGTTGAGCTGGACTAAAATTTAGGTAAATAAGAGGTTGGGAAAAGTCTGAGAAGTGTATCTCAGGGAATGATTTTACATGGTTTCAGGAAATGACCAAATAATACCTTCATTCTTATCTCAGTTATTTGTCTTAATATGAGCCAAAAGCTCTCCAGGTCTCTGAAGAGACACATGGCTCATCATTTTTCAGTGTATATAGATAACAGAAATGAAATCTCAGATTCTTTCTTTCTTTCTTTCTTTCTTTCTCTCCAACTAAGGCACTCATTGTTAAACCTGATCCACTCTTAAGTAAAGGCTTTCCCCATTAGGCACATAAATCCTAGTGAATATAAGGATTCACAAGTTGCAGCATGATGGAGAATTTGGATGTGAGCAGAATTGGAGGTACCTTTGAATTCCTGAAGCAAAGATCCTTTTTCATTAGCACAGGAAATACTGCTCAGGACAGGGAGTTCTAAAGATGAACCAGGAGTTAACACTGAATATATGAAAAGCATTTGTTGCATATGCAACTCATGATCATTATATATGTGAATAGAAATTTTTGCACTAAAAAATAATGTCTACAGTTAATAGTTCAAAAAACCCCACCTTTTAACCAAAGATGAAGTTTCTCTTGGCATAAATTATGGCAATATTATATTTAAATTTGGAATTGTAAGTCTTTGGCATTGTTGAAAGATATTATCCCGGTGGATCCAAAAGCCATGGCTTTTTTAACATTCTGAAAAGTCCCTGATAGATGGCATATAGAGTAATATTTAAAAAGCAACACAAATAAATATAGAAATAATGGGGGGAAATGTAAGTAGAAGCACTGAATTTAAATTACAGGTTAAAAATGCAGGCAGTGAAGAAGAGGAGCTAAAGAAATCAGTGAGATAGAAGTAGAAATAGAATTAAAATAGTAAGTAAGATTTTAAAGGATATTAGGAATAAAATCACCTTTATCCAAGACTTGACTCATTGCAATATGAAGAATATAAAATCAAATAATACAAAAATGAAAAAATACAAAAACATTCAGTTAATAGTTCTGTTCAATATTTGAAAATAAGATTAAATGGTGGATGAAATGAGAAGTTTACCATCTACAGTGAAAGAGAATGGGAAACAATATCTGCTATGATATAGATCAAGAGGCACAGAGAAGTACAATTAAAATCTTAGAGGAATTATCCAGGGAGCAGAAAGAGCTGAGTCAGTTTGCGATTGAGACATAACTCTACGACTGGACATGGATAATTACCTGTGGAAGACAGGCTTGTTGGAAGCTTAGATATCGCAAACAAAAGCACGGGAGGGCCCAGTGAGTAAACATTGGACTTGAACAAATTTGGTCTCAAAGGAGACAGATTTTCCTTGTATTAAGTTAATTTAGCATGGGAACCACTCACCAGGGAAGGTGGCAGACTCATCAGTTGGATACTAAAATGAAATGAGATAACTCTTTTAAGAGTTGTGTCTCAGGAAATCTGTTCTGTGTATAGACCAGGTCAGACTAGATGATCAGAACAGTTCTTTTTGGCCACAGCACATATAAATTATAAATTAAACTCAAACTAATTTAGAAAATGATGTTTCAGCCCAAACTAGAAGCTAATTTACTGTCTCCTGCATTAGACTCTTCTCTCTTATAATGTCTCCTGCATAACTGCCATTGATTTTTATTAATTAGTGGCACATGTTTCTAATGTGGTCTGTTTTGTGGCCATCTAGTACTTAGCTCCTTTTGTGTGGCTGATGTATATGCACATATAATGAATTATATACAGAAAAAGGACTGTAAAAGAGCTCAAAAGAAATCATGAGAGACAACAGGTGGGCAAAACAGCCCCATTGAAGGGGGCTGAGGGATGGTACAATACTAGGTAAAACTGAAGAGTTTCTATTGAGTACAAGAAGGTGCCATATGGTCAGACATGCCTGAATGTGTTATGGGGGCTTTTCAGCAAGACCGGCTGCTCTAGCAAAACACACACAATTAGCATTAAAAATGACTAGGGGGAAATTTTGTTGAATTGTCAAAAAAAAAAAAGTCAAACTCAACAGTGAAAGGTACCACAACCTTTCAAATACAGAAGGCATCTGCACAGAATCTAGGCCTACATAAATATTTTCAATATCCCTATTATTTAGTTGGCATCCTTAGAGAAAGTGAACTAAGTCATTAAAGTTATTCCTTGAAAATCTTCGAAATATATGCTTCTGTTCTGTGACATCTTCTTCCAAAAGTATCTGAGCAGTGAAGGATGTTTTATCATCAGCTCAAATAAAAGACAGGATATATCTCCTAGCATTTAAAATAAATTTGAAATGGTGGTGCAGTAAGAATGCTTGTACTAAGTGAGCTTTTAGATTGAGAAGTTTGGCACTGCTTCCTGATCACTTGGAAGGGCAAAGTGAGCCTCCTAAACCCTGTGAAAGATACCCTGCTTTCAAATTTTCAGTGGCATTCTGTGCTTTACTGGGTACTTTTCACTTGTTCAGACACTGTTCAACAAAAGTCTGGTTAATTATCTTTAAAGTATAAAGACAACAAAATTAAAAACAAGCCAGATAAGCATCCCCCAAAACAACTTCTTGTACTTGCAACATAGTGGGTTTCATACATACATATATATACACATAAAATTATATATAATGTGTATTATATGGTATTTGTTTATTTTTTTGTTTATTTCTGTAGCTAGCTGTATTGGTTGTACTAGATAATCTAGAATGATTCCTGTATTTCTGGGAAAGTATCCACAATGAACTGGGGAAACGAATTCTTTACTTGTGCTACATGCAGTGGTATGCATATAGATACATTTGTCTATAGCTGAATGTAAGACAAGGGTGTAAAAGGTGATAGAGAGCTTCAAAACTTTATGTGTCATCTCACCTGGTATTTAATGTGCACTGTATATGGTACTCTTATCTGTCGCTCTCCATACAGCTTGTTAAGCAGAGGCAGTGGTTTGCTAATATGCTCATATATGCAGGCACTGTGCAGGAGTACACAGTGCAAACTGAAACGTGCATCATATAAAAAGAGGATTTTGTCCAGTGATTTCTGTGGGCAACAGATCAGGCCCATACCATTCATCATCATTCCTGTTTGAAGTCCCATCAGTTGCTTCTGAAAAGGTGTGCAAACAGCAGCAGCAGAAAATCTTTATTTCTCAGCAACTAGTTAAAGTCATTCACTGAGGTATTGTGTCTGTCTGAGGGAAAGCAAAAGTGCTTGTGCTGCAGTAAGGCAAGATAGGCACCATTGGGGATTTTCCTTGCACTGAAACCCCAAGTCTGGGACAACACTGTAGTTTTTTAAACTCTGCATAAGTCAGTTTGTATTAACATCATAGCTCATGGTCCTTGGCACAGGAAGAAGGATTAATAAAAAAAGATTTCTTAATACATTTCTCAGAGCCCATATCTGCCTGACTCTCTGGGTGTCTAATTATCAGTCATAGCATGGCCTTCCTAGAATGCTGCATGTATTTATCATTTGAGGTGTTTTTTCAGTCTGCTCTTTTTCTTGTAGAAATGTAATGAATTTATAGTGCGAGCTGGGATGTTTCTAATATCCCCATAATTTGGAATTCAGGTGCATTAGGAGAAACTGGTGATGCTGTTCTTTGCCCGGTCAATTACTGATCTGGAGTCATTTTGTTTTTCCTAAAAATTGAACAGTTGCAATCCCAATACAAATGTTATATGGTTTTAATATATCATTACTTATGCAAGCAGAACTATTGATTACAAAACATAAGTGATGGCAGATAGCTTCTTTTATTTCTTACTGTGCTTGGCCTCACCATCTCAATTCTCAGACAGGAACTCTTTTTCTTCTTCTATACAAGGCACATTTCATATTGTATTACTGAAATGTGCAGCTGTGTTTAGTAGCTTCATTCTCACACATTTAAGAATAGCCATGCCTGATTTTTTTGAGATTGTGCCAGTATTCCAAATGGCTTCTCTTTTGTTTTGGAGAAGTTAAGGCTTAATTTTGGCATTTATCAGTTCTGAAGTTATGTTTGGCTTCAACAGCTTTTTTTTTTTTTCCTAAGATGCATCATTTGAAATAACCCTCAGTAATTACAAAAATTTGTCAGGATGTTGCTGAGCACTTTCTGCTTGTGTTTTTTGGAGGGAGGCGTGGAGCAGTACGAGAGGAAGCGCCAGCCCTGCCCGGGGAGCGCTGCCCGGCTGCTGCCCGTGCCCGGCGCTGTCAGCTCCGATCCACCTCGGCGCCTCCCCGCTCCTCAGTCAGGCGTTGTGGCCCCTCGTCGCTTGTTGTTCAAGCTGTGTGTCACAGCCAGTCACAACAGTTACTTCAAGCAAATTTTCACACTCTTTGGCTCAAACTGCTGGCAGCATTCCTAAAGACTCTGAGGAAATAATTCCACAAAGTGGCATAAATTAATGTGACTAATTAACATGATGTTAATTATTTGTAAATTGTATGTTTGGATACACATTACTTGAGAGGCATATGTTACATTCAATGTTTACTGAAACAAGTGACTGCTAATCGCATCTCCTGAGTGTTCCTTTCACAACAGTCAGCAAATAGAGGCTTCTCTAAAAATAAAAATTGTGTCCTAAGGGAATGCATGAACTATAGCATGCAGTGAAATGAGGAACTGAAGTAGAGAGTTACCTTCGTGGCAGCCTAAGAAATATGTTGAAATTAGTTTCATAGGTAGTTACTACTTTCACATGTAAGCCAGGACATATATATTATATTAGCAGAAGGTTTTTAAATGATCCTTTCCCATGCCAGTAGCAAAAATAACCAGAGCTCATGTAATTAAAAGTTACACACAAGGACAAGACCTCAATTTAGAGTTGAAAAACCGACAGTAACACAGTTGTTTTCTAACTTTTGAGTTTCTGTTGTGATGCTGAGACGGTCCTCCTGCGTCATTAGCAGCAATTGCAGGCACTTGAGTGGTAAGTGCAAGAAGGGCAGAAATGTGACCCGCTCAGTAACCTGTGAGTTTCCCAGCACGAGAGCCTCGTGTGGTGGGTTACAATGACTGCAGACACCCAGTCCCACTCATCTGGCAGCAGACTCAGGTTCACATCACACTGAGCCCACACAGGTTCTCCTGTGTCCCTAAGGGCATCGACAGATCACGCTGGTGGCTCATCAAGGGGCGCTGCTTTTGTGTCCAGGGAGTTTGACTCCGAACACCACTGCTAAGGAGGTATAACAGAGAAATGCAGTAAATCCAGTAGTGTGGTACCACATAATCCCTTTATTAAAATGGTCAAGCTCCACTATTTAGGATTGTTTTCTCAGTACTGCTGTCAGAAAATTATTTTAGGATACAAGGTAGTAAGGATTAAAAACTCTTTTTGTAATTTCTAGTTACATTTCTCCATGATTGCTTACAGCTATTCTTTTTGGTCATATCAACATTTTTTTTAGATTAAATAGTTATTTTACTTCTCCCATGTTTCCTCTTCCAGCTCCCTTTGCATCTCATCTTTCAAAGTTCAAGTCCATAGAAGCTTAATTACTTTAAATGCTGGTTATTGTCCTGTCATGGCAGCTCCCTAAACTCACTTGCCACCTGTCTGCACATGCACTAGAATTGGTGCAAAGCACAGGAGGGGACCATGTGTTTGTAATATAAAGGCACAGAGAGAAATACAGAGATGGACAAAAAGGACAGGCATAGCGTATCTGTGAATCACATTAGTAATCAGAATTTTGAGAAGTGATTTTTCACTCACTGTTCAACCACATTCTAGACATTAGGGAAACTTTAGTATTTCACCCTTTCTCTTCATCCTTCCATACTTCCCATTCTTGCTTCACACATCAAGATATATGAGCTTCCCAGTAAAGAAAAAGAGTATGACTGTTTTCAATGGGTTTTTTTAAACACAAGCAAACAATGTGTTTTCCTTACATGCTTTCTTCTTTTGGAAAGACAGAAAACTGCATTTGTTGAAAATTAAAAGATAAAATTTCATCTGAGGCAAACATCTAGCCTGAAAAATTTCAGTGAAAAAATTACAGCTTGGCAAAGACGTAAGCAACTGAAACCAATGTATTATAATAAAAAAATATTAGGCAAACATAACCAGAGCTCTTGTCTATAATAAAAATATACGCAAGCATACATATGTATATACCGTGCTATTTTCTTATACATGTAATGAATAATGCAGTTCATTATTTTTGGAACTGTATCATTTGCAGTACTCCTTCAAGCCAGCTCCTGAATTCAATGGGGCTTATTGTATATGTAAAGTTTAATACATGCATAACTCTTTTGCAGAATCATATCCTACAATATTAATGTGGTATTCACGTTATGAATTTACCTGCCTGAAAATCCAGACTATTTTAAAATATGCTGCATACACACTGACAATAAAATTAAAAACCCTAGCACTGTACATTTTCATGCTTTTTTTGTGTGTAAAACAGTTGCATGTATTGAAAAAAGAAGACAACATGTAAGTCCTGGTTTGGATTTTTCTTGTAAATTTATTGTGGTTTATTGTTTTTTTTGTCATTGCTTTTTTCTTTCCCTGGAGGCGGAAGGGGAGATACATGCAAACACAGAGTGTACATTTTACTTGTTTGGGGAGTATTTGGGTGCATGAATTCTCTACAGGCAACGGTGGGGTGGAAGTCCCAGTTGCTGCTGTGCTGAGATGCAGATGTTGAGAGGGCTGGTTTGGGGCACATGTTGACTTAGCTCTACTTGCATAAAGAGCCTTCCATGGGAAGATGCTCTGAGAATCGGTTTTGTGACTAAGAGTCTGGTCTGTTTGAACTCAGCTGTTAAGTTAAAGGCAAAAGTCAACTCTGGGCATGGATGCACAACTAGAACTGGGATTTGGTGCTGAAATTATACAGAATGCAACAGCGAATTTATTTTCAGAAAGTTACAAGTTCCAGACGCTTTTCAAAAGAAACTTAGAAGAGCTTTATTATGCCACAGTTCATAGGGACTCTGAATTCTCTGTACAATGCGTTTTCAGATAAATGGAAAAGGGTGAGTACTGGGAGAAGTTTTTGTTCCATAGAAACAAAAATACAATTTTTGAGGTTTTGCAGTCATGCTGAAATTATACTATGGTTTTTGAAAAGAGAAATGAGAAATTACATAAAAATAAGGACTAACAGCAGGTCTTAAAGCTGTGAAGTCTTTTTCAAATTGAAATATTTATATATCTGTTCCTCAATGGAAATAGTTTTCTTAGCATTTAGGTATTCCTACATATTTTGACAACAAAAAAACCCCACTAGAATAACTCAAATTATTTTAAAATAATTTTTTAAAATTTTTTTTTAAAAATTTAAAGTAGTTACAATCTCTCACTCAGCCAGGCAGTTGCTAGCTGACTCTGATAGCAATGGAATCTATGACACTGACTAGGCCACCCTTAGAAAGGTGAGAAAGTGTCCCAGCATGTCCTGTCTCATGTGGCTGTGTTGAGTCATGTGAAACAGAGCCACTACCCTCAACCAAATAATACAAAAAAATCCTTTTTTGAGGACCTGACTCTGACCCAGAGATTTGGTGGGGCAAACTGACTTCCACTCAACTGCTTAACAATTTGTAGTTTTCTTCTTCCTGGTGACTACATTCCCTGTGCTGGTCAGCCCACATAGGATCTGTTGTGAAGTCCTAGTTGCGAAGGTGTGTGATGTACAGCTGACAGCCAGTGCTTGATAATCCCATGGATTTCACTGGGAGTTCAGCCAGAGCCCAAACAATGTGACAACACAGGAAACCCAGTGCTCTTTCTGAATTCCTCCAGTTTTCAAGCTGTATTTTATAATGGTACAAGGAGAAATTTTGGAAGACTGGTGGTTTTTTTTAATTTAGAGGTCAATTTTGTTGGTGAAATAGGAATAGAAGAATCTCCAACAGATTATGTGGAACGAAAGGGTAGGATTAGGCCCCTAAAATTAGAAGTACCTCTCTGGCTGGGTCAAGTGAACTGCTGTCTCTTAGGGAGCTTAAAATTGAAGAGAGCACTTAGGTTACACCCTAATTTCCTACTGGGAAAAATTTGTGCCAATATATTAGATGTTTTTAGTTTGAGAATATACTGATTCACAAAAATAGCCAACTACAGTTAGGTTAAACTGCAGGCGTACAACTTTTCATCTATGCATCGCCTTTCTTTTAGGGGTGCTTCTATTTGTAGGTTATATCCTCAGGAACATGTATATCCCATCAAAGAAAACTGAAAAATCTTCTCTTACTATATCCTTAAAGGACATATTCTTGTTTTGCCCTTCTCTGCCTGATGGGTGACACATGGGCCAGATACACCCACCAGCCTCTTCAGTTTCATGTAGCAAGACACAGTTCCAGCCCTTGTTAAGACACCTATTGGCACTGTGCATCTCAAAGATGATAAGTATCAGAACGAAAAAACAGCCCAGCATCTCTGTGTTAAAATTAGACATGTACAAAAAGTCACATGAATGTGATGTTCTTGTTAACTGTATCCTTAAAACTGCAGTGACATTCAGTGTGTGTTTTAAGAATTTTGTTTTAATATTGTCACAATTTATCTATCCATTTTTTAGATATGGCAAATGAATGGGTGTCATTTAAAAGTGCAACAGTGATGTGTTTGCTTGATTTATATTCCATTCTTCTCTCTAGCTTTCTGGCCTCCAGTGGGATTTCTATTTTCTGTTGTTAAATCCCAGCAAAATGGATACCACAGCTGCAATGGACAGCTGTAATTTTTACCGACTTCTGTCTTGGTGTGTGACAGCTACGCAGTTCTCTAGTCAGCCAATGAGTTTTGAAAATGGATTTGAATAATATCTGTATATATTGTTTAATTAACAATAGAAAATGTTTGTTCTTTTGAACTTCTCACTGTTGAAAGAGAAAGGAAATATGTGTCTGTTTCGTATTTAATATTACCATTCCCTATGTGCTTAATGAGGGAATTTACAGGACAGCTGTTTTGGATGTACACAGAATGTAAACCCACAGTAGAGTATTTAACTTTTTGGAATTACATTTAATTTTAAAGTCTCATGAAAGGTAACGTAGTCACAAAACACTGAAGTGGTCATAAAATCTTATTACTAAGAGAATAGGATCCTTAGTACCTAACACCATGTTTTGGTGCTTGGAGAAGGGTTTCTTGCCATCATTTACTAACTTGTTTTTCACCCCTGCACAAAAGCATTAGAAAGTACCTTCATCATCCCTGAGCTGAAATCGAATTGATATACCCAGCTTTTCACTAGAATATCCCAACACATTTAACTTGTCATGTTCTATGCTGGATCTTGTCCTTTGAATGACACCTGATACCTCATGTAATTGAACAGGAATTGTATGCTGCTGTTGCTGGGGTTTGTACTTAATACCAGGTAATACACACTTACATGTAACCTGCTTGAAGAGCTGAATGTTTTCCTCCGAACAACTTTAACTGTGAGAACATCTGTAAACACATACTAACCCCATGCCACTTCTCTGTGGAACCACTGAAATGGAGCAGTGTGCCCCAAAAATATACTAACCTTAGCTTTTCACACAAAACCCCCTGACAGTAAGAGCTGTTCCTGAGAAACAAGACAAAGATGTCACTCAGCAATTTGTCCTCTCTGGTTTGCGCCTGATGTCATCCCATAATCTCATAAAGGAAACCTAAAGTACTAAGTGGTTTGAAGATGAAAAGCACAGTGCTAACTTCAGTTTAAATATTTAAATATCTCCTCCATTGCATTAGGTAGAAATCTGTTTGCTGTCAACATTTAGCCAGTCCAACCTAGGATTTTATAAGAAATATCAGTTAATCACAAGTCTATCTCTAGGCTATATGAGTCCCTCAAATGTGCAGTTCCATGAAAATTGCCACAGGGCTAATGTGTATCCAACACTGAAACCTGTAGCACTCTCCATGAGATCTACTGTGATAGAAAAGTGGAAATATACCCCTTAGTCTTTTCAGGAGGGAAGAGGTACATTAGTGTAGTAGTTGGCCATTTTTAATACCATTTGATATCTTGTAAGTGCATAAAAGTATTGAGAATTAGTACTCCATCAGGTAGTTTTCTAGCTCTTCTCCAGGTGATTTTTGCTCTTAGCAGAGCTATTTTAAGAGAGGAAACAATGTCAATACATCAATTTTTAAATCTGATTGCTATAGCTATTTAACATGATTCTTTACGCCCTTGGTCAGGAAAAATGCTAAATATAATCTGCTAATTAAAACTGGAAGATTTCCCTTGGAAAATTTTGGTCAGCTGCCAAGTGGTTGGTCAGTAGAGACACTGGATACTTATGACAATATTCAGCTTCTACCTATCAGAGTCAAATTCTGTATTGGGTTGATAAAATTGAGAACGTAAGGCTGTAAGAGGCAATGTAATAATAAAATTAATAATCTTTGACATCTGGAAAATTATGATAGCTAAGAACATGTTGAATATTTACAGTTGAAATTTTTTAGCTTTGGAAATCACTATGGATCTATGGATCGGCACGTTGTTTACTGTTCCATGTTTCCATTGGAAGGAGTTTGACTTTTAAATGGTTTAATACAAATACTATCACTGTGTGAAAAAAACCCAAATTTGTTCTTTTCACCTAGTCATAGTTTACATGGCTAATGTGGTTAATGTAATCACACAGGTAAGGTTCTTCACAAATATACCAGCAATGGTATTACCAGTTTTCTTTGGTTTTTTTTTTTTTTTTTTTTTTTTTTTTTTTTTTGGTATTTATCTTTGCATGTGTGTGCTGTTGATTTTTTCTGTTAATAGTTTATTAATTTTGTATTCTCTTGTCAAATAACCTTCCATTAGAAGAAATGCCTTGGATGCAAGATCGAATAATGTGCTATGTACTCTACTCATTAAAGAACCAATAGCTCTTTTCTGTATTGTAAATAGCTTGTTCAAAGTAACAGTTTGCAAAAGTAATAGTAAGACATCTCTAGTCTGTTTTTTCTGTTTCCCTGGATGTAAAAGGAGCAGCTGGGTAGAATCTGTTCTACCATATTAAATAACATCCCAGAAGGAACCACTTCTCTCTTTAGAGAACTAACACTGACTTACCAAAATGTGCAGAGTGTTGATTATACTTCAGCTTTTACTTTAATTCATCCTTTAGGTCATGTCTAGGTACACGTTGCTACTCTTCTATATATGATTTTTAATTAATTTATTTATTGATTAATTAAATTAAAACCTCATAAATGACAAGAACATTAAATTTTTCAAAGTGAGGTTGTACAACTCAGAACATGAATTCTGATTTGAAAGTCCTTTGGGAGAGATGAAAATCCCATAAAAATATTTTTGGTGGCGGTTATAATACATATATTCACATATGTATGTATTCAGGCAAAAGTAGTTTAAGAATTTTCAGAAGAGCTTTGTGTATGATGAATCTGTAAACTAGATTTGCAGAGATTTCTTTTATTTAAAGTGTGTAGACATTTGTCACATAGCTTGGAAAAAAAGCTGTAAGTTAGAAAGGGTATGTCGAGTTTTACACAGTTAAAATGTCTGAAGAGCATTCTGTTTAGGTGACATCTTTGACTATTAAGTACAAGGTACTCATCTGGGTGCCAAATATAAACTGTTAAGACAGCTATTTGGCATGTTGGCCTGTTGCATGAAATTTTTCTAAAATTTGTGTGATAATACTTGTTAGATTTTTAAAGCTTTCCCTTTATTTTGTTATTTATTGGTGATTTTATTTGGAATATGTTTGTGTAGGTATACACAGACATACACCCTTAGATATGTGTAAAATAATGAGGTCACCGTTCATACAGTAGTGAGCTATTAAAGTTCAAATATTGCTTACAGATTCATTATGCTGTTTGACATCATTATATCTGTATGAATAAACCATGAATTATTTTTATTCCATAGCAAACTAAGCCTATGTTATTAAAGTAATTAAAACAGTTAAAAGATAGAAGTAGTAGTTAACCAGAAGCTCACTTTGATGAGTTAAATTTTATTTACTTCATAGCCACTCCAGGGCGCAGAGGTGTGAAGGAATTTCATGCAGATCTTTTCCCGTACTCTACCTGCATGCAATCAGTTGCTATTATGGCTTTCAACTAATCTAAACACAGGATTTTGTCCAGTAGATTATGTTGCATCTATGCATGCTTGACATACCAGGGCAGGCTTTACAAGCTACTCAGGAGACCAGATACCACCAAGGGCACCCCTTGCTTGTTGGTAGAGGTAGAGAATCTGCTCTGGCAGATGTGAGTCACGTAGGTTGAGGCCAACTGAGGTGCTTCATCACGAGCCAAATCAGCACTACCTTGTGCCATGTTGCCTTGCTCTGGCATGGGGATATGCAGTGCTGTGAACAGAAACCCTGCAGTCACTGAGGAACGGCCAGGGGAAAGACTCTCATTTGTGATGTCACAGAAATGAAGGCATGTTAAGAACAGATTCCTTTTTTCAGATGATAGAACAGGATTGTACTCCCCATTTGCTTGGGCTGTCTTTAGGAAAGGAATTTAAAAAAGGAATGAGCAAATGTACTACTGTCCATTAAAGAGATCAGTAAAATGCATTTGCCCACATGATGTGTTACAAAGACAACTTTGTCATTAGAGATAGTGCAAGTTCCAGTGATATATGTACAGCAAACATGGAATTATTCTGGCACCTGCAGTTCCTGTAGTAATAGAAGCAGCTCATGCAGTAGCGAACTCTGGTTTTTCTATCTGTTTTGTAGCTACTTTCCATAATGTGAAATATCGGGGCCCATCCCCTCTGACTGTCTTGCTCAGACTACTGTAGTTCCATGTAAAAGCACTGCTTATGGAGAAATTCAATACCAGTCATGTAAGTTGCTCCTCTGGAAAATGATGCACAGTCTAGCTCATCACATAGTAAAACATGAGTTATTCTTATTATCAACTGTATCTCTGGTAATGTATATATAAAATTTTAACAGAAAGTAAGAACTTTAATTTCTGATATTGAAAGTGTAGGGGAAAATGGATTCTGCCTGATAGTCCTCACTAATAACTTCATTCAGCAAACAATAGTTTTCATCTTTTAATTAACATAATCTGATTCACTCTTCAGTCTTCCTTTTTTTTTTTTTTTTTTTTTTTCTTTTGCCCTTGCTGTCTGTAATCTTTTTTTATTTTTGCTTCTTGGAAAAAATGTCTGGCTATATTGTTTCTTCCCATCATTCCTCCTCTTAGCTCTAAATTTGCTTTCTTGTATGCTACAGTGTGTACCAGAAGGTCTTACTAGTTTCAATAACCAAACAATTTCTGAGGTGGCAGCAGCATTTCTTAGTGTTCTGTAACAATTTTCGGAAATAGGATTAAATTTTGTGCAGTGATGACAGGAACCCATTCACTATCAGGGACAGATCATGTTTAAATTGTAGAAGCATTTTACATTACAGGTTTATATTAATAAATTCCAAGGTAAGGAAATAAATTCAAAACCTGTTCTTCAAAGCTGGGAAGTGAGAGAAGAAAGCCCTTGCAGAAACTAACTTTGTTCATATGATAGACACTGCACCAGAGGAAAAGGGTCATCACTCCTGAGCTTTAAACAGGATTTTAAACATCCCACACCCAGATCTTTAAGTCACTTGGAGCTAAGGCTGCAGAACTGACCTTAATGTAATATTCTGAAGGGAACTGGTGATTTGACATATTCTTGGCAGTATTTCCAAACTTATGGCTGAAGTACTCTACCGGCTTTCCTTTGGGAAGTGTTTGATAGCCTCCATCCCACTGTCTGACTACAGAGGTGATGGTCCTGTAATCCAGGTAAATCAGGAGTCAACAGTATGGCAGCCACACAGCTGTCATATTCACCTCCTGAATTTCAGCAGCCTCCATCACATCAGAAAAAAAGAGCAACCCCATTATGTCCCAGACAGGACATTGTGGAGTTCCAGAAAGCAGGAGAAGGCAGTGAGGCAATCCCAGGAGACGCAGCTGGCCCCTGTTCTGGGCCTGGGCAGTCTTTCATTGAGAACATCCTTTCAAATGAAATAGAATAATGCCATATTCACTATTTGTGGTGGTTCCTTTCAATGTGATGTTTAAAGCTCAGACAAGCTGCAGTGTTACAGCCTGGTCATACCTTCCTTTCAGGTGTGGATAGCCATGTTAATTTAGTTACATGCTCTCATGTTATCAGGGCTTAGTGGTTACCTTCTGGGCAAGTACAGTTCCCCAGTAAAGATCTAAAAAGCCCCAGGAAAAAAATGGGTTCAGTGGTGCAGAACATTTTCCAAAAACTCTTTCCACAGCCACATAATAACTACTGAATTTAGGCTAACAGCTATGTTCACTTACTTTCTAGCAATAGAAACTCAAAACCCTTGCTAGAGCACAATACTAATCAGTCACCAATCAAGTCTGTAGCCAGCCTGGAAAATGTGCTGTCTGAAGAGCAAAAATTAATGTATTTGTAATTTTTAATTTTTCTGCCTAGCACTTTTTTCTTGCTCCATAGTCAGTGAGAAAGAAGCTGGATAGATAGTTACAGGTCTGTGCTTTTCAGTTCTTTTCCTGTATTGTGAATATGCTGAATGCTTAGTTTGTTAAAAGATATAGGAGGATAGTTATGTTTTAAACCAAGGTTCATAAAAGAATGTTTATTTCTTGCTATGCATTGTGTTGTAAGGCTCTATATCAAAACTACGTTATACGTTATACTTTTTTTTTGCAACTATTTTAGATCACTGCTGATTAATAGCTGATTTTAAAGTGCTTTAGTTAATTTTTTGTGTAAGTTGTCTTTATTTAAGAGGTTGCTGTGAAACAAAGTTTCTTTAATGACAATTTTCCTAAGAGGTGATTTAGATCAGTCCCATTTGTCTGACCTTTCAATTAGTTTTATGCAACCTTAGTATTAGAACTTTCAAGCAAATGCAACATAGATTTATCAAAGTTATTATCTCAGTCTGCATTGAGGAACTAGACATACAAAAAATATGGTAGGCTTGATAGTAGTCAAAGTTCGACATTTGATACAGGATCGCACATGGGAAATTATTAGTCCAGCTGAACGAGGAGGATGTTGATAGTAGTGTTGCAGAATGGAATAGAGCTGAGTAAAAAAGCCATCACAACAGGTTATGTTAAATGGAGAACTGTCATACTAGAAGAAGCATATCAGTGGAATTTTTCAAGGATCAGTCTGGAGTACTTGACTTACTTAACATTTTAATTAATGGTTTTGGCACAAAATGTAGAACTGGAAGAATGGAATTTGGTGGCAGCAAAATATTGTAAAGCATCATTGATATAAAGGATAATCACAATATTATGCAGGAAAAATGTTCTGATCTTCAGGACTAAAGTAATAGAAATAAGATGAAATTTAAGAATACTGGTGGCACTTAAGGGCTGCTGGAGAGAATTTCTGCTAGAGGCTTATCAGCTGAAAACGACAGAGGAGGAAAAAGACCTGTGTGTAACAATCAGTCATAGAATAACTGCGAGTCACCAATGTGATACTGCTCTGAAGAAAGCAATGGGATCCTAGAAAGTATCAAATGAGATATTTCCTGTGGAGATGGGGAAATGTTAATATTGTAGCAGCACTGGAGAACTTGCTTTTTGAAAAACTTGTACACCTACTTTTAAGGAAGATTAAATCCATTTGATGTAAGCATTAGGAAGGGTTATAGGGACGACTACAGGGAATGATACAGAAGCAAACAAAATCTACTGCAAACAAAATAAAAAGTTGTGGCTTGTTTAGGGCAGTAACATAAGGGTGAGGGGAGACTAGATTGCTGTCCACATGCCTTTTGGGGGTAACAGCAGGATTGGAGAAAAGTGGCACTTGAGACTGAAAGTAAGTGGACATGAATGAATATAGGCTGGAAATTAAAAGAACATTTCTAGTGATCAGATCAATAGAGTCTGAGTCAGTAGCAGCAGTGAAGAGAGAAATGCACTGGTTTTAAGACAGAGCTCAGTAAATTCATGGAAAGGTTTATATGGTGTGATCTTCATATGATGTGATTTTCTGAGTCAGGAACAAAATCTTCAGATTTATGAAGTCTTATGTTCTTCATTGCTTAATCACCTGTGTATACATCATATGTGGTGCATACAGCTTGCTTGGATTGTGCCAATTTATTTAACCTAAAATTGATATCAAAAGCAGGACAAACTCTCCATGAGAAGTATGGAAAGAGGATCCTTATTCACAATTACATTGCTCAAAAGTACTCAGATGTTCTTATTCATACCTGCAGCAGTGCTCAAAAGTACTTAGACTCAGAATATTTATGTATTTATACAGACTGTATAAATGCCCCATTACAGTCTAAAAAATAGTATGAAATTATTTATGTGAAACCTACATTTCATATTTTTTGGAAAGGAAATAGAAAATGGGTGCAAACAAAACTTCTGGGCTTCTATGACGACATAAAACACCTTTAATACCAGTAAAATTTACTGATATTATTTACTTCTTTTCTGACACAAGCGCAAATCTTAAAAAATACAAAAAACAGTAGTGTCCGTTCTCTCTGCATGCAAACTTCTACAACTACTTCACTGGAAAAGTGGGGTAGTAAGTTTTACTGAAGTAAGAGATTGAAATTGGCATAGAATATGAAAGGAACCTCTTGGATGTTAAGATCCTTGCAATGTGAATTCCACCAGTAGAAATTCTAGCAGGATAATAATTTCTATCAAGATAATAAATGCAAAGACTCTGGTTAGATAAAAATGTTGATCCTCACATGCTTGTCAGTAACAATTAAAAGAACAGGAAAGTTTTTCCATTAAAAATATTTGTAATGTGCTATTCCAACCTTAGGAAATAATAATAATTTTAAAAATATATGCAAGAAAATAAAGGGGTTCTAGGAAACAAAGGTCACTTAATTTCAACCATGAAATGTGCACTTTATTCCATTATAGTCATGGATTGAGGGTGGGGGAGGGGAAACAGTATGTCTTAATAGAGCACTTTAAATTACAAAAGTTGCTATTAAGGGAAAGAAGAAGAAAATTCTTAGGGAGGTGAGCATCTTGGGTTTGTCTGGCTCACACTACTGCAGAGCACTTGCCTTGTTTGAAAAATATTTTAGTATTTCAATTGCAGAACCCTCTGGGCTCTTTCCAGAGCACAGTATCCACTGCTTTACCATTGCGGACTCTGCAGAAGGTTGTGCATATGGTTCTGCAAAAAATCAATTCTTCCAGTATAAACATCCCTTTTGCAGAAAGTTGAAACAGAAAAAGAATGCAGTACGCTGACATGTTGCTAAGCAGCAAAAAGGACACATGTCAAGAACTATCTATATCTTTTGTATTAGTACACTTCCTTTCCTCACACCTTCATCACACAAGTTGTTATGCTTCTTATGTACCCATAATATGGAGAGAAAATACATAGAAGCTATGTTTTCCTTATTTCTTGTCTATTTCCCTTTTTTAAAGATCCAGTATTAAAGAGAGGTCCTTGGTGGGTCTAATCTGGTTGAGACATTACTAGTTTCAGGTCAGTCCAGGGCTTTAGGCATTTTTGGTGTAGATGATTAATTTGTTAGTTGATGGGCATCCTGTTGTGAAGCCTTTTGGGTCTGGGTTACTTCCAGAAATAAAATGAAAATCTTGCCAAAAGGGAGAATATTAACCTTAGAAATAAAACTGGTCTCTCTAGACCCTTAGGAGGTCAGCAGTATTCTGCTGGGATAGTTAAGAACTACAAAATGGTGACTGCCAGAAAAATAAGTGGTAATTAGAAAGCATTAGCAAGTAGGAATTTTGAGATGGTTTGCACTAAACCCTAATTTATATTGTTTGCCATATATTTTATTCACTAGTTAAATATCTGGATAATTTATATCTAGAAACTAGGTAGTTTCTTCCTAGCCAGTTTTCATGGGTAAAGCGTTATGGATAGTCTCCCTCTTGCTCTCCCAGAAACATTTGTGGGAGTAGTTTCAGTGACATGTATTTGTGGAGTTCATTAAAGATCTTTTGATAATTGATTATAATTTTTGCAAGGATGCATTTTATGGTGGTGACATTCCATGGCTTTAAAAACATTTATTTACTGTGAAACTATTGCTGAGTACTTTCAGGACATACTGTCTTCCTGATAACAAATGTCTTCTGAAATGAGAAAGAGGTTTCCTTAATTTAAAATTTCAGTGTTAAGATTATCTTTTATTATTACAGCTATTTAATAATCACTTCTAAGTCCTTTCATATTTTCCAGGCCAAGAATTTTTGAAAGGACTTATGGGACCCAAATTTCTTTTTCCTTCTATCAGACCAACTGTGATGAGGTAATGGTGTTCTGCAAGTTGGCATTGGAACAACAAATTACACATCTGCCAGGGCTCGTGCCTTTTTCCCTATGTGCCCTGTGACTATATGACTAATAAAATGCCTATTTTTATTGTGTGTGGTCCAGCTTCAGAATAATAATCATCCTTGAAGATTAAATTAATGAAAAATCAATTTAGCAATCAAATACTTCAGCCATAGTGGGTGGCTGAGTTAAGAAGGTATTATAAGCGGAGTATAATTTGTTCAGACATATAGGCAGTTGTTAGAATTCTAATTCAGCCACCAATTACTGCAAAACGGCTAGCTGAAATTACAATTAAATTATGGTTGCAACCCACACTGTTAGAGCACAGTCACATGTGGAAACAGCTGTAGTTATTTTAGAAGTGACCATGCCTGCTGTTTCCTACTGCTCTTCCACTGGAGGTCACCAACATCAGACAGGGGCTCCTGTCATTGCGTGCCTTGCTCAGGCAGCTCCAGCCACCACCAAGCCCTGGGTTGGGCAGGAGCCTTACAAGGCCATTGTGGTGTCTCCTCCCGGGCTTGTAGCTGCCAGCAGGTGACAGCAACCAGCCAAGGCTGGTCACTCCTGCACTGCTCCCCCTCTGCCTCCCATGCCGGTGAGCATGGGGTTTGCTCACATGAAGAAGTCGTCCTTGACCCCGTTCAGGATGATACATTTATAATGGCATCTTTCACACCTGTCTGTAACGAGGGATTACCTGAATAATATATGTTTGCCCAGTGCTACTGTGACTGCTCCTGGAATGTTGCTGCTATAAGTACTTCAGTAACATTTACTGTCCTACAATTGCGCTTCTGTCCAACTGTGCCTAGGTAAGGAACTAGGCTGTAAGAGCAGTATTTTCAGGGAAAGTATTTTAGGCTTTCTGTTTCAATTCCACACATGTTCAGTACCCATCTTTATGACATGAATGAAAATAATTAATTGCTTCTTGATGAAATAATTGCCCCCAGTTTACTGTGTGCCACAGGACATTATAGAGAACATGGGAGAGGCTTTGAAATTTGTTCTCAAGATTTCCAAGGGAAAATGATGATAAATTAAGAATTTGTATCTCCTCATGAGTTTGTGATTCCATTTCAAGGCTCGACTTTTAAAAGAAAAGCAGTGACGTAATAATTCAAGTCAAGTAATTCCTTTTTATTCATGGTATAAGAGGTTTTAGTACTTGCTGTCTGTCTTGTAGAGCATTATGTGCTTGCTTACGTATTCAATGGAAAGGTTGTTCTGTGTAGGCTTATCTGTTGCAACCTTTTCAGATATCCTGTTTTAAAGCAGTTTCTAGTAGGTATATGTATGCAATACATCATGAAGAAAAGCAAAAAAAAAAATCCTATAAAAACTTATTTTGCATCGTGAAAGAGGATGTAAGTTCAGATGTGCTTCAATGCTGCACCACGGATGTGTCTTTTTAGCAGTTTTATATGTAGGCGTTTGCTATTAGGTGTTTGCTATTGTTAAAAGTGACAGCTACATCCCCCTCTCTAGGTGAGACTTTTAAAAATAAGTGTAATCTACATATGGTTTGCATATTTTAATTTTTTATTTGCATATGTTAATTGACAGTCATTGCAGCAGCAAATGGTATTGCATGTAGTCAGCCTAAGTTGTAAGAGCTACAGGAAAGTTTGTTCAAAGGCTAAGAAAAGATTGAACTACCACTTATTGTCCCCAGTGATGCTGAGGATGGGGATGGTTCTGTATTGCACACTTCAAAAACGTAAATGAATAAACACAATGGTTGGTCTTTTGGTTTTAAAATAAATCTTGCAACTTTGGAAGGGAATCATTCCCTGCTGTCAGTGCCTTCCATGACAGTACTAAGTTCGTGCCAGATCATACAGAAAATTGCTCTTAAAGTGAGTCTACCTTTCTAGAACTTTTTTGGGGAAAAGAAGATCCTAATTTTACCAGTTAGATACTGTATGAACCCATGCAGAAGAGTCAGAAAGCAAAACTGGTGCAGAGTCAACCACATGAACACACCATTTGTAGCATTGAAAATATGAGATTCATTTCTGCAGGTCACCTGTGTGTTTTGCAAGAACAAGCCAGATCAGCATATTGAAAAACATCGATTGGAGGAGACATCAAAGTTTTTGCTCAAAAAGGTGTTATATAGGAAAGGACAAAGTAGAGAATAACTACTTTAATGGTATTTAGGTTGCTGAATATTGCAACAGTTGACCTGTACTGGAATAATCTTGTAACAGGAGCCCCCTGGGATTTTTCTTCTCTGCAGCAGACCAACTGGCATCAGTTTATGTATTTTCTAAGCCACTACATTTCAAATAAGAACAGTTTCATATTACTACTATCAGTGATGCATTCTGAAAAAATAGTGAAAAAGACAAAAAGAAAACCTGTACAATTTTCCATCATAGTGACACCATGGTGGTATCAATAATATGGATCATCCATCTTGTAGTAGTGCTTTCCTGTGGCTAGCAGACAAGTGGCCAATGACTCTTTCCTTCAGCAAATATAATGTCACAGGCAGTACAGTTTTTTATTCCATGTTTCAGCAAGACTTCTGCTTAGAATCACATTTAATAAAGACAAGTTAGAAATTCCTGGTAAATGTAAGAGAATGGTTCATAGATGGGCAGGTAGTTGGAAGAATCACCTATAATTGTCATCTCACTGTGCCCTTTAAGAAACATCCATTGGCAGACATTCTCTTGGGACTAATTTGCAAATGTGGCAGGGGAAACTTCTGCATTTGCCTAGGACATGTCACCCCAATGTACCACAGACAGTACAGGTGGCACGGTGTATGGAAAGGAGATGATTACTGCACATCAGTTGGCTAGTTATAAAAAGGATTTTTTATTTAAAAAAAGATAACTGTAGAATATATCAAAATATTCTTAATTTCTGGAATCACTGGGGAGACAAAAAAAGACACCCACAACATAGATATTGTAAATTTTTTCTATGACACTGTAGTGTAAACATAGACATTTCTCTGAAGAAAAAGAAAAAACGTAAGATTTTTTTTTTTGTTTCTGATCCTATTTGGGTTAAAGTTTACTCCTTATAAAGTAAACGCCACTTCTTCTTGACACTGTTAAGAGTGTCATTCCTCAAGTGTAACTTGTAACTGATGCAGTAAACAAAAATGTTGTTTTATTAATACTACCATTTGCTCTTAAATCTTCTCACAGTTGCATGAAAACCTATGTTTTGAAATTCAACCATTCCCATCACCTTTCTTATGATTCTGAAGGTTTGGGTGCATTTATCACTACTCAGAACATACACAGCACAAATAACTTAGCAAACAAACAACAAACACAAATCCTTCAATGGAAATGCTTTGGGTGACCCTGTGTGTGACTTCCATGTGAGTACCCCTTTGAAGGACATTGAATGGAGCAGACAGCTTACAACATGGGAGAGTAAAATGTGAATGGGATGATATACAAGTGATGAAACTCAAGGGGAAAAAAGCAGGTAGAAATAGAAGAGGAGGAGCAAAAGTTCAGTTTCCCTAGGCAGCATCCCCACGCAGAGCAAAGGCTTCGTGTGAAGTTGCTCTTTGGGGGTGTAGCCTGCCATCTGCATTGGAAGTGGTAGATTTTTAGGATACATTAAAGGTGACAAAAGTCATTCAGAGCCACTATTTGTGACTGTGCTGCATACCACCTCATGGGAATAGCTCTGGGAAATCAGACTCATGCTGCTTTGCTGACAAAATATGCGTATGGTTGGAAGCTCCTGTTCCACCCCGATAGGATACTGCATGAGTGTGTAGGCATAGATGATTATCCTGGAGAAATTCAGCATTACTTTCCTAAATGCATATTACTCCTAAAGTGGGCCCACTGTGGACACAAAGCACCTGCTGTAAGAGAGAGTTGGTATTTTCTTCCTTCAGAAATATGGGACCCTATATTCTGTGCCAGTTTCAGGGCAGTGACAGGGAAGACTCAGCTGTATGGTGAGGCAAAACCAAACCCACACCCTGACTCTTGTTTCCAGGTGTGTGACATGCATTGTGGTATATGGTGCAGTCAGTGGGGGCACCTACTGGGTGCAAAGCCTGGGGAGGAGAGATTTTAGTATCACATTAGTTGCTGTGAATTTTTTTCTGTGTTATCTTGCATACATTGAAATATTTAATGGGTTATTTAGAAGTTCAAAGCCATAGCTCAGCCCATCAAAGTAATTTTAATCTCTTGCAGTGACAAGCAAAATAGCCGTCCCTTTTAAAGGCCCACTTGCCTCTGAGGTTCTTGCAAAAGCAGGAACAACAAGAATTTCAAGCTCAACAGCCTCAAAGAATAAAAATTCCTCACATGATTTTTAGCACTTCCTAACTCTAACCAGATGTGAGGTATGCAAGAACAGCCTTTTAATCTATAATTGTAGTTGTGCTGATTCTAGGAACAGTAGAATAGGAGTGATGTGATTAAAGTAGTGTATGAAATACAAGAGTGCTGATCCAAAAAAAAATTTAAATGTCATGTTCAGTCCAAGGCTTGTGCAGAGGTCTGGGAACAACCCCTATTTATCTAAATTGTTCTGTGCTTCACTGTGGGCAATTTTTCCTCCATTTCTACTTCTAGTAGCAAAATGACATTTTAGTTTTGAATTAATCCGCAATTTTGCTGAAAAAAAATATGCAAGCTTCACTTTCTATGAGAAAGCAGTTGCTGAGCAGAGCCCATATTTTCAGGACTCTGAAAATTCCATTGTGTTCAGCATGATTTCTTGGCATAATCCAGAAGCACGGGGAGTGGAAACAGTGCAGCTACCTGGCCTGCATCTGACTACAGCATTGCTCCTCTGCCCTCACCCCTCAGGAGACTAACTTCACATAAATGAAAATTATTTTCTTCAATTCTCCTCATCATTATGCAAATAAAATTTCTGCTGTTTAAGTGGAGATTCATGAGAGGCCAGTATTTGTGAATAATGTCTGAAATAAGATGAGTATTAACGGGGTGGAGGGGAGCAATTTGAAAATATTAATATATTAGTGCATTAATGCAGTGAAGAAAGGTTGACTTTAGGCAAAGATGTTTTTCTATGGTGAAAAAAAATACTTTGTAGGATTGTTCTGTTCTGTTACTCTTCTGTGTAATGGATGCTCACAACAGAACAATTTTGGAGTGGTGTTTTCTGCATTTTATTCCAGCACCTTTTATATTTGCCATATAATAAAAGTATGAATTGGTTCCTACCAAGCTTATTCTTACATGGTGTTAGGTTTTGTAAACAAATAAGTCAGCTCTCTATTCACTGCAGTAGCTGGCACACAAATCTGTTCCCAGATCCTGAGCTGAGTTTTCAGTGCTGAAGTTAAAAAAATACATTCTTTGTTGTGAGATATGTACAAATTATTTGAAAGTCAGGGAGATATTTCAAATACATATGAATATAGCAACATATTTGCATGTTCACACTGCAAGGTGGAGTATCCTATTCTTTTATGCAGAGTCCTGTGATGGGATCTCTCCTTGAGCCAGGTGTTATGAGCTCCCGGAGCACCCATGCCCATTTGGATTTTTGTCTTACAAATACCCAGCGGCATAAAATAGCGGGATGGACACCTCAGGCAGTGTTGGAAACAAAAAAGGTTTACTACCTTTCAAAATAACAAACTCTCTAAAGAGAAAAAAACCACGCCAGAGACCAGAGGTGCAAGTCTCTGCTATAACACCCCCGAAATGCCACAAGGTTCCTCTAACCAGTGCTTTTTATGGCTTACGTGGGGATCTGGCAGTCATCCAATCCAGGTAGCTCTAGGGGTGGGGTGATGTCCAAGGGGGTCCAATGAAGTGTCCTGGCCCAGAACACTTCCAAATCAGGAAAGAATGCTTGGGCTCCTTTACCTTTTATGGGGGACAAAGACAGCTTCACATTTCTTCTTGGTCTGGGCACTCTGCCTGTGGGGGGTTGCAATGCTACAGTCCTGTTTGATGTAATGAGTTTGAAATACACCAAATTAAATGAGTTTTCCCACATTAGGTAATTTCTGTATACTTTTAAAATTTGGTAAATTTTGAAAAAATACATTTAAGTTTTCAAAGAAACACTTTCAATTGCATGGTCATATACATGTTAGGATATCAGAACATCAAGTTATCTATCTGGGGTCATTCTCTTGGATGTCAACAGGGATTCTTATTGGGAGACTTGCACTGTAACCCTGTCAAGTACTGCTGATAGATAAAAGTTGTTGCTAAACCTTTAGAAAAGAGCTTCCACCTTGACTTTCTCTCTTGAAGTTCTGTAGGGAAACTTTTTGCAAGAATAATTTTTGGTATGCTTTCAGCCTAAGATAATAAAGTCTGTATATATTTTTCCTTAATTAAATTAAGAGGCTTTAGGGTGGCATCTGGAGGGTGGGGTTCCCTGAACTGTCACTGTACTTGGATTTCAACAGTTTTTAGTAGCTCTGGCTTCCATGTGTAACTGTATGCAACCATCACTTCTGTAGCTTTCTTTTTTTAATTTTTGGAAGTAGGTGTGATGGGCCGGGGCAAGGACTGTGGCATACTTTTTTTTTTTCCTATTTTTTCTTAGGTTTCAATACTGTCTGTTGTTAAGCAATGATGTTGGTCTGGGTGGGCATTTGGGTTCATCCTGTGTGGTGGTTGTTATATTTTATGGTCAGGCAGTCCCTGAAATTCTCCAAACAGTGGCAGTTCAAGACTGTCATGGGAACTGTATCTTACCTATGGGAGTCCCAGAAATCACAGTGAGTCATTGTAGAAAAACTGTTCCAAGAAGACAATATAATGGCTCTCTGGGAAATGTGAAAAAATCTATTGCACAGCTAAAAAGACAGAAAACATAGGAAGTGGTTTTTTCAACTTCAGCACAGATTTGTTGTAGTACTTATTACTGACGTTACCTTTTCTCAGTTAAAAGGATTTTGCATTACTTGCATAAAATTTTATTAAAAGCTGCATATAATGTGTGTTCTGACTGAAGCTTATAAACCTCCTACATTGCTTGCTCTTTTCTGAAAGTGCTTCTTTATTATTTCATGTTATTTTGTCAGACATCTGATTTGTATAACTGAACACAGGGCACTTGCCTTCATTTTAAGGGTAATAAACAAGGCACACTTTTAAAACCAGCAAAACTTTTTAAAATAGTGGACTATTTTTCTAATTAACTTGTCCACTGTGTTCAATATGATTTTTACTTTCTCTGCAGTTAGCTTCCATGAGCTTGAAAGAGAAAGAGAGTGGGAAAGCAAGCTTTGCTGCTGAAAAAAAAAAAAAATCAAAGCCAACCACCAACAGCTTTTTGAAAAAGAGTGTTCTGGTTGTTATAAAACATGTATATAACCGACAACTGATATTATCCACTGGTGAGATATTGTTCATACATCTACAGCATAAGATTACCAGAAAAATCACGCTGGTTATCAATCCACATGTGCTCAATGCAGTTTGAGGGATTTGAGAATGCCATGTATATCTTTTATCATGTCACTGTAACCCCTCACCTCCCAGCAGTTCTCCAGACACACTCCCCACTGTGTTATCTCCCCTTTGATGCACATATCAACCCATTTCACCTCTGAAGTTTTTCACCTGAATGTGGACCACGCTGTGATACTTGACTGACAGTGGTTGAGCATGAAGTCTTGTGTTGGGGGAAAGAACTGTCTTTCTCCTTCACATGGCCAGCCTGTGGGTTTCAGTCTTGCCAGGAAAAGAATTCTTACAGTGTTGAGGAGGTCAGCTGTGCCTGTGGGGAAAATGCCTTTATGAGCCTATTTTTCCCCCACACCCCAAGCTGACCAGATGCTGTGTGGCAATTTTCGTGTCTCAGACCCCAAACCAATATATGCTCCTTCTTCACAGGAATTGCTTCCTCAGTCATGAGGCCAAGCTATGCAAACATGGAGCTTAGGGGCTCCTCAAAGTGTCAGCAGAGCAAGTTGGTGTCTGCTTAAAATATGCTTTGCAGAAACATCCACGGCTGTGTTTGCACTGTACTAACCACAGTGAAGGAATAGCTTTGACTACTTAAACTAGCTGCCATATGTACTGGTATTGCTATCTCTCAGCAGAAGAGAGCTTGTGGAGAGCTGCAGAAAGCATCTAAGAAGAAAAGCAAATTCTGTCTCAGCTAAACCCTCTGAGGTCCCAGCAGCCTGTGCTTGTCCTCAGACTTCATGTCAAGGATGACGTCTTCAGGCCTTTTATCAGGCCTGGTGGTGATGACATGAGGTGCTGTTCTGGCAGATATAAACTGGACTGAAACAAAAAATAGAATTTATCTGAGTTGCAGCTAATGAAAGGTGTGTGATGTTGCTGGTTTTCCCTGGATGAAGATCAGGGGCTTTAGAAGTGGAAAAGTCCTCCACTACACATGGTATTCTGTCTCAGTAACTCACAGCTTCTCTTCCAACATTTCTATGGGTGAAAGTGACCTATGGATTTTTCAGATCAGTACTTTCTCAGTTGTTTAGTCTTCCCTCATATAGGCTGAATATGTTTAACAGTATTTCTAAAGTACCTGTAAGAATTTTTTTCCTGCCTCGGCTTCCCATCTCGACATGGCTCAGAAGAGAGGCTTGAGATGAGAAACTGGTAGACTTATATTTGTAGATATCTGTCTCCAGAACAACTTCACTCCAGAAAATATAGCACAACAGGTCTTCCTGTGTGCTTTCATAGCAGTAATTGGAATATTTTTACAATTTGGGAGTAGGAAGGCGGAGGGGAAGGGAGATCCCCAGCATAATGACCAAGTTCTTAGCAAGCCGTAATTGGTGTGGCTCTAGGGAATTGCCTAATTTTCATGGAACTGTTTAGTTTAGACCAATAAAAGATGAATCAAATCGATGGCTATGAAATGTGTGGGTTGGTCATGTAACCCACCACCAGCATGAACACACCACAGAAAGGCAGGCATCCTGTTTCTGCAGCAACCAAGCTTTGGTTTTGAGGTCTCTGTCTAGGCTCTGGTTCAGACCAGCTTGGGTACCTGCCTAAAAGGATTGTGGCAGTATGTGAGGGTATGGCCAATATCACTTTATCTTAACATAATTTTGTTTATGTTTTTACATATTTTTTTTTTTTTCACATGCCATGTTTAGCATTCTGCTAGGTCAGATGGAGTCAGGGGTCAGGGGTGTGCTTGATTTAATACAGCTGGATGGTTTCCCTGGTATTTGTCCCTTCCTTTTGGTGTCCTGTCATTTGAATGATATGGTTTTGCCTTTATTTCTTGAGACAACTTTTCTTGGTATCATTTTCTCTGCTCTGTTGGTCCTTTATGCTGGTACAGATTGCATTTGTTCATCTAAAATGCCTGTCCTGCACAATTTCCATCATTTTTATGGTCTAACATTTTGTCATTTTCTGCTTTAGTTTGGTTGTGGTTTGTTATGTTTTGACAGTGGCTTGTCATACAGCTATGAATAACCTCTTCGGTTTGCTTTTAAAACTTTCTTCTTTGCAGTTGTTGAACAAAGTTAACTGAACTACTCTTTCTTCAAACTGAAGGATTAGCACAGAAAGAAGTGTGAGTGGCTGTATACAGCAAGCAGGCAAACCATTTGTTCCGGCTTTATTTGCATTCAAGTGTAGAATTTTTATGCAAACACAAATACTCTCTTTTCTAAATTTTAATCGTGGGAGTTATGGATTTGGTTTATAAGACATGGAAGTTTTAGAGTTAAAACTGGAGCTTCCTCATCTAAGGTATGTCTTTTTGTCGTGAAACAAGAATATGGGTAACCCACCCATTTCTCACCCCCAGCCTAAAAAAAATCAGCTTAGACTGTATTCTTCCTGAGGAATCTGCCTGCCATAACAAATTCTGAATTTTTTAATTGTTGTGCCTGCTCTGTACCATTAGAAATCTAATTCGGTTGTTTAAACAATAAACTGTATGAGCTCTGAGTTTTCATTTTAGGATTGAGTAGCAGGCTCCCTAAGTACTTAGTGTTGTCAATGGTTACAGAGAAAAAAAATTAAAGCTTGAAGTTGGTATGGAACTGTGCATGGCTGGTGCTCTTCTATTTGTGCTTCAGCTTGAGACACTGGTTATGAAACCTGCAGGAAAGGAGCTCAGAGTTGAAGTTGACTGTGAGCCAGCGATGTGCCACTGCAGCAAAGAAACCAACCACCTCCTGGGCTGCATGAGGGAGAGTTTGAGGGAGGTCATGGAGGTGATCTTTCCCTCAGCACTGGAGAGACAGATCTGGTGTCAGATAGTCAGTTTGGACTCACTATTTAGAAGCAAGACATGGATACACTGGAGTGTGTCCAGAAACAAGACGTGAATATCATTAAGGGCTTGGAGGATTTGCGATGTGAGGAGAGGCTGAGATTTGAGACTCTGCAGCCTGGAGAAGCCTATAATGTGTGTAAATATATGATGAGGGCAGAGTAAAGAAGATAGACTCAGACTTTTCAGTATTGTGCAGTGTAATGCAAGAGACCGTGAAACACAAAGTGAAACAGAAAAAAAATCCATTTAAACACAACAAAAACTGTTTTCTTTCAAAGGTATTAAAACACTTGCACAGGTTGCCCAGAGAGATTGTGAAGGCTTCATCTTTGGAGATACTCAAACCCCAATTGGACATAGCCCTAGACAAGCCACTACAGATGCCCCATTTCTGAGTGGAGGGTGGGATGATATCCAGAGGTGCTTTCCAAGTCCAGGTGCTATCCTGTGAAAGGGATCTTGGACTCTGCTGCTTGCTCTCTGCATTCCCCGGTCTAGATTCTCTTAGCCTGAGACTGAAATACTCAAGATCTGATGAATGAATTTTGTACTGAGAAGTTCTTTAAAGACTGGTGGTCAGCTGCCAGTGTAATAAGAAAAAAGGCTGGGAGGAGATTTTGTTGTAGGCTGGCGGAACCTTAATTAAAAATTACTCTCATGCAGTTTAACTTTGTGCTGAGACATATAGAGGATTTTATAGTTATTTTCTGAATGTTTTTTTTTACCAAAATGAATTATAGTGAAATATTGTCTCTCTTCAGAGAGATCAAGGATTTAAGACTGAGTTGCAGATTATGTGTTCTGTTGAGAATAAGGGTCATAAGGTGCATGGAGTAAAGCTGAGGTCTCATTGTCATAGTTTCTGTTACTTGCTCTTGACTCAAGTGTGTTTTAGAGGATTGAAGTGCTGGTTACACTCTTTCGAGAAAAGGAAATATACTGTCAAGTGAATCAAATTTTACACACAAATCCTCAGTAGGGTAAAATGCTGTTAGAAAACACTGGAGAAAAGACACACTCAGACCTAACACAATGATTGAATTACACAGGCTAGAAGGAATTGGAGTGAAAAAAACCTATATTTTTGCAACTTTATAAGCTTTAATATTCTGGGTTATAGCTTTTAACTGTAGGTAATGTTGTTGATATAAAATAAATAAGATACTGCAGATACCATGAAAATGTTGGATCTAAACAAATCCATTGGGTTTTGGTAGTGGGAAAGATTCAATTCCCTCAGTAACAGAACTGATCCATGTTACACATCCCACCTTGTAATTGTGACACAAAATTGAGAACAAAGGCATATTGGTTAGAAACATTAGATTTCCACAGTACCCAGAAAGTTCTATGTAGATAATTAAAAATAAAAACATAATTTTAAGTACATGGGAAGTACATTACATATGTAATATGCTAATTTTACTCCTCAAAAGGTGTGCTTTTGCAATATGGAGGTACTACTTCCACTCACTTCCAAATTTCATGGTGTTTAAAATTTATAATGTGTGTAGATTATGCAGATGTTTTTGGACTGTTCAAATATAATGTAGCATATTACTAGTGTAATACTATTAGAAGTACACTAGTGTACTCTAATATAGTATTATCATTATTACTATTGTGTAGATTTTATATTATACTTTTATTTAATATTTAATTAGTATAAATAACAAGAAATTTCTGTAAGTGGAAATTAATCATATATTCTAATTTTTATTCTAAAAGTAATCTACATGATAGAAGCCCAGTCTTACACACTAGATAGGGATTAAAAAAGGACAGGTCTTTGTGTGCCAGATTCTGCCTTGGATACATGTGGGTGGCTTAATCAACATGGCCCACATGTCTCTGAGACAGAATTTGGACTTATTAGACTGCCTTTTCACTGCCTTCTGTGCCACACTATCAAATCTGACAATAGCTTTTCCTAGGAACTGACAGATTTCCGTTGTTTGGGTTTGAATCCACTTGGCAGATAAGGTCTTACAGAGGTGGAGAAGCGGTCCCGTGAGCATCCAGGCCACAGTACTGAAAACTGGAAATGTGCTGTTGTCCAGCTTCAGAGAGGGATCCCTCCCTCCACATCCCAGCCAGATGGACTATGTCTGGAAGAGAACACAGCTGATATGCTCTTTCACTGGAACAATTCTGGGCAAATGGAAGTGTAGGCAGAACAACAGCAGTGATACCACTATGTAACTCCATGAAGTTTTGCTCTGTGTGTTCTGATTTGTTTACTTCAGTTACAGAAACATATGTAAATGAACGTGCCAAGCTCTAGCCCACGCAGATGTTAGTTAGCCATGCCCACAGATGTCAATTAACAATTAAAGAAAGCTCATGCTCTCTTTTTCAGTGTCCAGGAAGGTTCATTTGCAATCAATGGGCTGTTGTCTCCTGGCTTCCCTAGTCCCTGCATCTGGATGAGGAGAGTTAGTTACATCTCCAATTAATTACTGAGATCCAACTGTGATAATCTCTCAAACAAGAGACTCTCATAGTCTGCTAGAGCTTTATGGGGCAGCTCAACATTTTGTGTTGGGAGCCAAAAAAAGCCCCACAGCCCGAACCAGCAGAGTTTCTCAAGCCCATCTATAGCATGTTGATGAGATAATCAGCTGCAGGCTGCACCAGAGCTTCCACAGTTCCTTTGAGGTATAGGCAGAGGGTGTTTTTTCCATTCTGTTGCTGATTCTGTGAACTTTTAAAGGCTTTTTGTCTTTTATATTTTTTGGGTTTATTTGTTTCTGTTTTATTACTTATTTTATAACCTAGCTTTAATTAAAGACAGAGGACTTGACAGGATTCAAGCTGCAAAAAGAAACACAGCCTGAAAGCAATAAAACCAATATTTTTATTTCACTGATTAACACTTCCACTATTTCTTTGCTACATCAACTTGGCAGTTATTTTACATGGCATATATGCTAAATCTACGTCTGATCCTGCGAGCTTCTACTGTAAATGCAACACATGAGCAGTTCAATGAGCAATGAGAGGTTTGCTATCAAGCCCTACTTCTGCAGAGGCCATGACCCTTCATTCTGTAGAGGGGGCATTGAGATTTTGACAGCCTATCTTTGGCACACAAAGGGAGGAAATGTTCTTCTACTATTCCTAGCCCACAAATAATATCAGTTTCCTGTGAAATAGAAAAACATGTTTACTTTCTATTTTACTCAAATCTTCCATGGTGAAAAAAACACCACCTCTCCAGCAGTACCATCACTACCACACTGTGTGGTGCTACCAAAATGATATTGTAAAGTATTTTTTCAGCTGGATTTCTAGCCATAGCTCATCTGAGGCTTGGAAAAACCCTGAACTTCACAAGTTATGGACAGTCCCATCTGGAGATCATTGGACTTTTTGGCTCAGTTTGGGAGGGAAAAATAATTCTACAGTTAAACATACTTCTGACAGAATTAAGTGTTTTATGCTGAGGCAAACATATCTGAAAGGGAAAATAAACTAAAGGAACCGGCTGAGAGAGGGACATCCTAACCATCCCTGTTGCATGACCAGGCCAAAAAGCAGGAGTGGGACCTCAGTGCATCCCTCCTTGAGAGGCAGGCCTTGGGCCGTTTAATATGTCAGATGGTTTCATTCTATTCTTGAGAATTCCCCAGACATGATACTTGAGGAACTGTATATATATATGTCATAATTATATAATACTATATTAGTGTTACTGACCTATAAATTTTCTTGGCTATGTTCATAGATTAAATTAATTGATTTCTGGACCACTCATGTCTGGGGGGCAGGTATCACAAATCTATCTTACTTCAATTCTGAAATATTTTTTGGTCTCTGATGCCTGGAAAAGTTACATGGAATCACATTTAGCCAAGCCGTCGCTCTACAATACAAGCTAAAGTTACATAATGCCAGTGGTCAACATCATTCTTTTTTGTGCAAAATACTCATTTCTGATATGCCTTTCTTGTCATTTTCATATAAATAACTATTTCTTGTTGCTAAATCCAGCTGATCCTTGTCACTTTGCTTTGCTATCTGGGCAACTGCTAGCAAAATAAAGCAGTGCCTACTTCTCATAAGAAATCCTCCTTCAGCTAGGAAGGAATGCTGCCCAGGACAAAATGATAATTTAAAGCAGCATTCAAGTGATCTGGAATTAATGCCTGAATGCTGAGGAGCAGGTAATTTTTCTTTCTAGTATATACAGTATGTTGCAATATAGGGTGTCACATTTCACACTATTAAATGGTCCTTTCTGGGTAATGGGACATAAAGGTCTATTATTTGTATAGATGAAGGTATTTTTTCTGTGTTATGAAAGTATTGCAAGTTTGTTTTTTAAATGTTTAAAATCTGTATGCTTTGGAGTAGGGTTGCTTGCCTTTGTGGTAGGGGTATCCCTTTGTCCTCTTTGTGGAAATCTGACTGAATTTAACAGATTTCTAAATATTTTGGGGAAAAGAAAGGTACCCATTCTCAGGTATTCAGTGCAGGCTTTACTAGAGTTTGACAGCTAAAATTTCCAAGGTCTCCCTTCCCAGGACCATAGCTCAGTGGGGCACCCACATGCCAACTACATAGAGTAACTAGATATTTTGCAGGTCAGCACTATGTGGAACCATTGTCATTACCATTACAAAACCCACAGGGAAGGCTCAGCCAGTGGTGGTTTCGAGAGCAGGAAACCCTTTCTTCTACACTGCTGGCAAATGCACCTGGGATCCAGGTGGCCTTAAGAAGGAAGGAACTTGACCTAAATGTAGCAGAAAGAAAAGGGAAGATGAAGGGAAAATAAAAGGAGGGTAAAAACCAGGACCAGATGCAATTGATATGATAGAGGACAGAGAAATACTAACTGGGAGATGAAAGAAGAAGATGGGGGATGATTGAGAGTTGGAAGTCAATGAGAAAAATACAGGGAATGAGGATATGTTTGGCTAGGTGAGGGGACAGAGAAGAAAGAGGTCCTCTTGACTGGTCTCTGGCTGATGAGAAGCTGAAGGAAGGAAAGATGGGATTAATTTGGAGAAAGAGTCTGCTGTTACAAGGAGACAGAGTGGGGAAAAGTGTAGAGAGAGAATTTGGCAGGGCTAACCCACAAAATCAAGATCCAGAAGGAGTGCTTAGGCTGCTAAGGCAGGGAGGCTGGGACAAGCAGCTGTGGAAGCCTGGCTGGGTAGGAAGGGCACTGAAAAATCGTGTGAAGTTAGCATTTTGGGCAGCATGGAGGAGAGTGAGGAAACTGAAACTAAATAACTGGGCCTTCTTAATTAAGAAGAATGAAAAAATCCCGTAGATTTAGGGTAGATTATTGAGTTTCCTTGATCAAAAGAAAAAGAGTCATCATTTGAGGAGGAGGAGGAGACAAGGAGATATTGGGAGTTGAACAGTGAGCTTGGAAGACAAGCAACCAACCATAAACTGAGAAAACAGACAATTGGACCATGGGGGTGGGTGAGCAAAAAGACTGGAGAAAGAATAAAGCCCTAACATTAAGAAAGGAAATTACAATAACTCCTCCGTACTCAAACTACTTCTGCAAACTCTCAACTCGGAGCTCCTGTGGCTAAGATCTGTGTGCTAGCTCTGAAGGCTCCATTTGATGCTCTTTAGGGACATGTGGTGTGGCAGGGAGGAGCTCTACAAAACCCTGCACAGACATTCTTGAACATGTATTCTGTGGACTGAAAGCCAAGCTCTAAAATATGAAGGAGTTCCAATTGCAGTAACACATAAAACTTCATTCAGCCCCAATGGTGCAACTGGACGTGCTATTAGACTACACTTTCCCTTATTGCTGTGACTGCCACTGAGGAATTGCAAACTCAAGGCGGGGCTGGCATACAAGTTGCTCAGTGCATTGCAGGGAGTGAGTTTGTTTCACTGGCGTAAGGATGGCTGGACCACATACTAAAGTGGCCACAAGTATCCAGTTGTTACATAATTCTGCCTTCACATTGTTTGGAATCCTCCTAGAAAGTATCCTGCTTTAGCAGAAAATCCATGGTGTTGCTGAAATCTCAGTGAGGTGTACAGTGGCAGGCAGAGGTGGAATGTGTACATCCACATGTAAGCACTGCAAGTAGGGAAGGAGAAGCACCATTGCCACGTTCCCATTCTTTTTCTCAGGGAAGGATTGTACGTATGCATGCAGCAGCACACACACATAAGTGCTTGCATATTCATCTACATAATTATGTCTTGGAAGAGAAAAATTCAAGGAATAGTCCTTTATACTAAAAAGTGCACAAAGTTTGGGATGATATCTAGGCCTTGCAGGAGTTACTACTTCTTTTGTTCCTGGAAATTCCATCTTCTGCACAAAAGCCCCTTGTTACTGATGTAGAGTTTCATGTTTATCCTAGAAATGAAATGATCTTTTTAAGCCATTGAGTGCTTTGGGAAGAGAACCAAAACTTTGAACATGCTTCAGTCTTTCATGGCAAAGCAAAAGAGTGAGCTGAGGAGAGGTCTGCTCGTTGACACAGATTTCCTTTACTGTTTCTTCTGGAGCTGAATATTTTGCTATAAACATTTACACTGGATATTTGAATCAGTTATTTTCAGTTCTGCAGACTGACAGGATCTGCACATGCATCTGTCATGGGAAGTGAAGTTCCATGGAGCACATCCTTGTGTGCACCTCTATTGCTCTTCATCCTTTTGGTCTCCCTCTTTGTTCTTAACAGTAGCATATCCCTATGGCGAACATAGATAACACTTAGCAGATAATAATTTCTATTAAAAATGCTTACTAGTAATAAGAATAAATTATTTAATGCATCTCTAGCCTTCTTTAAAGTGTTGTAGCTGTAAATACAGGGCAAAAAGCAACACCACATGACCATACTACTTTGGGAACAGTCTATAAACTGCAGTTAAATAGTTTCAAGATATTTATGCAGTGCATAAGTCACATGAATAGAGGTTTATCACAATCAGTAGGAATGCTGGATTTTCATATCACCCATTTGCTGCTGAAGATGATTAGCAGGAAATTTAATTTGCACTAATTAGCCTTAGGGGAGCAAGAAATTAACTTGATGAGTAAATTTCACTTTCTACTATATACCACACCAACATGAAGAAATTTGAGTTAAACCATGAATTACATCGTATGCTAATACGCCGGACTTCCATTTTTCTAAATTAAATTAAAAGACTGTAAAAAATTATTTTATGCATCGTAAGTGGGTGGGGTTTTTTAGGATTTAGTTGTATAACAGTCTTTCAAAGTATTCACTGAATTGTCAGCCGCTTTCAGAGAGTGGGGTATATTTCTGTACATTAAACTACATTGATATGTGATATTACAGCAAAAGCTTTTACAAATCCTAATTTTCTGTATTTGCATATTTTCATTATACAGCATGCATTATGACTGCCTATACAATATTCCACATTGCAATGCACAGAACAAAAACAGTATTCACAGTGACTACTGAGAAAATTCCTTATTTTTTAATTTGCAACACCCATTTTCAAAGGCATTTTTAAGTTCAGGAGCCTTTGTTCATATGCTGGCAAAATTTCTATGAAAATAATTTTTTTAGAAATCACTCTCAAAAGTATACAGTAAATGAGGGAGGCATGAGTCACCACACAGTCCTAACAGACAAATTAGAATGAGGAACTAATAAACTGTAATCTTGTCTGTGGATGGTGACTTTTCTACCTCATTCTTCCAAGAGACCATTTAGATTGCTTGTTTTTTCCCTGTAAAATGGAGGCAATTTTTATGTATCCACCACTCAAAATTACTGTGGATTGATTAATGCTTGCAAAGCAATGAGTCATTTGGCATGGAAGTATCCGTCTATTATAAACTGAAACGTTCTCTTATACCAGGCTTGTGGTTACATTCAAATTTATCTACAAAGAAGATGGAAAGCATCAGTTACATATAATTGCCTTTGATGTCAGTGCTGCTTCTAGTTTGTGCATCTGAAGCACATTCAGAAGCTCACTCTCAGTACTACATTTTTGGAATTAGACCTTGTAAAGCTTACTTGACACTACTACCGAAGTGAGACGTGACTTCAGAGAGAGTTTGTCCGACTAAATAATTCTGAATTGGGTTCATTCAGTACATAAGTTTGGGGTTTAAGTGCATGTAAGGGGGTTCAGGTGTCTTCTCAGACTTTCTAGCCCATGACATAAATAGTGGTCTAAAGAGAGATCTCAAATAGATCTGTGGGTAGTCATGTATTGTATAACATTCTAGTTTTCCATTCTCAGATCCTCCTTTAATCCTCACTACTCTGATTTCTCAGTAGTAGCCCTCTTGTTGAAACAAGAGTGCACGTGCATGTTGTGTGTGTGCACGTGTGGGTGGGTATATATAAATATACAAACAAAAAAACATATATGTGTACACAACCCCCTTAGATAAAAGTGCTTTGCTTTTTTGGGTGTAGAAGTATACTTCTGTCAATACTCACTACTTGTATTTATACACTTATGGGTAATATTCAGCTTTCAGTAGTAAGTGACATGATGTGGGTTTTTGTGTAATAATTACTTTGGGACAAAAAGCCTTGCAGATGGTTTCAAGAATGACTCTAACTTGCCATCAGTGTAAAGAGATTAAATATGATGAGCCCACTCCCTCTGAATGGAGTCGGCCATTTTCATTGATTTCAGTAGGAGCAGGCACAACTTGTTCTCTACAAAAGGGAGAGAACATGTATTATATTCATTAAAAGAAAGTTTGATTTCATTGCACTTAAAATTATTCATGTGCTGTTAGCAAATGGTTTGAGATTTTATAACCTGGAGCATTTTCTGAATTCTGCTTTGTATTTTTCTCACAGCAATTGGAAGAACCCTCATTCCTCGTTATTTTAGCACTGTCTTTGAAGGAGGTGTAACAGACCTGTATTACATTCTCAAGCACTCAAAAGAGTCATACCACAACTCATCCATCACAGTGGACTGTGATCAATGCACCATGGTCACTCAGCATGGAAAACCCATGTTTACCAAGGTAACAGGGAAGACTCAATAAAGCATGTTGTTTGTTTTTGGTTTTCTTTTTCTTTTTCAGTGTGTATAAGGGTGAAAAATATCAGCTGTTGAATTTTTCTGGTAGACTGAGATGATTTCTAATACTGAAAACCCTTGGAGTCATTTAATTACTGTTTTCTATATTCATTATGTAACTGGAAGGTTTTGTGGATATCTCCTGTAATTCTCCCAGAAAGACTGCAGGAGAAGCATGTAATGCCCGGGTGCCAGAGCTATCAGTTTTATGTGAATTAAATTCAGCCTGCCCATCTCCTTTTCTCTGGGTTTGATTTGAAAGCAACAATGAGATTTCACATTGCTGGTACCTGCTATTCGGGATGGTATGCACTACATTTGGTGCTTACCTAGTACAAGGACTATAATTCTCTAGGAAAATATTGATTTAATGCAGTAGGATGCCAGTCCAAAAGTGAAGTCAATGGGAGGAGTCGATTGAAACAGTCTCTGGATCAAACAGTTAGTGAATATTCAATATTTGTAATTGATAGTAAATTATCTTCATGCATAGGGCACATCTAGTCCTGTAATTAAAATGGGTGTTATATATGTATATAAAAAGCAGTACCAAAAGGGTGAAAAACAAAAATTAAAACAAAAATTTTCTTATACTTAAGAAAAATAAAATCAGTAAGCTTGTTTCAAAATGGAAGTGAATACATGTTAATACATTAACAGTAAATACTGATTTTCCATCCTGTACCTGTTCATCTTTAACTTTTTCATAAAGAACAAAAGGAGAAGGGGCAGCAGGAGAAGGTAGCTAATCTGCGTTTCCCTTGATCTGCAGGACTGTGGAGGTTTTAATTTTAAGTCACATGGCTTATGCTGTTTTAGCATGTATGTGAGTCCCATCCCTTTGCACGTCCTGCTCTGTCATCACCCTGGGGATGGGGCTCGGAGGGAGAAGAAGCTGCTGGTGTGTGGTGCACTGGTGAGCCAGGACGTGTGAGCTACTCCAGCCCCTGTGGCTTACACAGACACAGACAGACAGAAACAGGACCAGATACTCCTATTAGCACCTCTTTGCCACCTCACTGCTCATGAGGAGCTGTGGGTCCTGGCCACGTGCAGGAGATGTGCCAAAATTACATAGTAGCTGCTTCATTGTGGAGCCCCCTAAAGCGATTTCTGTGTCATTTCCCTTTATGTTAGCTTTAATGCAATAGCAAATAAAGGGGGGTTGGTTTGGGGTTTTTTAACCAGTAAATACAGAACACTTTTCTCAGTTCAGTTGGATTCTTTCACTTGTCGTGGGAGCACATGACAGTTTTGTTGTTTTGGAATGGAGGTTAGCATCCAGCAAGTCAAAGATGGATGAACAGTATGGACTGGGCTGGGTGCCCACCTCATTTGAGGGGGCCACAGTTGCCTCCCGTGGCACTGTCCTGTTGTATGCAGTGGGTCTCTGTCTGCTTGAGCCCTGCCAGTGCACAGCTTGCCTCAGCCTTGACATTTCTCTGGCAGATTCCAATATAAGCCTCTGTGTCCTGGTAAAAAAGTTCTGATGGGGATGTGATTTGGATTCTAGGAGGACAATTAGGAGGGTTTAATGCCTGCATGTTTAAATTATGACTTGCTAGTAAGAGCAAATCTGAAATAAAACGCAGTAGTTGGTGGAATAGGGAAGAATAAATAATACTCACTCAGAAATAAGTTAGACCTGAATGTTGTCTCAGCTGAGCTTATTTAACTTCTTGCAGAGATACCAATGGCACAGATCTTGTACCCAAAGGTAAACTCCTACTCTCACAGCATCGGTGATGGAACAAAGCAGACCTCTCATTAATAAGCACCACTGCAATGCGCTGTGTAGCTCCTTGGATCATATCTGAATTTGACCCAGTGAAACTATCATGGTGGGGGGTTAGTGTAAAAATACAAGCTGTTTCAGTTTCACAAGCAAATTCTAAGCTGCAAATTCACTAACTTCTTATTCAACAGACTGAAACACTTTTCATTATGTATTGAATCAAGGATCCACAGAATCAAGAATCAAATGTATTTTATTCATTTCAACATTTTGCTAGTTAGAGCAACTCACTGCATACAGCAGTATTGGATGAATATATAAAAGGGGATTTCCAATTATTTTGAAACAAATATGGCCAGAACATGCCTAGCAGTAAGAATATGAATAGTCCAGCTTGCCTTTAGAGTCTAAGAGGTCTTTGTAAAATGTCGCACACTTAAAAATTGTTTTATCAAAATAAAAATAAATAGTGTAAAGGATTTATAATAGTTCAATGGCATAAATAAAATGTTATAAAATACTGAAGCCAAGACCACTATGTTTTTCTACCTGGGAGATGCTCCATTTTTTATTTCAGGTAGATGAAAGTTTCAGGAGTCCTCTCAAGCCTCTGTTTTCACTGTGTTTACTCCAACTCTGGCACTCCCACTTTATGTGTAGGAAAACTGTTTGCTACAATTATCAATGATTATGTTCCCCAATGGAATGGCAAATGTGGGCATTGGCTTCACCACTAAAGCAGTGAGCGTCCCATGTGCTCACTACTCACTTCCTTCTCTCAAGAGTGTGGCCATCAGCTGGATTTTATTGGTGAAGCCCTTGAAACTCAGTGATTTTTATCCCTACTAATAACATCAAGCATTGCCCAGATTTGTATAAGCTTTACGTTTCTTTTAAAGCAACAACTCACGTTTGAGAAATGGGGAGCACTACTAAAGATGCCAAGTGTTAGGAGAATGAGATTGTGAGCAAGAAAGCACAGGACCAAAGCTGGTTTTCATAGGCACAAGCAGTTGAAATTCCTACAATTAATAAGTGCAGTGAAGGGGTTAAAAAGCTATTGGTTAGTTTGAGAAATGTTCTTTTTTAGTTTTTTCCTGGCCTAGTCTAGAGCAACCACGTGATACACTGAATGCCTGCCAGCCTCTTTCTTGTTGATCCTCCGGAGACCATCTGTGCTGGGGGCATTGATTAGAGTGTGTCTGCTGGGATTACATCTTTTCTGTTGCCATGCCAACTAATCAGCTGATTTTGGTTACCACAGAAACAAAATGTCAGAGCTCACAGTACGGTAACATGAATTCAGCACAACAGAAAATGTTTTCTTAATTGGAGACTCTTTTGATTTTTTGGATTCTATGTAAAAGGCTGCTTTCAGGGGAAAAAATAGCCCTTTTAAAATAAGAGCTGTGCCAATTTTATTGATTAAAAGCAATGTGTAAAATTCTGCTTTACATAAGGAAATTAAATTTCTTTATAAGGTGTATAAATTTTTACCACTGTAATATGAGGAATGTGTTTAAGTTTTTTCTATTAAAATTTGTTAATGCCAATGGTAAAATCTGCTAAGAGCTTTGGTGGTGTGAGTTTAAGAAAAGAAACATTTGAGAAGCCACAGGTATAATAATAAAAAAATTGTTTTAAACCTGAAATATTTTCATGTTAACTGATCAGTAACCAGGATTATTTGCCTCGACACAGTAACATTAATACAAAATATTTTCCTTCTGTGATCCTTATGTGTGTGCATGTGTACTGTGTAATTTCTCATCATAGTGCAGGTGATGTGAAAATCAAAGGTAAAACGTAAGGCTCATTAAATATCTGATGGTTTCACTAAGGTGTGTTGAAGAGGGCATATGAGAACCTGTTGCAAGATTCTCCTTCACAGGTCTACAGGAATTTGTCTTTATAGTATGGCTGTTAAAATTACTATGTGTTTTTGCAGAAACAATAAGGAGGAAAAACTGTAAGAACATTAAGTTAACTGTTAACCAGAAAAGCTACACACTGACCGAGTGAGAGCTGGCCAAGTCTGAGTTGGAGCTTTTAAAAAGGCTCAGCAGACTCAGCTGATTTTGGGATGGTTATTTTTCAATCAAACACTAGCTATATTAAAATTAAGGTTTCAAAAACCCTTTATTTTGAAAGCCATTACACCCTGTTTCCACAATATCTCTGTACCCTGAACTTGCAAGTACCATGAACAGGGATTGTACATTTAAATATACAATTAAAAAATCAACAGTGGTAGCTAGTTTTCAAATCAGACATAATTTTCAATACTCTGCAGTACCCTTAGTCAAGATACCATGCTGGGGTTGTATTTTTCACCTTAAGGAAGACCACAACCATGTTTCCACATAAAATCGTGGACAGTTGTTTAAAAGTCCCCAGCAATTTATTTTATTTTTCTCTTATTGGTAGTACACATTTGCTGCATTTATTCCTCCTCTATTTTCTGTGCTTTCTTAGACAAGATTCCTCACAAAGCTGTGTGAGCCTCTTTCTGTGGAAGTAGCTCCATTGTCCCAGCTCTCCTCTGCTCCCCTCACTCTCAAATCTGAGCAAAGCAGCTCATAGAGCCCCATGGCAGGCACCCATCTGGCTTTCCTTTGAAGGGGGATTTAATAAAACTAGATAAAAGGAAAAAAAACACACCAAAAAAAAACCCCACCAAAAAACCCAAACAAACAAAACTTGCAAAAAATCCACACACATACACATACATAAAAAAAAAAAAAACAAAAAAAAAACCCAACAGCAGAAGATGCTTGAAAATAAAAAAAATATGAAAAATGTTATGAAAAATTATTTTTAAAAAACCAACCTTTTTGGCCACTGGCATTCAGGGCACTGCCTACTCCAACTGGACATGAGGGGAAGGTTTATATGCCAAGCTATAGTAAGTCTAAAACAGATTGGGAAGGACTGGTTCAGCAACTTGCCATCCAGTGCCCTCAGTTGCACCACAGTCACCTCCACTGCGAGGTTCAGTCATTAATTAGCAGTAGCAAAATGTGAGGAAAAGAGAATTGATGCAATAAATAAGATTTAGCTCACAATATTCTATGTTTGTAAAATGCTATAAAATCTATAGCATTATAAGTTCTGCCTCTGAGGTAAGGCCTATGAAGTAATTTTCCCACATTCATTTTTTCTCCCCAAGAGGATGAAAAACAATTAATCTAGCAGAGATGAACAATAGAATACTGATATTTTTGAATGTTGTTTAATCAATGATAAAATACCAATGAAAACAAAATTTCTGGGAATTTATTTAATGCATTTTATGTATTCTAGGTATGCACAGAAGGACGTCTTATCTTGGAGTTTACTTTTGATGATCTTATGAGAATAAAAACATGGCACTTTACTATTAGACAATACAGAGAATTAGTCCCACGCAGCATTCTAGCCATGCATGTAAGTAATCCTTTATTCATTTGACCTAATGCAAAGAGATGAGATTAGGTTTTTGAGGAACTCCGGCAAATTTCATACCCAAGGCAATTAACTATAAATATTTTGGTTTTCCTGCAACTACATCTATTCACATGTTCTTTCATCCCTCCCTTGTTTCTCAGTGCTCTATTAGTGCCACTGTTGCTATGTTTTCATATGATATGTTTTCATATTTTCTTTTTAATCCCACTTGGTGCTCTGCATGATTTAGGTCCAAAATCTCTTCTTATCAACCTGAACTACACCAAAGTCTGTGAATTTTCATCATTTTAGGTACCAATGATAAGTTTTAAACTAAGCAAACTGATGGTACCCTTGCACAGACAGAAGATAAGAAATTGCCATATATTTACTTAGAAACCCTTAGAATTTTAATCCAGACCTTTTTGTTCCACATTTTATGATTTTCTCTTGTTATTGAGTGAAAACACAGACTATGAAACATTAAAGTACTAAATATTCTACAAGTTAAAGTCAAAACATAATAACATAAATTGTAGAGAAACAAAGAACATACTTTTATTGACACTTTCATTTCTTCACCATAGACCCATTCCTACTGGTAGCACCCTAATATACAAAATCAGTTGCAGGGCTGTGGTTTTATAAAGAGTGAGAGTACAGACATAAAAAGCTTCCTTTATTTTGATGTCAAGTTACTTAGATGTCCACAGATAAAAATATAATAATAGTGAGGAACTATGTAGCTTAAGCTGAACCTTTATTCCAAGTGCTATTACAAGCCTGAAGAAAACACCTTTGAAAACCCATCCCACCATTTCTGTCCCAGGATTATCTACTATTTTAGGGAACTGATCAACTGAACTCTTCAGCAGTATCCCATTAAGGGACAATGAAGATGGCCATTATCGACATAATGTGTTTAAGGGGCTGCTAAATTCAGAGTGGAAGGAGGTTAGACAGCAACCAGCAGGTACTAATTTTAGTAATGAGACTGATCTCATTTTAAAGAGAAGGCTGGTCGCACAGGTAAAGCTCCTGGCTAGGGTCAGGGAAGGACTAGCATTTTTCCCTGTTTAATTCTGGGAAAATAAACTTAGATCAGAAGGGTTTTCTAGACTGTGCTTAATGTCACATATTTGATGAGGTCTTTCTGCTGCAGTTTCTTACTCACCAAAAGAAATTGATACGTTTTTTATTCCTGCCTTTTTTTGTCTAGTCTCTTGGGACTCGCAGCCCACAAATAGAAGGCTCAAAGTGTACTGCAGTCCCTCAGGAAGCTCTTTGGTGGGGCCCTGCTCACTTGCATGACCAGACCTCTTAGGTCTATCTTTTGAATGGATGGTCAGGGATCAAAGAACCATACTGGAAAACAGTCTTTAGTCTGCTCCAATTTCATAATGCTTTACATTTTCCTATGCATATGGAACTCTATCGTATTACATAAATTTAGCATCAGTGTGTAATTTTTCAATAGCATTGGCACTGCTTTTCAGGGAACCCAACCTACATTCCATTAAGCACATAGAAAAAATACCCCAATGAAAAGCAAAGAGAAAATTCTTTTTTCCTATGTTGTTTAGGCACAAGACCCTCAGGTGCTGGAGCAACTGTCCAAAAACATCACTCGAATGGGTCTGACAAACTTCACCCTCAACTACCTCAGGGTAAGCATACCAAAGCTGATGATTATTGTGAGCATTTTTTAAAAGATACTGTTGGCTTTGAGTCAAGGTAATGAGAGCAGAGCCTGTGTTGATCAGGTAAGAAATTGACCTAACCTTTAATAAGGATGGAGGAAAAACAAAGACACTAGTAGAGATGTAGCTGATAATAATGTGCTATTAAAAAGGCTAAGAATATTATATTTCACTCCAAGCCTTGTGTGAGTAGCCCCTCTTTTTAATAGTCTTTCTTCTCAGTTTTGAGTAATACCTTTATTTTATTGTAAGCAAGAAATTCCTCTCTGTTTCACTGTGTCTGAGAAAATGGCAGCTAATTCTTGTTAAAAGCTGCCTGTCTTCTCCAGCTTTTCAAACTTGCCACCTCTCCCAGGCAGAAGTGGGGCTGAGAGAAAGCTCAGCTCCTTCCCTGTTTGCAGCAGTCCCCCAAAGCAGTCCTCAGTTCACATGCCTTAGGGAGCCTGAGCTTCCTCCTTAGCCTTGCACCCAATCGAGTGTGGTTTTTACGATTAAATAATGCATTTGTTCTCATTGCTTTTTGACCCTTAAAGTGCATTTAAAGTTTAGATGTTTATTTTTATTTTTGTAAGTATTCCCTGGTGTGGGCTTACAATACATATACAGAAATACAGATTTGTAGAGCTCATATTTCAAGCTTAAAAATTCAGATTTTTCCTATTTCTAGATGTGCCATCAGTGGATAAATTGAGGCAAATTGCTCAATGATACACCAAGCTAACTTGGTCAGGACTATCTGGTTTTATTCTTTTCAATTTTATGATTATTCAAGGTACTTTTTTAGATAACACAAACACTAGAAAATGCATTTTTTTTCCAGCCGAATGTAGAGCTGTACCTAAGTATGTAATTTAGGTGTAATTCATTCAGTTCTATGAACCTTGTAATACCTTCCCTATGGATGGATGAAGTCCTGTCTCTGGAGTGTTGTGGGAGACAGTGTGCAGATTCAAGATTGCGTGGCAAGATCTCTCTCACTGTATCCCTACAGCTCATCGAGAGCCTGTAGTTGTACTTACTCTCCCAATAGCATAAACCATTGCTGATTGTTGCTTATGTGGTGTTAATGTAAAAATTACTGTTCAAATTTCAGCCTGATTTGTGCAGGGCAGGTCTGGTCTATTGTAACTGAAAGAAGAATATGGCATAAAACCTCAGAGGAATAATACATATGTATAAATATAAGATTAACATGTCTGTGTAATGCACATTGTATTCTCGTGGTTAGTTTAGTTTGTGATTTGGTACAGAGAGCAGCTCTTGTGTTCTGGCAACCCTGCAGCATAACTGTCATTGTTTAGTGGTGGGGCATCCTAGAGCATATCCTAGAGAAAATCCCACTGGGCATTCCTCCTCAGTCATGGCAAGTTTTGCGTTACATGTCATGCATTACATGCTTGTGGCAAACTGAGCTGACTTAGGTAGGGGATTTCCATGGTTTCTTTGCAAGCTGTCCAGTGGCACTGACCATTTCTGGGGTGTTTGATCCCCTGAGTGTGACGGGACGCTAGTTCACACCCTGGGGCTGGCCCTCAACAGCCGCGGGGCTCTGCAGCACCAGGCGGGGCCGGCAGCAGCACCTCTGTCACTGACCCCTTCTGCGTCCTTGTGGTGAAGTCTGTGATTGCTCCACGCGGCAATGCAAATGACAAAGGCAGGGCTCCGGTTAGGAGGCAGCTGGCATCAGGCACCCATGCTGCTCCCTCTGTCAGCATCAAAAAAAAGCAAGAAAGGAAGAGGGAGAGGGAGGAAAAAAAAATCGGAAAAAGAAAACTGGGATCAAGATAAGCACTAGGGAGATGAGCAGTGAAGTGGAAGGGGATGAAAAGATAAAGTCTTACTTTTTTTCTTCTTCCAGACTAGTTTCGTTAGCTTAACAGACGACATTAGGTCTCTGGGTGCAAAGCTTCCTTTGGATCCTGCTGTGGTGATTCCAAGAGGAAATCTTTTTTTTCTCAAGCCAGTCTTTACATGTCTCTTTTTCTTGTGGTGAGGGATTGATCATTCTGCTGTTTTTTTCAGATGTTCGGCTCATCATGGTAGCATGTATTACATGGTGTATTTCCATTTTGATTTGCTTCTTTTCCAGTTACTTTCCTCTGTTAATTTTAACATGAAAATCTTTTCTGACCTTATGCACTACAGATCATGTACTAGAATAATGGGTTAAATATACTTAGGTTTAAGATATTGTTTTGTCGGTTTTTAAGTCAGCATTTTATGATATTTAATTCAGTCTTCCCAGTGTTTAGTAATTAGCACAGTTGCATGATTTTAAATAAGGATCAGAAACTAAGCGTAAAAATTATTTTCTTTTTTTTTTCTGCTGCACACAGCAAAGGCTTGCAATGTTCATAAGCAAAAACCTCACTGATGGGCGGAATTAATAATTTTTATTCTCCAGTGTGCACACAGCAGCAAGCTGTGCTGCAGTTTCTTTAAAGCAGAATTTAAACCTGGATTTCAGATGGTTGTGATATAAAGGCATAGCCTGTGTTTTTTGGGATCCACACATCACAGAATGCTAAATCATTGCTAGTTGGGATAATTGCAGTTGCTGGCATGTAAACCTCTATTCCTGAGTGCCACATGCTTGTAGAGCCACAGCTTTGGATGTGTGCCCTGGTTTGTCTTCATTCACTCCAAGTAAAGCTGTCCAGCATAGAAGAACATTGATTTTGTAAATCGTATTTAATACAAATTTAAAATATATCTTCTTGGAACCTGGAAATGAAATGTTTTGTCCTATGTCAATTGCCAAATCGCCTTTCTCTCTGATTTCTCTGGCTCTGTATAAAACCATAGGCTGCCTTTCTTTCTAGTTACAAGTTTGTTTTGTTCCAGCATAATTGATTACCTCATCAATGGGGTCAGCATACTTTGCTGTGGCTGCTGACTAGGAGTTGAATAGGCTGTCTCAGAAATAATGAGCAAAACCTTGTAGGTTTTAAATTAATATCAAGCTTTTAAAAATGTAAGTTCTTATCAAGTCATCAAGTAGTAGATATTATGAACTATCAGATAATAAGGCCAAGACCTAATCTCAGTCAGTATGAGTCCAGGAACAAGCAGGAATCCTGTACAGAATTTGAAGGTGAAGATAACATTGAGAAGAATATTTTCCACCAATGTACAATAATTTAGTCCCCACGTTACCTTATTTTTTCTAATTTTTTAGTTGCTGAGCTATTTTATTTATATCTTCAATGCATAATAGATTTGAATGTACTCTATAAACAGTAGCTCTATACTAACAGCACTATTCAAAATTTGGAGTTCAGCTGTTTCTTGTTGCTGTCTATAAAATGACTCATTCTCTTAAAATTTCTGACATTATTAAAAAGTCAGCCCATACTGTCAATTAGGCAGGATTACCTGGCTTGAGCCTTGAAAGATAATGGTATCTGGCCCAGATGGTTTTCAAAATTTGTCTCTGCTTTCTTGCGCTGGCTGGGCTGGAATGATTTCTCAGAGCTCTTCCCCAGATGTATCTGTTGCATCCTCCCCACACAATGGTCTGCTCTGGTAGCCTGTTTATTGACATTAATGGAGCTAAATCTGCACCTGTTCCTTGCAAAGTTAGAGTTAGAGTGGCAGAGTGCTCCTGCTCTGTGTCAGGAGAGGTATCTAGGCAGGGGAATGCACACTCCCATTTCCCCTTACATCCTGTATGACTCTATTAACCAGGGCTTGCTTATCTGAGCTACAAATTATCCAATTTGTTTGTTCTCTATATAAGACAATAAGGAGGTGTTACTATTGCTACACAGAGGACAATATTTTCTAAATCCTCACTTTCACTAATTTAGTTCCTCTCTAGATACTTTTGGATTTCTTCTGCTGGGAGGATACTGTGAATTATTTAATGGAACCCAATTTTCTAAAGGCACTACTTACACTGTAATCAAAAGCCATTTGTATGTATACCTATTATGTACACAAAATTTTCTTTTCCACATGCCAAATAGACACGCAAGCAACACTTCCTTTAATGTGCAGGGAAATTTGATTTTCTAAATGTGGTTTCAAGCACGGGAAAGATATGAGCTGAAATAATTTTGGAGCTATTTTGCTCCCAATCCGTAACAGTTTGTGGCAGCTATCTGGCCAAGACTTTATGGCTGTTGGTGTATCTTCAGTGACGAAGGAGAAAGTTTACATGCATACATGTTAAGGATGAGGAGTCAGGTGCCTGGGGGAAAAGAAATGCTATATAGTCACACAGGCAATATGAACTCATTTCCCTTTGTGAGTTATGTTGTGTCATTATCATCGAACAGCATCACCAGGCAGTGCAGGTAGTGCATGGGCTAACTAGCCCTCACTCAGTAGCAAGTGCTCCAGTGCTATTAATTTTCTTATAGGGTCTTCCCCAGTATCATCCTGTGCCCAGGGGTGTGGTAGAGTCACAGTTCCTGGAGGTATTTAACAGACCTGTGGAGGTGGCACTTAGGGACATGGTTTAATGGTGGCCTTGCAGGGCTGGGTTAGTGGTTGGATTCAATGATCTTAGAAGTGTTTTCTCAAGCTAAAAGACTCTCTGATTTCATCTCAGCTGCAAACCTTAATGTCTACGTGGCTTCTACCAGCTCAGGAGGCATTGTCATTCCAGTGCACACATGTGGCATTTGGGCACATGGATGAGCACTGGGGCAGTCTGAGGGGACAACTAAGGGGAAGTGCCCTTTCTGAGAAGGCAAGGGCCTGATTTTGAGGAGTCCTTGGGATTTCATCTTGCCCCATATACTAACAACAAAACTATTGCTATTGGATGCAGTCTGTTGTCTAAGGCTAGCTATGTATTTGAAAAAGTAGATGGCGTTTCTGGAAACACACTAGTGAAAATTCTTTTTCCATGGCTGAGTATCACAGTGAAGCTTGGGAACAAGGGCAGTTTGTTAAAGTAGCACTGGGCTACTCTAAAGCCTATCCTTTCTTGTTCTATAGTTCCCTGCTTCTGCCATGTTTCCATGTCTTCAGTAGCTACAAGTGAAGCCCTACACAAAGGCACTTAGTTTTGTGCTGTGCACTGAATGGGGGGTGCCAGGGAAACAGAGGATGTGTTCAGATGCTGTATCCTACTGGATGTGAATGAGAAGTTCTATTAAGAGTTCTCAAGCACTCAGAGGAGGGGGTTTAGATAATTTAATCATTTTGGTGACTTTCATATGAAAGCTGCCAAAATTTTAAAGAATCCTCTGTGCTGTAGATGGTGAAAACAGACACAATATTTTGTAGTCTTAATTCCTGTAAGTAATGGAATTTTTCAATCTAAACCAATCTATCTTGGGGTAGCTCTCCACAGGAAAATACAGCCAAAACCAGAGGATTCTCACAGAAGGATTCAGATTACTGTAGCTGGCTATCCATAATCTGTGCCAACTATAATTAGCTGATTCTGCCAAGGCTTTCTGGTAATGTAATTTCTTAGCATTTATTTTAGTAATGATCAGAGTGGCTTCTCTTCCTCTCTTTTATGCATCTAATGCTTTAGGGATAGTTCAAATGGCTACTTTCAGAATAATAAATGAGAAGAAATGTATTTGCAAAAGCTCATATAGTCAAATGTTAGCTTTTCGCTTTTTTAATAAAGACAGAACATCGCAGAATCCTTATATCAGGAGTTAATTCATCATAAGCATGAAATATCAAAGAGAACGGGGGTGGGAGAGTTGCCGAAGATGGGGCAGGTAGAGAATTAAACACCAGCTTAGAAATTTTCTAAAGCAAAAATGGAATCTGAAGCAATCACTGCATAGGATATGGACTGGAAAGATAATATTCATATTGTTGGAAATAATACTGGTGTGCTTTTCATCCCCTGATTTCTAAGTATTTTGCTAAAACAAATGGGAAAATTGCAGCATATGAGAGAAAAAAAAGATGGAGCAAATCCAATAGCATTAAAAAAAAAAATCAAATGGCAATTTTAAACCAGACTGGAGAGTACAGTGAGCTGGTGCTCCTCTTCTGCTCCTAATGACTTGGAAACAGATTTTAGTGTCTGTGAATGTAAGACATTTCAGAAATCTGGGAAAAGTGGGCAATAGGAACAAAGAACAAGAGACAAAAGATATCAGAGTGCAAATTGGGATTTCAGCAGAAATGGCAGATTTTAACAGTATTCTGGAGATGGTAATGGCCAGTTTTCACACAAAGAGCACTACCAGGCTCATGAGTATCAGTTAAGGAGAAAGATGTGTGTCTATGAACATAAGCTAGTTACCGTGCTCACTGAACACACAGACCATATGATCTTTGAAATAAAATTAAGGTCTGGACTAATGAGAATGGAAAGATGATAATCAGCGATGTGAGTCCTTGAAGCATCCACAAGTAAGAAATCAGAATGAAGTTAGGTTGGAGCAGTTTAAAATTAAAAATGTCAGAAAGGTAAAAGGGAGAAAAAGAAAGGCAAAGACAAAGCACTAGTCATATAAAAACAAGCTACAAGATTTGAACTAATGATGTTATTACAGGAAAGAAAAACGATGAAGAAAAAAAATTCCAAGAACACAGCCAGAGGCTCTCTTTTTAGAAGACCAATTTGGACTAGTATGCAGTACAGTCATAAATAATAATAACTATTAATTAAGTTTAGGATTGAGACCTGCAGAGGTACAATTTGTCTGAAGACCTGAAAATGCCCAAACCAGCTTCTTGTTCAAGGCAGTGAAAACAGCAAAAATTTTAATTAGTTGTTTAATATTGAATATCCATTGGTATTTGGTATGAATCATTATGCAGGGAGGAGTGAGTGCTCTGAAGTGGTCAAGAAATAGGCTTTAATGCAAAGCTGGTGATTCAAAGCTTTGTTCTTTGAAGGATTTGTTTTAGAACTTAAAATATTTATTGTGGAGAGCTTGTGGCAACCCTAAGGTCTGCTATTCATCTGGAAAGGGAATCCTGTAGCCTACACACTCATGTTTTTAATCTTCTTAAAGATAATTTCATGAGTCTATCTATTGTGATATCACAAGCAACTAGCTCATATAACCTTGTAAAGTAATTCTTTATACATAGTTAACTTTACTGGTTAGCCTGCTTATTCCCTTCCCTAACCCTGCCACTCTTTGTATGGGTAAAACAGCATTACTGTTTACCCATCTCTGCTGGAGAGATATTCTTTGATGCATCTCAAGCTAAAATTTTACTTTTCAGTAGAAGGTTTTCCTTGAGCTATTGACTCTGGTCCTACTTCTAGAATGTTTCTGAAAAGCCTTTACCTTTCTTGTGTGATGCCCTGATCCACGTGATTATGGAGGATACCTACCCACTTTGCCCACTTTGTCTATATACTTCCATTTCTTAATCTCTCTATTTTAATCTCTCTGTAATCTCTCCATTTTATATTCACAACAGAACCCCTAAATACGAAAATCTGACTCTAAGCAGTAAAATAGTTTAGAGACTATCAGTCTGGATTAGGCACATAGAAAGCTAAATTTGTCTTGCTGTCACCTCCATTGTACTGATGCAAGCAGGAGCCAGGTCAGGTGACTGATCTGATGAAAGAACTAATCTAACCCTTTTCACCTAAATTATGACCATCCTTAGTAGCTCCCGAAGTGCTAATAGTGCTGGGCAGAGAACAGAGTACGGATTGGTATCAGCTGGCTGCTGTCAAAGCTGGACCTCATCTCCAAATTTGCCAACACTGATAGAAGACAAGAAAGAGCTGGGGAATCCTACAGACTAAGTAGAATTCCACAAAGCTGTAAATTTCCCTTTTATTTTTCTGGGTCTGGAAAATTATACTGACTGTTTCTGACCGATTATTGTTTTCCACTGTTTTAAATGTGTTAATTTCATTAGAGTGACCACTGACTTTTCCACCATAGATTTTAGAGTAGACACTTGCTCAGAACAGATTACCATAATTTACAAAACTTGAATTGAAAACAAAATAAGCATAAAGACAAAAGATTACTTTTTTTTTGCGCTACTTCTGAGTGAAAAAGAAAATCATATCTGTATACACATATGTATCTATATAAAGGGAGCACCCATTTCTGTAGGTATCCTGTGAACCATACTGTTCACTAACTTTGCAATTAATTGCCATTATTTTCGTACTGGAAAACTTCAGTAAAATTTCTCCTCACTGTATGTACCCATGCATGAATATTATTGTCCATCATGAATGTGTAGATGTGTGCATTCCTTTTGATTTCTATGCATACCTTCTGTTGATATTAAATGGAATATCAGCGGGTGTATTAAATTCCTAAATGGAAGCCCATAATTTTGTGTTTACCCTGCTTCAGGTAGACCCATGGGATGTACCGTGGAGAATTTATAGGCAGCACTAATGAGCAAAGGTGCTGAACTAAAACTGTACCAATGCCCACATAAGGCTTGTGAGCACAGGGAGGCAGAGCACGTTGAGACTTGATACAAGAATTGTTTCATTTCTAGTACTGCATTCTGGACGGCTAGAAAACTGTGTTAAATATTCCTCCCTGCTCTGAATTGCTTCCTTAATCTTGTGCCTTGTTACCTTTTCTACTTGGTGCTGCTGCCCATTAATAAGGAAATTTGTTAATCAAGGATCCAGTTCAACATCCATTAGAGTCAATGGGCATATCTCCTTTGATCCAAGTGCCATCTCATAGTTTTTCATTTGTTCAGAGGTATTTTATGTACATAAAATCCAATTTATTGAAATTAATTTCTCTATTCCTTTAGGCAGTTTTAGCCATGAAAATGTCACGCTTCATGACCAGCAACAACAAATTGTGATTTTTATTGCTTTTTTGTTTTTCTTTTCTTTTCAAATTTTGTGACAAAAGAAAATTAGGTTGATTAAGCACAGATTATAGTTGTTAGGTGAGCCCAAAGGAACAAATATCAACTTGGGGATGTGATTTGAAGAAAGGCCTTAAGCATAGAAAAGAATGGAGGAATACAAGAAAAAAATAGAGCTTTCATAGCAAAACAGAGAATTTTTTCATTTTACTAATCATTCAGGCAACACTTACAGCTGATTTAATTAAAGGATTGTGCACCATTTCTATCCACGATAAGACGGTTTTACATAAAGTAGGTATGAGTCACATGAAAAAAACTCCACAGCTGTATTCCTTAGCTAAGATTTCATAGCATTTCATTTATAATGCAGGATTGAACGTAGTCATGCTGGATCTAAACCTTCAAAGAAAACACAAGCAGCACCATTTTGTCTAAACAAAATGGTGTTGGTGGTTAGGCAGAGATCACAGTACTCTGGAGCAGACCTTGTCTCATGCTGGTACTTTACTAGTCCAGCTTTTCAGTATTACTGCTGCATACCACAATGGAATGTATGTCCCATGTCTACAAGATGGCAGAGGTTTATTTCTAGAGACTTTCCAATTCAAGTAATTAAATATAAAAAGGAATAGTCTTTTCATAGTGATATGCAAAGAAAAGAAGTAAATATCCATCTTCTAAACACTACACCAGACCTTTTCACTGATTAACTTTTGATGAGGTATATTAGAGCTATGGTATCATTTGAAATATTATAGTCTATTTAATGGCAAGTCTGTATTTTATAACTATCCCAACATCATGGTGGTATTCTAGTGTATCCTTGGATACTTTACTGATTTTCTTTGGCTGTGTGTGAGATGAGATTTTTAGCCATACAAAGGACAGTATATCATATATTCTATTGCTAAGTGTTCTTGAACAAAGTAATTTTAAAAATTAATTAATTTTACTAAAATAATTGCAGTAAAAAAGAGAACATGAAATACACTTGCTCTTTAATATAGTTAATAGTGTTAGGAAAATGACAAATTATTCAGAACAAAACATATATTCTTGAAGTCTTTCAATGTTATCACCAAATATATTCATGATACTTTTTGTTTCTTTTGGGCACCTTCTTGGTGTCTAATTGTATTATAAAGACCATCTGGTCTCTTTATTTTTCAGTTTCTTTGAATTCTCTCTAGTTTAATATAAGGATAGGTTCATTCCTCTAGTCTTATTCTAGTATTTAGTTTCCTACTGTGGGCCACTTTATTACCTAAGTAAGCTTTCTGCTGCTATAAATGATAAGGGGAAACTTCTGCTTTCGATCGTACACACTTACAAACTGGAACAACATCTTGGAAAGCAGTGAACTTTCTCCAGTGTGACATAAGTGGGTGGAAAGCTTCTCCTGTGCTAGTTGCATGTTTTATTCCCTGTAGAAATACAAGATATCAATACCATCAGATTATCACTGCAGCAAAGGACTTGTGGACACCGTCATGGTCTGACCTCCAAGGCTTGCTCCAAAGCCTCTGCTAACCAGCCCAGTTCTGCTGAGAACACAGGGCCCAGTCAAGCATTTCTCAAGGCTCTCCTGAGTACAAACTCTGTTTAAATGGAAAAGGTCCTTATAGACCAAAAACCCACTACAGAGCCTTCAAGAACTGTCTTTTTCATTGACTACTAGAGCAGAGATTAGAAATACATGAAGCAAGAGGAAACAGCAGAAACAAAATCTACCCACATAAACCAAAGCTCTGTAGCCCCCCCAGGGGACTTCGGAAGGATGCTGTCCATGAAGGTGCTCTCACTTTTCTGCTCACACTGTCCTCCCACATTTCTTGCATCAACTTCTGCTGAAGACCACTTCCTTAAAGAGAAAAGAATACCAGAAAAATCATTGAAAGGGTCATAATATAAAACTTGCTTTTTAAATGCTGATTGGTTTGGAATGATATTTTAGGCTTTTTTCTCGCCTTCTCCTTTAAGTGAAATTAAAGAGGAAAGAAGCTTTTTTGACGCCTGCAATGAAGACTGTTACTGGTCCTTGATAATGCCTTTGTGTAAGCAGATGCTGTGATTGCTTAATACTTCTCAAGATCATGCCAGCTTTTACCCCTAATTTATATTCTCAAGTGAACCTAAAGGGAGCTTACATTTTTAATTTTGTCTTTGATTTCATTGTTCCAAGTTTTATTCTTTTTTTTTCTTACTTTCTTTCTGAACAAAAATTAGATTAGAAAGAACTTCAAAGGATATCAGCTGCAAGAGGGTTGTTGATTTCAATGGAATTAAACCAAGTTATAAGAAAAAATCAGGTCAAAACAGGGGAAAAACTTAAAGAAGTATATGCATTTAATATTCTTCAAGTTTGTTTTGACAAAGCTTTTAAAAAGAAATCTGCTTACATTTTGCTCATGCTCATTTCTTTTAGGTACATAAAAGTATGCTTTCCCAAACAGTTCCTGCAGTTCATCTTTGCTCAGCTTCATACTAGTAAGGCTGGAATCAAGTTCTTGAAACAGTGTCTGAGGTTAGTTATAGATGCAGCCCAAAAAGCTGTTCATATTCTATATGTGTAATCATGGAAAGTGATGTATACAAAGGTGGAAACAACCATTTGGCATTGCAACCTAGCTTAAAAATGGTCTGTGCCTTACGAACAAGGCAATATGAGCAGATCTCCTTAGCTACTTTATTCCTTTCTGCAAGGGCTGTTAGAATCATCCATTTAATGACATACAACTTTCTATATTTTAATAAATAAGGTTGTATGAATCTAGAATATCACAGGAATTCTGATTGCGCAGACTTTTGGTGATGAACAATTCAACTTCCCACTTGGAAGCGCTCAAAAAAGTTAAACAGAACTCCAAAGGGGTTAATCTGTGGTGACTTTTTTGGGTTTTTGCTTATCATATAGATATTTTTATATAAATATAAAATTCTGTGTTTTCCCCAATTTAGTTGAAAAAAAACACCCCTACATTTGTTGGCCATTTTAGGCAGTGTGTTACTGCAGCAATGGGAAGATCTAGAGAGTGCATCTGGGCTTAGTTATCAGTCTTAAACACCTTGAATAAATAGCATAGCATCAGGAAAACCAGATGACTTCAGCCATCCAAAAATACAAGAAAATACATTTTCTGCAGCCTCTTGCCACTATTATAAAATAGAAATAATTATGGAGAGGGGAAAAAAGTTCTTCCGTGTACATATGCTAAAGTATATGTCCAAGTCATTGAAAATGTACCTTAAAGTTCCAGCACAGTAAAGGTATTTCATATAATGACTTTTGTTATGCCTCTCATATTCTGTGGACTCTGAAAATCTAGATCTACCTGGACACCCATCTGACAGTTTTGCATTTTAATTTTATTCTAGCAATATTGTTGTAAAAGCCCTTATAACCATTGCACAGCTGAGGAGCTGAGGATGCTTAGGAGGACATAAAGCCACAGTCAGACGTAGTGGCTTCACTGCAGCCTTCAGCTGGAAGCTTATCATTTTGGATTTCATTGCTTGGGACACCACAGGCATCTGTGCCATCCTGGTTTCAGCCATCCACTGTTGTTTATTTTTACTGCAAAGCATGGGAGGTGGGAGGAGATGCCTGGCTTTATCTGGTATTCCAGAACCCTTGTCCCACAGTCTTGACATATGGGTCAACATCCTACTTAACCTGAGGGAGCTGAAAGCCTTGTGTGCACATACACCATAAACAGACTTTAAAAAAAAAAAAGTGTTGCTGTGAGCAATTTATGGAAGCAGGGTCATGATGCAACCAGGAGGGCATGGCTCTGTGGGTCAAAAAAAGGAGCCAGATTGTTTCAGCTGCTGGAGAGCATGGCTGAATAAAAACAAGGAGTTATCTTCTCCAGTCTGCTCTCAGAATTCATTTTTTTAATTGAAGGGTGTGCGAACAGCAGGTTTGAGAGAATGTGCTAGTGGTTGCTCTTCTGTATAGACAACTTGTATTTCTGTGTGCTTAAGTCATCCAAGTCTGTCAGGCTTAGCACTCCTTTGCCTTTTCATGACCCTCAGGTTGTGTTCATCTTTGTATATTAGACAGCATCTAGTGGTGTTCTTGGGTATCTGAATGCACTGTCTGTACTCTTTTAGAGGTGTTCCTGACCACTTTGCTCACTCGCAAAGAATTCCTGGGCACAGGTCAGGAGTTGGCATGATAGTCAGTCCACTGCTGGACGAGAATTTGTATGTAGTCTCCTGTCATGGTGCATAAGAACACTTAACTTTATGAAGGTAGGACAGTCTCTGCCCGTTAGCCTCACTGCCAGAGAACAGTGCTGGCACATTTCATTTACTGGAGTTGCTGTGTCTTAACAGTCTTAAACATGATGTTTTTTTGATTTCTGAATTGTCTGAGCTTGTACCAGGCTCACCTCAGCCAAGGTAGGTGAAACACAGGACTTTTGTGGCTCATACTCTTGGAGTTAAATGCTTAAATGTAGGTACTTTGGGTCCCTTTTTTTCTGATATTTGATTTAGTGCTACAACTGAGGTCACAGACCACAGATGAGATTTAAGACTAGTTCTCCTATTTTTTTTCCTGATATAATTTTCACCATTTCATTCAGCTATTTCTTCTCTATTAACAGAAACACATGCTTGTGTGTATCTTTTATTTCTGTCACAGGAAAATGCTACTGTTGCTCTCCTGTGTACTGGGATCACAGTAGGTAATAACAATTTTCCCTGTCAACTAGCAGGAGAAATGGCAGTCTCTTTTTACACTACTCCCATATACACTTCTAGAAGTGAAAGGAACTTGTCTCTCTGGAAGAAGCCTGCTGCCTGGACTGAAGGCAGGCATGTAGCAGCCAAGCAGCAGAGTGACCAACTGGTCAGAATGTGTTCAACAGAACACAGTCGGAGATGTGAAGACAGCTCCTGAATGCCATGGAGAACTTAAGACACTTGGAAATGTGTATCTGGATACACAAAATGGGGCTAAAATCTGAATAAAATAAAATAAAATAAAATAAAATAAAATAAAATAAAGTAAAATAAAATAAAATAAACNTAAAATAAAATAAAATAAAATAAAATAAAATAAAATAAAATAAAATAAAATAAACAGGTCCTTCTTGAATACCTCTGGTCTTTGCGTGTCCGTCTGAGTAAAGTAAGAATTTATCTTTTGATGACCTCTGTTCATGCTGCAAAGTCAGGTCACACAGATTAGAGGGGTTCTTCCTTTCTGAGTCACTTTTTACAACAGAACCGTTAAGGGCCAAGTGCAATGTTGATACATGAAACAGAAGGGAACACAGCTTGATTTTCAAACTCCAAGCAAGAGTTTGCAGTGCTACCAATTAGGAAGAAGATATTTGTACATGTAAACTGCAAGTCTTATCTGGAAATCACTGAGTTAATAATCTTGGGACCTTATGACATTTTTTTTTACCAAGACACAGCAGTTTAAGGACACTCTTGTGTGAGAATTTTGTATGAATCTGGTAATAGATCAGCTGGCCTGTTTTTAAAAGGAGGGAAGGAAGACTATTTATTTCCCCCCAAAGGAACTGCAACAAAGCTGTTTTCCTTATCAGAAGAACACCTTTTTCCTGAATGTTATCTCTGACATTTGTTCTTTATAACCTAATGAGGGCAGGTGGAACACCATGGGAATGAGTAATTGTTGATTTGATATAATTTTAACTTTTGTTTCAAGCCAGCACATGGAGTTGGTATTTTGAGCCTTCATTTTGCTTATAGGCGACCTTGGGCTATTTTGTGGTCAATTAGAGGGGAAAATGATAGTGCTTCTTTTTTACAGCTAGGCTGTTAGGTGACTCAAACTCTTGCCTACAGAGCGTGCAACATTTCTATATATTTTTTCTTTTGTGAGCTGCAGGGAAAGTTGCTTGATCTTCCCATGTAAAATGGTAGGGGGTATTTGTAATTTAGGCTCTTTGAATGTTTGAATTAGACCCCTGACACATCTTGTAACAAACCGAGAGTGGCTTTCCTGGCTGAGGGAATGCCCTGCTGTGCAAATGGAGTGAGGCAGCACTGTGGCCCTGCCTGCCACCCCCAGTGCTCAATAGGGCTGGAGGTCAGCTGGGTGCTGCCCTCCCTGGCACACAACCTGACCTTTTTTTCCCTAGGAAAGGTTCCAGGAATTCCCCCAGCAGTCTTTGGGCATGGTCATTCCCAGAAGATAGACTTTCCTCTGCCAGACATAAGGGGCTATGCAAACCTGTTACTCTGCTGGTCAGTGGTATTGGCATAGGGATGGATCCTCTCTGGACTGGATGCAACACGGTTTAACCTTATCTGTCCAGTGACTGGGAGAGAAGCTTGTGTGTCCTCAGATGTGCCCATGCTCTGCCCATGGCCAGCCTGGCTTAATTTGCCTTCTTGGTACTAAAAAAGTAGGGGGGACACCTGAGGTTACAAACTTTCAGCATGAAAAGTAAAGCCATTAGAAGTAAAGATTTAACCTTATCTGTGCCTGGGTGCAGCCTCTAGAAGTAAAGATTTAACCTTATCTGTGCCTGGGTGCAGCCTCTTTCTATGCTGGCATGGACCCAATGGTGTGTTAAATTCTGAATACAGAATACGAGCTTGTAGAGTATTAAAGCTCAGGGAATATTCTGATACACTCTCTTGAATCTTAAATGGCTGAACTGTGGTATTTTTGCATGTCCCTAATACAATAAATGGTACTCTAATACCAAACTCTAGACAGGTGAATACCTAGAAGGTTGCTACTCTGCCAGGATCAGAGAACAGCTTCTATAACAATAGGCAGAAAAACTGACAGTTAAGTGACTGCCTCAGCCTGACAGTTAAATGACCATTCTTTGTATTTCCGTCAGGAAAAGGGTTCTTCTAAATACCACTTTCTCCTCTTAACCATATTTGGCTACTGGGAGAACCAGAATAGTCATACACAGATAAAAAATAATTTAAATGTAATACAGAGCTAGATGTAGTTTTTTCTTTTGTCGTCTCTCTTGTCTACTGGCCAAAGATTCTGGTACCCAGCTGTTATGTCAACTTACTCATGATGTAAGAGTGATCCCCAAGAGCTCGTCCAAGTCTGGACCTGAAAGCCACAAGCCTCCACAGTAACATTATCCTCTGTGCCAGAATGACCCTTTCTGGGGAGCTGAGACAATCAGCAGTAATAAGAGCTAAAATGAGATAGCTTTCCTTAAAGAAGCCAGCAAGAATCTAGCTCAGAACACAATACTGAAAATGCCTTTGTCTATCACCAAGCAGAAAACTTTCCCCAATTGCTTTCAGAAACCCACATATTAGTCGTCCATCTGTACAGTTTCTTAAGCAGCACTGGTCCCACATCACCAGTTTCAACCACACATCTCTGCCCACATGCTGCCCGTTTCCTTAGTTATTTCTTGGACAGATCTCTTTCCCCAGCTGTTTTGCTGTACAGCCACACAAATAACAGTGCTTGCACAGCAGTGGGACAGCATGGTGCTGCTTTAGCTGGCATTGCCACCTAAGAAACAGCAGCCTTAGTGCAGTGTCCCTTGGATCCTGTCCCTTCCTAAACCTTCCACGTGATTTTTTCTGGCCTTGCTTTCCAGGAGAGAGGGAAAAGGAGGGGGAAACAGTCTGAGTATTAATGTCTCTGAATTAAGGTTTTTCCCAAGTAGCAGTTTATTCAACATATGATGAACCATTCAGTCACAGGTTGGATACAAAACCTTGCAGACTTTTAAGAAGAAAAGTTTAACTCATTTCTCCATTTAGCCTCAGATTAATGAAGGGTTGGGGACACTGGGGCATACTTAGAGAACATAAAAATATCACTGTAATTTTTAATGTTCTCCATGCCCTAAATGTTCACTTCATGGTGCACATACCATATTGCTTCCCAGAATACCCAGACTAGGGTTCTTTTGCAGTCTGCAAAACTAATTGAAAACTTTAAAACAAGTTGTCTGAAAGAGAATATTTCTGCTAAACCTTTACTGGTCAGTGATGTCTGCAGACTAATTTATCCTCACTTCTTGATCAATTGACTCATGCCATAATGATCTCATATTCTTCCCATTCAATCACAGAATGTATTTAATGATTGGAAATCTCTGTCTCTGGGTCCCTGTGCTGTTTCATAGATTTCAGAAAATTTCTTAGCAAGAGTTTCCACCTTTCATTGGAGCTAACTAAGGGGCACTTCAAGTTGTATGATTCTTCAGCAGCACCTCCCAGAATGAACCCACTCAGGAAGAACAAGATAAATCAAACAATATAGGCAAGGACATAATGCAGACAATTCACAGTAATAAAGTATCTGCATTAGTCTCAAAACAGCAATTCAGAGGAGCATAGGATTGACCAAATACTGTATATGCCAGTTCATTTGCACCATCTGCTGAACCAAATATCAGAAGGGGAAGGATAATGGACACATGGGGCTGTGTGTTGAAATATATTTGGAAAAAGAAAATTGTTTCAGAAAGCTATGAAAACAAAAATCTATGTGCTTACAAATCTGCATCCAGGAGAGGGAAGAAAGAATGATGTCACTTCACAGACCTCAGAGATTTGCTTTTTTTTCATTTACCATTTTTAGAAGTGGGGAAGGTTGTGGAGCTTAATATAATCTACTCTGGAGTCTAGTTCAGAGTGGAATTGCTATTTAACTATAGGAACCACAAGCATGGTTCCTATTATGCAGAGAACATGAAGCACAATTTTTTCAAATGTAACTGGATGCTGTGAGAGAGTACATGCAAAGCTGGGGCTTGGACATAGTCACCAGGATACAGCCACAGACTGACTGTGTTTAGATTGTTTAGATATTGCAGTCACTTGCTAAGAATCTTTTGTGTTCACCGGGGCATGTGAGAGACGTTTGGAACCTTTCAGCTGATCTTCAGATCAATAATATTACTAAGAATGCTTTCCTAGAAAATATGATCAAAAGCTGAGAAATTACGTTGTTCAGATACTATTGTAAAATATGTGTATTAGTCAAAAGATGATATTGGATTTCTGCATTGCCAAACACAGGAACACTAAAATAGGGAAGAAGATCCCATTATTCCAGAAGTCTGGGAAGTGCTGGTGCACTCTGAAGTGTCATATGGTGTATTAGCATAAACCAACCCATTTCAAGCCCTGAAAATATGTGTTTATTTCTCTTCATCAAGACTGCTTAAATATTGGAAGTTACAGTTTTTCCCCTGTAAAATAAATTGCTACAGAAAATGTAAATTAATTGTTACTTATTTAATTGATAATAATTACACTTAACAATCTGTGCTGCAAAAGGTAATGGCTGTGAAAGTCAAAAGGCATTTTCACAGAAGTTTAACTTGGTGATAAATGGATTCCCTGTGTGAGATGACACATAAGAGCTGCAAATACAGTCCCGTCTTTAAAGACTTGAAAAATTCTGGTTTAGCTGCAAGAAAAAAAGAAAAAAAAGAGGAAAATAATTTTCTCTGTTTCTTCGTGTTGAATAGGACAGTATTCTGGAATCTGACTGTAAAAATTAGAAAGGTCCCATTTAAATGCAGTAAAAAGTAATTGTTTATTTTAAATTTCCGTTCATATAGTATCAGAACACCTCAAAAATACCCATGAAAGCATCATTGATTCATAGAGGGATGGTATTAAAGGACATAAGGCATCAGAATAGAATGCAGTCCAACTGTGTATATCACTGGCCATTATACTTCACTGAATTACTGGCAAACTGAGCCTAGTGACTTCAGTTTCACTGAGACATAACTGGTGTTTGGCAAGAGCAGAAAGTATCCTCGGAGTACCCATTTCAAATTATGGAATTATTAGTTTCCTTATTATATAGATGGGACACAGAGTAGTTTGGGGAACCATTGAAAGGTCTTTCTAGATCCTATATGCTCTGCCAAGAGGCTATTTTCTCATGGAAGAAAAAACGAAAACACCACAGGAATCTTGAGGTCTCACTAAGTCCTTCTCCATAAAACTGACTTCTCCTGACGCTAGGGGTGATAATGAGAATTTGATGATTGTTCTGTGACTTGTGTGATATTTTCGGTCCTGGCTGGAACACATTAAAAAGCTGTTTTGAAGATAGAGGATACATTACTGTGATCACACTAGCAAAAATGTTCAAAATCTCTCCTTGCTCTCTAAAAGCACTGAACTGCCTGAAGAAAATAGATTTGTTAGCACAGGCAAAATTACGCAAACCTTGTGCCAGAATTAAAATTCACATTGCCTTGCTCATGTAAGAAGGTATAATTTTTTTTTTCATATAAATAAAGTTTAAAAACACAAATTGTTAGGTTTTTTTTTTTTTTATGGTCAGAGTTTCCAGCGAAAGGCACCATGTCTGGTGAGCTTCCAAAGACATTGTGACCACTCTGGAAATAACAGTTGCACTGTCCCCAGCAGCACTGGAACCACTGCACACTCTCTGCATGCATCAGTAATATATGGACAGTGCTATTTGCAAGAGATCAATCAATTTTGGCTTCCTCATCCAGAAATGTCAGTCTGTCCAATTAGTCCAGTTCCTCTTCATTATGGAAAACAAGCAGGACATTCCAGTCACCAGAACTGTAGCTGTCACTGGGTGATAATGCTCCTTGCCTGCATTTTAACTAGTAAATGAGATGGACTATGGCACTGAGTTGAGAGCTGACATATAAATATCTGCCCGGGTGACCTGTTCACACATTTTCTCAGTTTATCCCATGCCACCTCACTGTCTCCCAAACTGTCTTGGTGCCATTTTCAGAGCAATGTGGGTGAGGGTGGTTTTCAGTTTAAGTGTGATTGTGGCCACCCTCTGCTGGGAGCAAGCAGGGCTGAGCTGTATGCATACAAGTGCTGCACTGGCACCCTCCCTGAGGACTGAAGAATCAGCCTCACCTGCTTCATTTGGGAATACTGGATTTTGTAATGTATCCATAAGTGGTTCCATACCCATTAGCGATGTATCATTGTGCATTGGATCATCAAGCCATATAAATTTAGAATGGCTCAAATGAGAGCAAAATTATGTTTCTGTTATATTAACAGAGCATCCATTGTGGAACTGAGGCTGACTTTGCTGTCTGTGTTGGGCAATACCTGATCTGAAGATGGAATAGAACTGGCAGATGATCTCTTGTACGCCATTGAAGCATGCTGATACAACAGTAATCTGTCAAATTTTCTTGAAAAATATTGAACTGGTCAAATTAATTTCTACAAGCACAGTTGTCTGCATCACCAGTACCCAGGAGCTTTAACATCAAGGCTGCTGTGCTGCTGAAGCACAACCTTAGTCACACACTTTAATAGCTTTGAGAGCAGTGCCGCAGTGCAATTGGTAGCACTGATACACACACAGAAGACCTTTCTCAATATTGCTGTTACTGAGAACTTCAAGTGAATGGATGCATTTGAAAGACTTCCCAGAAAATACATTTACTTTTCAGCTGGCAGCTCAGTTATTCATCTAAGTAGTCTGTGGGTTAAGTAATCTGACAGGTTTCTTTTGTGAAACAATTGTGTGTTATTGCTCTCTCCTTTTTCCATCTCACCTGTACAACTAACCCAGAAATTCAACACAGATATATCAAGGCAAACACCAGGACCAGCCAGCAGCTACCTCGAGTAGCCTGTGATGATTCTGATAACCACCACAGGGTCTATAAATGGGTTCACAAACCAGGGAGGGAAAACCAGAAGCAGGGAAAGGGTTGAGAAGGTTGCTTATTCCTATCTGCTTATTAGCTCAGTTTTTGGCATAAGTCTCTCTGGACATGGACAATGAGCGAGCACAGATTTCAGTCATTTCATGTCTTGGAACATTAGTGCAGGGTGGTCCCACAGGGGTACAGCATCATGTGTAATAACACAGCAGAATGATCTGGTATCTAATTTATTAAGTGACCAGGCAGATTGGACATTGGATTTTTTTCTACATGTATAGGAACTCTCAGTTTGCTGGTACTGTTGGTACTTCTTCCTTCTGTTTATGCTGTGCTTCAGGGTGGGGTAGGTGGGAAGAGTCTGGACTCTCCCCATTCAGCTGCAGCTGCCATGTCATGGTGCCTTCCTGTGTGTTTCCCTGGGGATGACTTTCACAGCACAGACACTCAGACCACAAGCACTCCGGAGCGGGTGGTGTAAGGCAGTGCCAGTGTCCCCACACAGTGTCCCCACAAAATGTCCCCGCATAATGTCCCCACAGTACTGCAAGATGTAGTCATTCTGGGAGGCACAGGCCACACATGCCATTGTGTTTTACCTCCACCTCATCATCATATCCACCCACCTAAAATTCCATCTCAGTTTTCTATATAGATCCTGACAGAACAGCTCAAGTACACTGTGTACAGTCAGAGGACAAGTATTGATTTTGCTGTACCTGAATAAAATTCTTAACAGAAAAACAAAGCTAATGTTGGTGTTTCAGTTTTTCTCTCTTTTGACTTCTGTGTGTGGGTTTCTGTTCTCACCATATCGTATTTGATCCATGTGAGGTACACAGTCAGAGCTTGATTTTTAAGATGTGCACAACCCAGGCTCTGATCTGTGCAGGCACAATTTCAGAGTCAATAAATAATTTTGCCTATGTTTTATTGCCTGTATTTAATTGAAGTGCAAAGCAGTAATTTCCTTCCTACCAACAAATCAGCGAATCAGATAGGCAGTTATTACATTTTTCTGGTGTAATTATGAGGAACCATACCTACCACATCACATTGCCTAAAAGTTTCAATATGTACTTTATTTTCACTTCACTGGGCCAAGTGACAACTAGCCTGATTGAAGTGTATCCTTATTTATTTTGAAGATCTTGCTGTGAATTAAGGTTATTAAGGCATTATTTTAATAGTAGGTATAGTATACATTAGTTGTGTTGCTTATTATATTGTCATGAAAACATGTGAAGCCTTATTAATGCACACACCATTGATACTTAAAAGCATCATTGCCTGATGGTGATAATACAGCTTCACTAGTGGATGATCTATGACCACAAGCATTAAATACTCCCTCCTTTAAAGTCATTAATCGCTACTTCCTTCGAATACGTTTAATTAAAATGTTCCATGTTCCAGTAATTGCTGTTTTTATATAACCCCGAAATGGAATTTTATTCAGCCACAAGGTCTTTTATATAAACATCCATCTGTCCATAGCATAACAGTGCTGGGACAAGTTTTGTGGATTGGGTAAGAAGTGAAGAGATTACAGAAAAGTCTGTGTCCCTGTAAGAACTGTGATGTTTTGTCCTCTGTATAACAGCTCTGGAGCATTTTTGCTTTCAGAATTTTGATGCCAAACAAGGCAGAGTCAATGGAGAGAAAATCATGAAACAATGGGGTTTATGCTGACTGGAGTTGCAATATTAGTTTATAAAAAAGCTCCTCCTTTATTCCTTTTTTTTTCCTATGTCAAGATCTGCACTGCAAAGTATGCTCCTTTCTATTTGAAAAGAGAAATATGCAAACCTCAGTTGCATATATAAAAATAACATACATACATATATATATATATATACACACACAGACATATATTTATCTCCTCTGTGCTTTAGGCTGAGAGATATCACTAATAAAAAGATAATATGTTGGTATTAATAAGGTCGGCATTCAAAAAGTATGAAATAATGCATGGAAGTTTGTCAGCTTATTAATCATTCCATTACAAGTGGTGTTTTTACTTTCATTGCTCTAACATCTAACCACAGTTCACTGGCTAAAGGCCAAGGTAGCTTTTGCTCTGGCACATTACCATGCAGTGTACTTCTGTACTTCTCTTCCATTTATTAATGCTGCAGACTTCCTACAATTCAGGCTAAAAATAGAACTGGTTATGTGAAAAACACTGCATTTCTGCTTGAGCTGCAGTATAGAAACAAGGGGATTTTATATGGATGGGGGAAGAGATTCATGGCACAGAAGAGCTAGCTAGTTATATTCTGGAAAAAGCTTTCTTTTTTCGTAGTTGTAAATAAAATTAGAGTTGCTATGTACACGTTATTCTGAAGGATGAATCACAGTTGTTGTATTGCCTCAGTCTGTATGAATCTTTATGTGTATCTTTTGTATGAAGGAGAGATGATTTCTTGAACAGGGAAACCTGAAAACAGAACAATGTATGGAAGTGAATTTGTAAAATCAAACGTGAACGTGACATTTTGTTTTTCAAATAGAGACTGTCTTCATCTGTGGCACATGTTTTGAAGTAGCCTCAAAAATTATATGCAAACCAAAAACTTCAACCTCACCATTAATTTTTTGAACTTGTATTTTGGCCAGGCATAGTATCTCCTATTTTTCTGCTTTCAGTAACTTTCAAGTCAGCACCTGCTGTCTGCAGACCACTTCACCACAAAAACATTTCTAAACTTATTTCCAAGCTGTAATACAGCTGCACACTAAAAATTGTCAGCATTCAAATGCAGTCCTTACACTCTTGATCTTTTTATAATGCTGTGATTTGTTTTGAATCAACAGTAGTTTGAACAAGACAAACAACATACTGGATTCCATCAGAACCTAAGGGAGCTGCCAGGGACACAGGTGAAGAGTGATAGTGGATGCATTTCATACTCAAAATGAAAAGCGGCAAAACTGATAAGGTCTCATTGTTGCACAAATAGAAAAAGCTAACAGTTTGCATATCAGAAATATCAGGTGTTAGGTTTTGACTCAGAACTGCTGAATAGGAGCTTGTTTGCCTTTGGAGAAATAGAGAGGAAGGAAATGTCATGCAGCAACATCACATGTGGTAATGATGGGAGATGGCAAACAAGGAAATAGACCTTTCCGATGCTGTTTCCTAGAGATACTGTTTGGACTGGCTGTGATGGTGGATTATTAAGGAATTCTGATTATTAAATATCTGTGCTTGGCAAAGAATAAGAGAGCAACAAACCTCTTTTAAGTGCACAGCAGTCTTCGAAGTCACCCTTGTTTTGTTCTTATCTTGGTACTGTGTAAGAAATAAAATTGCTGATCATGTTGGAAGCAGAGGCAATAATACTGAAATGAGAAAAAATTGTAAGCTGTATGATTTTTGAACTATCTAGAGAAAATTAAATTAAGAAAGCTTTCAAATACCATGTGCTTTGCACCAGGCCACTGAAACACAGATAAAACAATAGCTACTGTGTTTCTCGGCCAATTAATAACCTATAACTGGACTTAAAAAAGAAGATATTAGGTCACAGGACAAGGCTTAAGTAAAAAATATTTGGTACAAAGTGCTCAGTTCCTCCTCTTATTTACTACAGACCAGCCTTAAACCTTACCTAACAGTGGAACTCCATCCAAATATAGTATAGACTGAAATTAATGATTCTGCTCCAATTTACATTACAATTTAATTTTGTCCTGACAAGCTCTCTGAAATTGATACTCACTGCAATACTGAGTGCAGTATAAAAGATCATATCATACAGTCAACATGATGCACTTTGCAATGTAATTTAACACTAATGTTAAATTAAATTACAAAGACAAATTTTATGGTCTCTCTTAAAATCATTTAAGAGCTTAATTCTTATGTGAGATGTGTAAGACACAAATCTTTCCTATTGATCACTGACTATATAGATAATTGTGAGAAAAGAATCACAATATATGATGGGCTATCCAAGGCTTTTCTTTATGATACAGACTTGTGATTTGATGTATTAGTCCTTTATTGCAACTAGGATCTCTGCTGAAGGAAAAGGCTCAAGTAGGTTGTCCTCATTGAAGAAAACGCCGGCACAATCTGTACAGTTCGGATGAGGCCAAATTGCACCAGGAGATCCATAAAGAAGATTTAGACAATGTTAAACAGGATTTGGATGATTCAGAGTGTAGATTTTCATGGCCTTCAGAACTAGAGCCATCAGGAGGAAGATGAGACTCATCCTATAAGTCCTTTTATTTTCAGTAGCTGAGAATACATACAGCAACTGGATGCAGTTTGCCTCTGCCATTGGGATTCCAGGAATATCTACTTGTGTTATTGAAACTGAGTGTCCTTACTTTGTCTGATTTGTCATCCAGGGAAGGGAAAGGAAGCAGATAAAAAGGAAGCAGATAACCTTCACTATTTGCTTTGGTGTAGGAAGAACTGCGAACCCAGCTGGTGGAAACAAAATTAAAGGCCCATAAGATGTGTGTGTGATGCTGCTGAAGGAGAGGGTTTTCAAAACATCCCCATTGCACAGAAGGTGAATAGGAAAAGGAACATTTGCTGAAAGGGCATTATTTTAATGTCTGAGTAATGAGAGGAAAAGTTTAAAGTTGCAATGTTCTTGCAAAGAATCAAAAAAAATAGAAATAATTTTTAAAACAGTATTAAGACTTCGGAGAGAAGCAAAACTAGAAACAGTGTAGCTCCTCTCTAAGCACTTTTTAAACAATGGATCTTAAATAAAAAGATTAAGCAAAATCACAATGAAAAGCTTTTCAGTATTTGAAGGGAGAGGGTTATCAAATAGTTACATCAATAACTGAGAGCCCTAATTTATTTTTTTTTTAGTGCTTAAGAGTATTCTGAAACAGAATTCCTCCCAGCACATGCTGTAATGATGAGCGTACTGACCAAAGTGATAACTAAATAAGGTATATGTCAGAGTCATCTCCCCAAACACACTCCAGCTTCCCCCTGGACAAGGAAGGGAGAGCACATCCGTCCAGTTCAACACTCAATATGTGGCATCTTGAAAGTGCTTCACACCACTCATTACTTACAAACTGAAGATGGCACTAAGACTGGTCATATCCACTGTAAGAAATGCTTAGTTTAATACAATATGATGCTAAGTAGGCCCTCAAATTAGGTTCTCTTCAGGGAAGAATGTGCTCAGCTATCTGCACAGCACTTCAGCAGCAGCTCTGCAGTAATAGAGACATTGACAGGAATGCTTTCCTGGTTCTGGAACTATTAAAGCCAGATCCCTTCTTCTAGCCTGGGCACACTGCAGGGGGTGAGGAACCTGCGGTCCTTGCTGGGATGCAAGGAAGGAGGCAGAAACTTTGTGAACTGTAAAGGAGTTGGGGTTCCCTGCTGACCAGGTGGACAGTTTTGATGCTGTCATGGTGCCACTACAAGGAAAAGCAGAATTAATAGCCACAAGAGCTAACAAAATTTCCATAGTCACCTGAATTGCTCCAGTGTGCATGGAGGAGAGGACCAATGGTGAAAGTTGTTATCTAGCTGATATGCAAAGGAGTGGAAGAAAAAAAAGGGAAGAGAAAAAAAAAAAAGGGAAGGAGAAATTAAATGGGGGTGCAACACTCTAACTAGAATTAGCTGCAATGCTGGTGATGGCTGTGCTGTGTTAAGATCTGTTTCATATCCACTCATAGTTATTTGCTTGAAAAAGCATGTTTTTTAAGCTTAGTCTTACCTGAAATGAATGTTGCTTCTTTCCATTATCACTGTTGCTGAGAATTGAAATGGCTGCAGATACAGAACAGTGTAAAAACATGATGAGCTATGTAGCTTGGGAGCCATTGAGCAGCTGAATACTGCATTATTGAGAAATCATTCTCTACCTCTGGGTGTTAGTGAGAAACTGGAGAGTCCTAGACTGGCATTCAGGGCACAGCATAGGATGAATAAACATTACTGAGTGCTGAGTGTTTGCTAGTGAATCCAGCGTGGAGCTTCAGAGTTGTATCATCTCAGTGCATCCTCCAGGGTTGGCAACACACACAAAAGGAATAGTAAATTCCAGGAGCCTTGTGGCAGAAATGTTTCCTAAATAACCAAATTATGAATGAAATTAATAACATTTTGTATGGCATGCAGCAGGCAAAACAGCCATGTTTTCAAGTGTCAGTGTGTAAGAGCTATTTAAACATGTATCAGTAGTCCTCAAGGCACTTATAGATAGGCGCATGAAATTGTTGTTTTTGTGCGCATACCTGTCTATTGCCAAATTATTCCTGGCTTAGTGTTTTACCTCTTATCTAGTTGAGATATGAATCTCTTTAGAACAAGGGGCTCAGTATTTTGTAAAATATGTGTATATCTCTGTCATTGTATAAATAATAACATTTAGATGCAAACGATCACTAATATTCCAAGTGTTAAGCTGGAAATTCTAATTCCTAGCATTTTAGGTGATTGCAAGTACAAATATTTCTTGACTCAGCATGTTATCACAAAACATGTAACCTTCTCCTGTGATGAGTGGTGGCTATTAAATATATCCCAGACCCTGTAAATCTCAGGTTATGGAATTTGTCCCAGAATCTGCTTTTGCTATGGTATCATGCTGCAGAAACTCGTTCTGTATTTTTTAAAGCTAACACAAAATATCCACTCCATATGGTTTTGGAGATGTATTTAAAATATGAGCCAAGTTCAACCTGATGCAGTGCTGTCTTGCTGAGCCCTGAGCTAGTCTAAAACAATTTCTTTCAGAGGTGTGATCCCATTCATCTCAATGATATTTTAAGTCAAAGCCTAAAGAAGGTATTTTTAGTAACAGTTTTAAAACCTTTTCATTACTATCTGTTTAAATCAAATGTCTTTAATTTAGGAGTAAATACAGTAAGCGTGCCTATACCATATTTTCCAAGCAGTTTCCCCGCTCCTCGTAGATTTCAAAACTCATATTGTTTCCTACCTATGTAGCAAACCCAAGGACTTCAGTCTGTTTATACACGGCCAATTTAAAAAATCTTTGGCACAGAAGGAATTGGAAATACAGAGAGAACAGTAGTCACAGTAAACAAGCTAGGGATTACTCTGTGGTATTGGACTACTTAAGCTATTGAGGTTAAGAGTTGGCTTTTCTGTCCCAAAGATCATCTAAGGTTTTGCTAAAATAAATTTCTCTGTACAGATTGGATTTTGAATATTAAGGTTAAAATAACTGGGTTTACACTTCAAGTTGAAGCAGTTACTCTATTTGCTGCTTGCTACACTAACTACTGTCAAAATTGAACATTTATTTATTTATTCCATGTTTATCATTACATGGGATGTATAATGAATATTAATTAGTTCCACATCTCAGCAGGAGTGCACAGTGGCACTTCAAAATGGGAAAGCAAGTAGCAAGAATAGTAAGTTGAGTGATGGGAATCTCAAAGCCCCTTCTTTTGGCTTAAAGTTTATCTTGCAGGGAAGGACCATGGATATAGCTGATCCACTGAAATGTACTGGTGGAAGAGACTTGTATTTGACTTAACATACTGGGCAGGAGCTTAAAACAAAGCCAAAGCGTTCCCCTCTAGCAAACAAGTATGTAAAAAAATCACTTAATTTCTTTCAGTTCATAAAACCCCCAAAACATGTCTCATTTATATCTCCATGTTTTTAAGATTAAAATGTGCTGTATTCACATGTGATCCTTAAAAAACACATGCTATTTTGAGCACTGAATTGCAAGCCGGCCAGTGAAAGAAGCAGCAATATGTTCGTAGGAAATTTTCATTCCTCCCTCTGTTCTGCAGGGGAATGAAACTTACATTAATTCTGAAAAACAAGCATGAGCAGATAAATTTAAAATCAGCTTTAAGCTTCCTCTGTTTCTAACTCCAAAGAATGAACTGTATTGAGGACTGCAGCAATGCTTTCCTGTTTCAGTGCCATGCTGCTCAGGGTCCAGGGCAGTCATATAGGGTTTTGAAGCCACTCCAGGAAGTCAAACTTCCAGGTATATCTCTTTTACAGGGCCTGAAAATATATCCATGGTGTGTCCCTTTCCTCACTGCAGGTGTATCAGTAACATATTGTGGACATCTGGAAACGTGTACCTGTGGATGGGCATAAAACAGTGGATGTGAATGTGCAGAGACATTTCAGTTCTTTTCAGGAATCCTGCACCACTGAAGAAATGGGACCCTTCCCAGGGAAATGCACTGGGGCCAGAATTTCTCTAGCAGCATTAACTGGAGTTGTTTTCTCTGTAGCACACACAGGGTGTGCAGAGGGAAGACTGCATTTCAGCATAGAAATAAAATGTCATTCAGAGTCTTTGTGGAGGATAAAAAATGAGCTCTAAAAGAAAGCACTGAACCTCTTCAAGGCTGTTCATTGTATTCCAGGTATACCTTCACTGTCAACATCCTACCTGAATATTAGGCAATGATTAATATTCCAGTTCAAATGGGGGTTTTGTCACTTTTAGGAAGGGTTGTAAATCAACATGTGTTCCAAATATGCAACAGTTCCTATAATTTTCAAGTGATTAATACAGGCATTTGATCAGGAGAAGATTCAAGCATCAAAGAGTTAAAACTACATTTCAGTAGAACTTTGGGGAAAACTGTTACAGCTGCCTGGTTCCTTGCTGGTTCATTCAGAAAAACTGATGTTACATTATACATTAACATTTTTAAGTGTCATCTACATGAAAAAAATTTAGCTATTTCCATTTTTTAAATTGTAGTTAATGAAACTTTTATGTATATAGACAAAACGGGCAGCTATAGAAAGATACTTAAAACTTGCTTATTTTGGTAGACCATGGGACTTGGCCACCTGGCTTACTGACCAGATACGTTTTCTGATTTAATGAAACTGGCTGGGTGATTATGTAGTGTCACCAGCTAAATATGGCAAGACTCGAGGCTCACCGATTTCTCTTTAAGATGCAAAAAGCATTAAAAAGCTGAACGGCTGCCGTTCCTTTGTGCTGCTGGCACGGAGGCAGGGAGCCTGTTCGCTGGGGCGGCTCTGCCACCTGCAGCTCAGCGCCGGCAGGACCGCAGTGCCTGCGCCGACCGCACAACAGCCTTCCTACCGCAAGTGCAAAAACCCTCCTGGAGGCAACAGGCTTCACTGAGGAGGGTAATCGCTAATTAAATTAGAAATAGAAGGCATTAACGTATGGTATGCAAAAGGTAAAAGAGAGCTTTCACATCGCTCTTTCTTACTAATCGTCACTGCTTCCAGAATGAGCATCTGTTCTCAGAAGAGAATAAAAACCCAGCATTCGAACAAAAATCATAAGTCTAAAACTATTATTGGTGTGACTGGACTGATCTCAGAGCTGAGTATAACCCCTCACTGATGAAGGCCAGTTTGGGCTCTGCTAACTGAGGTATTACAGGAAATTATGTGCAGATCTATATTCTCAGAGCCCTTTAACTCCTGTCTGCAGTGCCACCACCAGAAGTCAAGAAATCCCTTCTTGAAACACACTGGTTTTTGAAACCTGTAAATCTAGTCTTCTCCTCAAAAAAACCCAAAAAATCATTAAAAAATAAAACAAATTCTTCCAGATGTGTTTTATTGACACAAAAAGCCAACCAAACAAACAACCAAACAAGCAAGCAAGCAAGCAAGCAAGCAAGCAAGCAAGCAAGCAAGCAAGCAAGCAAGCAAGCAAGCAAGCAAGCAAGCAAGCAAGCAAGCAAGCAAGCAAGCAAGCAAGCAAGCAAGCAAGCAAGCAAGCAAGCAAGCAAGCAAACAAACAAACAAAACAAAACAAAAAAAAAAAAAAACCAAAAAAAAAACCCTAATGTGCCTTATTATGTTCCCTATTTTCACTTTCCTGAACCCCAAGGGCATTACCATTTTGTCAAGTTGGATCCCAGCCCTTTAACTGATGAATTGTCTGTAGGTTCCATATGGAACTCCAGGAAAGTCACTGCCAGTCTATATAGTACCAAAATATGTACATGGGGTACAGTACTGTGTACTGGGCACCCACAAATACAGGCTGTTCATGCCAGTGATCTCTCAGTGCAAAGCTCTGTGTTCATCCCTAGAGCTCACAGCTCTGACAGTGAAGCAGCAATGGTTCTGAATAATGGTCAGACATCATCCCAATGAGCTCAGATAAGATGGCTAGAAACTAATTCTAATAATAATTGGGTTACTAAGCATAATGTGGAGTTCTTTCAGTGGGTTTTAGTAATGCAAAGTATATAATCTGTTATGACACACATTGTTCCAAGTATGTTTTAAAAGCTAAAACAAACATAATTTTTCTTTGAACTTTAGGCCTTGATCAACTGCACACACAATTATGACATATTTTGTGTGTCCCTGAAACATCCACATGGAGCTTGGTGTCCTTCTGAGTGATCTGGTGGATCAGATCCAGCATCATCTAGGGCATTTCAGCTGGCACTAGGCACCTGTGCACAGGCATATGGATCCCACCTCTAGTGTTGCCTAAGCATGAAACTCAAAATTATCTGTCTTGTCAAGCCTTGCCATTAACGGTTCTGTATTCCTAGGAATACTGGAATTATTTCTGTAATCATGCATTGTCACTGCACTAAATTCTTGAAGTCTTTAGGCTATTTTCTTGGGTGACTGATTTCAAGCTGTGAAGAAACTGCTTCTAGAAGAGATTGGTTTTGCTGGTGTTCCAAATATTATTAATATAGCACTATAGTAAAACTTGTACATTTTGGTATTATCCAGTGGTTGGAAAAATATTAAAATGGATGTTTTGAAGAAATCTCACAGAGGGAGACTAGATGATCTGTGGGGAATAGACAGTTTAAGCCTCAGGCTTCTTCTATACACCAATGAATGCTGGAGTATAAAACATTTCATTAGCTTTGTTTTAAGTACTCACTCTGTCAACCCAGCCTGCCAGTTACCTGCTCACCAGTAGTTAAAGACAGCATGTAGTTTTGGCCAATCAAGCTTTTAAATGCATCTTGTCCCCACATTTTTAATCTGACTTTTTTGAAAAAAACCAAGCTACTGATTGTCACAAGCAAGTTCCTTGGACTTAAGATAATTGGAGCACAACCATTTCCTCTTTCAAAGATTTGGGTTTGAGTCACTTTAGATTTCAAGTAGGTCTCAAAGGTCACGAAAAAAGACCGTGAGATTTGGTATCAATCATTTTTAATCCAGTTCATTTTACACTCATGCCCAATTCACATGAGGTAGCTGCATTTAAAACTGTAGAGTTCAATGCCTTCCTATTACTCAAGCATCCAAAGCCGACCTTACAATTTTCAGAATTTAGAGGAGGAAAATGGTTTTGAATTCCCCCAAAACCAGAAGAAGAACTCATGTGAGTGGGTACAGTTCCCAAGTATCCAGAACATGACACTTTCCCATGTCTTAGAGTAGGGCCCTCAGTGAATTTTATTCACTATGCAAGGGAGATCAGTCAAGCGTTTTTACATATTGGGTCTGTATTCCATTTTAATCTTGTGTGAAAGAGATTATATATACGATTAGCAGTCAAGATATCCACAGGGAGTGGGGACAGCATACTTCTCAGTATACATTATGGTTAGAGCACAATAGCAAACTTCTTTGCCAAGATGATAAAGAAGAAACATTCTCTTTGTTGCCAATAATAAATATCTAGGGAAGAGTAAGTATATCATGAATTAAGTGTCCCTAATGAAATGTTGGAAGAACCTACATATATATTTACATATTTTTAGTCCCAGAAGCAATAGAGCTTTGTGAGTCTAGTGTTCTGCCCAGGGTAACTAGTTTGTTCAGAATTATCACAAATATCTTTTTCATGCTTGCTGCTATCAGCTCATAATGAGAACATTTAGGCAGCTGTGCCAGAAACCCAGACTTTTGAGAGTCAAAACAATGGTGTCCATTATGATCATAAATCTCTTTCTCTCTCACATACACACACAGAAAAAACCTGAGCAAGCACCTGCAGGTTTCAGAATAAATTGAATATGAGCTCAAAATACAACACCTTTTTCACAGCATAAACTGGATCCTGCATATATTTTAGGACCTAATGATCCTAATTTTTGTTAGAATATTGAAAGAGATGAAAATCCAAGCCCAGAGTGCACTATCTGATACCAGCTTTGTGTCTGTTAGATTATCTTGTAGATTTTTATTTACAAAAATATGTAAAAACTGTGTAAGAAAAATGTCAATGAGGCAACTGCAGATTCAATTTCTGCAGCTGGAAAAAAATAAATTCTCATACTGAAGCTCTTCATTCTCCCTGCTGCTTTATGTTATCTCTGTTTTAACTGCTGTTAATGAAAGGCTCATCAAACAGCAGTGCCAATACACAGTAATATTTAAATGCTGAATTAGTCTCAGTTCTCATGGCAGCTCCCTCTCAACTATTTTCCCTGCATACTTTGCCTCTCCATTTCTATGAATGAGAGAAGGGTGCACGAGGGGAGAATGGAGCAAGCGTTCCTCAGCTCTGCAGCATAGAGAGAAGAATTTGTCTCCTGTCATGTATTTGTAAAAGAATGAAGGGAAAGCATCTCCTTCTGAAGTAAATCCTGGATATTTCTTCAGCAAAACTTCCTAAAATTAAGTAAATAATTCAAAACAAGACTTCACTTAAGTTACGTATTTCTTAAGTAGACATTCTAACTTCAAATAATTTTATCAACTTGTTGCCCTACTTCTGTTGGTAAAAAAAGCCAAACCTGCACCTGCTTTTAAACTCAGTTCTGCTTTGAAAAGTGTCTAAAATGGCATGCAGGCTCCGTGCTTATTCTGTGCCAGCTACTTCCTTATCCTATGTGCTCAGTTTGCAAGTAAGGAATCATTTCCTCGTATGTGCCAGCCCAGCAAATTTCAGGTAGAACCTGTAGGTCAACCTGGATTTTTTTCTCCTCATTTAGAATGCCTAAAAACCAAGGCTCTGGCAAACAAGAGTAAGCCCTCGGTTACACATGCTACAATTTTTTAGCCTTCTATGGCTTTGAGTGAGGTTTAACTGACTGGAAATGATTCTGTGGTTATAAACAGGAGAGAATAGGAAGCAGTGCAGTGCTCTTTCTGCTGGATCTGCTGTGCTAACAGGAGTAGAAAACAGTGAACAATAATTTTAATTATTATATGAACTGATAGAAAATATATGACATTTTTAAAAAAGGTGTTTGAAATTTCATGTTTTCAGAAATCTCTACCTTATATATTCAACATTCAAGCAGACAAGAAAAATAAAATGCTTCTCTCTTTTTGTCATTCATATGATAGAGTGTCTAGTCCTCATATAACAAAAAAAAAAAATCCAAACAAAAAAACCACAAACAAAATCAAAAAGAACTACCCAAAAGCACCTGGTGTGCAGCAGCTCAGGAGAACACATTTTGCTGTATGGGAATGATAATCCACTATGAGCATTTTATTATTTATTAATCTTTGCAGCTTTGACAATGAAGCATGAACATTTTCTAGTCTTCTGAAATCTCTGTAGAATGGAAGACTAGAATTGAAGTCTATCTGATATATCCAAAAATTACCTAGGATAATAAATAGCAAAAATAGTTTTCCCAGTTCAGGGTTTTGATTTTACAGTCCAAGTGCAGATTAAACTAAACTGTACAAGGTATGATCTGTTAGCAAGAGTGAAAAAAAATCCAAAAATATAATTTCCAGCTATGTAAATACTGATCAATGGAGGCTTTGCTTGGATGAAATTGTTCTATTCTGATTTTTTCTTCCAGTTGTGTGTAATACTGGAGCCAATGCAGGAACTGATGTCAAGACATAAAACTTACAATCTAAGTCCTCGAGACTGCTTGAAGACTTGCTTATTTCAAAAATGGCAGAGAATGGTGGCCCCACCAGGTAAGTTTCACTTCCAATATTCCACTTATTTTATAGTAAAATTAATAGAGAAGCAATGGGAAAGTTTACTTATAAAGAAAAGTAATAAAAATTAACAATGCTCCCAAAGCAAGCCTGAAAATTATTCTGATATTTTATGATTTCAGTCTGACACAACTGATTTATAGATGTGCACACTGAGATGGCTTCACTATGACTAGGATATAATTTAGTACAAAAATACGTGTAGATGGAATGCAAAATGCTACTGGCTCCATTAGAATTCATTGTTTATGTAATCCTGCTTCCTGCTGTGACTCTGAAATTACAGCTACAATTCATAATTAATTGTCTTTGAGACTAATATCAAGTTATTTACAGGCCTGGACCTAATCTCCTTCCTCTTACACCCCTTTTTTTAGATTATAAAGGTTTTTATATCTAAGAGTGTTCACATGGATGCCTAGGCCAAATTTTGAGAACAATTGCCCCTCTGTGCTTTGCCAGTTTAAGCAAAGCTGTGTAATTGTCCTGATTTAGTCTAAGTTTTTCAGGCTTGCAGGGCAATGGCATTAGCACACTTTATGGGTTCTCTTGGGAGCAGCAGTTCTAGAGGGGAAGCCCACACAGGATGTAGAAGGAACTCAAAGGGTGGTTGCTTATTGCTTTCTGCATCAAAGGCAGCAGCAGGGCAGAAAGCTCCTTTAGCCTTTGTCTCTGGCTGGCTCATTTGAGGCTGTACCCTACATCCCAGTAAAACCTGCATTTTTGTTTAGCACCCTTTATTGCTGTGTGACCTTCAGCAAGTTCCATGGTCACTTTGACAATAAGGATCATTATCATGATATTCCCATCAGTAAAATGCTTCTGAATCCCTTTATAGACAATGCTGGGACAATAAGCTTTGTTAATCCATCACAAAAAACTGAAAACAGATTCCAATGGTTTGGGTCCCAATATCATTCTATGGTTTGTATGTTAAATCTAACACAACTGTTACTATTAAACTTGGCAATTTAAAACTAATTGAAAAAGTATTTCAGCTCTTCTTCTTACAGAGCATTTTAGTTCATGCTTTACAGTATCTGCCATTTGCTTTCCTTCTTATCATTTTATTGCAGCAGAACCCACAAGACAACCAACAACCAAACGGAGAAAAAGGAAAAACTCTACCAGCAGCACTTCCAACAGTAGTGCTGGGAACAATGCAAATAGTACCAACAGCAAGAAAAAGTCAGCTGCTGCAAACCTGAGTCTATCAAGTCAGGTACCTGTAAGTCTCACTTTCCTTTTAGGCCTGAATAATTTACGGTGCTTTAATTCTTTCCATGCATTGTAAAGAAGGTGCATTCTTGAGCCAAAACTGTCACAAGAAAAAGGCAACCTTGCACAGTGTGCTGTGGAAGCTGGGGAATTAGTGGAGAGGTGTGAAGAGGCTGTTCTGGAATGCAGCTTTAATGCGGGACCCTCAGACAGAAGTGTCCTGAAGATCAATGTATTTTTTTTAAAGGCCTGGGCCAGTTCCCCTTTTTGTCAGGGGGAGTCCCTCCACTGTTAGGGGCACTCAGATTAGGCCTTGTGTTTTCAGACATAGCATGAGCCTTGCAGACTTCATCTGCCAGGTGCTAAGAGAGGATGTGTGCCAGTGGTGCAGGACAGCTATAACTGAGGAAGCCACTGGTCTCTCTGTGTTAGTACCTTACCTTAGTTGGTGCCAGGTTCAGATGCTGAACTGGAACAGGTTATTATTTAACTCACCTGCAGGGCTTATCTCTCTGTCCCATCACTCCCCTTGCAGAGGGTTCCAGATCCCCTGGAATGTGGCTCTCAGATTATCCACCCTGCTAGCTCTAACTGTTGACATCCTACTTGTATAGGGAGACACCAAGTCATTTCCAGAGTAGCAACTGTATCAGCACTTTAATAATGTCACATGTACTGCCTTTGTCACAACATAGGGGTAATCAGACCCCAAATTTTGACAAAGTGTGCCTTAGTCAATAAGGAGATAGCTTATGCATTTTAAAGCCCTGAAAATTAATTTGATACTATAGAAACCATAAAGTCATATCCTGGGAATAACATGCAGGTATTTTTTACTGGATTTCTGATCAGCAAATAGGAAAGGGTTAGGCCTCCTCTGAAACCTGACAAATAATTTAGGCATTTTGTTAGCACAAAGCAGATGATTCCTTGGAACCTTGAATACTCAAATAAAAAAAAAAATTAAAAAAGAGGAGTAGACTAACACCAGTGAAATGAAATGAAGATTTTTGTTTAGCAATCCACTAGTTTACAGCTTTAGGCTTCAGTACATTAAACCCATATTTCCTCCTTGTCATATTAAAATTGGCTCGCATCCCCAGAGTCAGATTCTTTCCCTAATATAGGCATCTCCATGTTTTTCTGGCAGCACAAAGCAGTCAGAAGGCTGACTACCTGATCTCCTGGTGGCAGGCACCACTCTGCCCCACTGATGGTGTCTTCCAGAAAAACCTTTGGATCAATATTCAACCATATTTAAGAAAAAACTGCAATGAAGTGCAAAACCAAGCAACCAGCTAGTTCCCTGTTGTCTCCAACTTTACAAGACAGTGGAATCATTTTCTGGCAGCTACACCCTGCTCAAAGTTTAGCAGGACTAAAACCTGACCCCCTGCCTCTCTTCAGCCTGCTCCTCCCTGGAGAGAGGACTTATGTTGCCTTCAGTGGTAGCCATGTGTACTTGAATGTTCGAATGTGATTGAGCCCTCTGATAGTTACCTGTCACTCCCACTGATATTGAAAGTGACTTCAGGTGATGAAGGCTACTCTTGACAGATGAAGTAGTCAAGGCTGCTCTTCTGATGGAGATGACAGTTGAGCATCTGAGACATTGGTGAAGTTTATTATGGTATGAGGGGTGGATTTTTAGCTTTCATTTACTTTCAGGATGTTGCATACTCAATGTTTTTCAATATTCTTTGCTTTCTGTACCAGAGTAGCAAAATCGTCCAAACTCTTTTGTATGGAGGATCAGGTTCCATTTCTAGGACACTTCTCCTTTCCATCTGCAAGGGGGAAAATGCTTAGCTGTTCGATTTGACATACTAACAGCTCTTCCCATCTTCCCCACAGCAAAGATAGCAAACCAGATGGAATTGATGGTTTGGCCACCCTGTAGAGTAGACAGAACTCAAAATAATTTTAGCAGGAGGATATTTCAGTGTAAAACTATTCAACGATTTTCAGTTTAATAAAGAGATGTTATCCCACGCTTCTTCAAAATTATGCATTCTTTAAAGTGGACCTTGTTGCCATTGCTTTCTGAAGATAGCTGCAGGTAGCAGTAACTTGCTTTCTGTTTCTTTCCCATAACTGTACCTTAAAGTCATTTAGTGGTTGATATTTGGTTTCCCTTACATGCAATAGAAGACAAGAGATTATTGAAAACAATTTGGCAGTTTTCAATTCACTAAAATATTCATTTGGCTATACAGCTTTCTGTGAATGGGACTTTCCTGCTTAGTAGAAAGAAAACCCACCCTACTGAAATCATTCACTTTCAGTGTTAAAAGCATTTCCCATCTCCTTTTTAGAAAAGAGGAATGGAATCACTGCATCTTCTGTCCAGATGACTCAAATAACCAGAGCTAGTTTCGGTTCCATTCTTCTCATCCTCCTCTCTGAAGAACCCCGCAGTGAGCTCATATCTATATCAACCCTGGATTGATGTGAAGTCCTGTATTCTAACTTTCTCTTTTTCTCCAATGATTTCTTCCCTGCCAGCAAAGTCAGCCTCTCCACCATAATCACATCTAATATCCTGTCTCTTTATTTCCTGTCTCTTTTATGCTTGTGTTTTGTTTTAACTTTTATAGTAAATTAAACCTGAATAACCAGTGTTTTCTTAGCCTCTATTCTATGTGATGTTTCTTGGTTTAGGACATTAGGAATTATTCCATGTTGCTCCTACATTAATGCTGCATGCACTCTGGCAAATATGTGAACTTACCATTATACCTCATCCACACTTCTCACTCACACCATTAACTTCTGTTTCTTTAATGAGGTCTTCATGCCTGAAGAGGCAAATGTCCATGTTCAGGATAGTGTCCAGAAAAGAGAAGTATCTTCAGCTATGGCAAAGCTTGAAACTTCACAGTTCTGTCATCTTCCCCTCAGCCACTTCCAGTTATTCAGATAAATACATTGGGCTGAGCAAACCTTGCTTAACGAGGTAATGTTACTTGTTACATAGACATTCTTCTACTAGTAGAAAGAGAAGGTCGTCCATTTCCTTCACCTGCATTATTTTCTGATCAGTTGTCCAGGCAGGGACAGTGCAGACAATAGAGGGCCAAGCTCAGAAAGTGAAATGGCGTAATTGTGTTTCCATGCATGGGTCAGGTTGGCACTGCATCCTGGACCTCAGTTGTTGAAGCATAATCAATCAGTATCATTTGTGTTCCTTGTCTTGCCTTAGATTTATTAGCACTTCCACAGTGCTGACACATTCTGATACATCTCTAATGACAATCCATAAAATCATCTGAAGGGTCTCTGCTAGTGGGTGGGTATCTTCCCTCTCATCAGGAATTTGATCACTCTCAGTCCAACTCTTAACTATTGTTTATACATTCCCAACTGTGGTAAATAAAATGCAACGTTTTGTCCTTTTGACAGTCAGTTTCACTCTACTGATTGCAGACCTTCAGTATCTCTTGTCAACACAACTCTTTTGGCCCAAGTCCCTTGTTTAATACCTTTTCTATGTTTTACATGTTTCCTACATATTTCCTACATTCTTAACACAAATGCAGTTAGCCAGTGGGCCACGAGTGCACCATACAACTCATTCTTAGGTTGGCCCATTGCTTGTCCAGGGATGCTTTGGACCCAAATCCTGTTGCCAAGGCAACACAGTGTAGTGTGGTGGAAGTAGAAATAAGTGCTGTAAAGCCAGCCTAATAGCACAAATACAAAAAAGGTTTTTCTCAGCAGAACTTTTCTCAGGTTCTCATTGGTGCAGGCTCAGTACTGCCAGTGCTTCCCATAGGTGGATTGACCGGTTTTAGTGCATTAAGAAAACAGACAGGACAGGGACCCAGAAATTTTAGTCTGCTCAGCTGCCTTGCTCTCAGCACATGCCAGTAATTTAAACTTGGATCTGTTCATATTCTCAATCGCATCTGATCTTTGGAAGGCTCATTGGGCAGAAACCGAAAAACCAATTTCCACTGTCCCCTAGACAAAGAGCAAAGATGGGCAGAGGCTTTCTGCGAGGTTCATAGAAAACCTGCCTTTCAAATGTTAGCCTTCCCATCATTTTAAAGAAATTAGTTACCTGATTTGAGTGTGTCATTGTCTTACCACTTACACACACACACTTAATAATTTCCTCTAGTATTTGAAGCTAGCTGAAATATTTTCCCAAGTCTTTGCTCAGTTTTCAAGCCTTCTTACTGGCTAAAATCATGCTCCTTAGCATTTTTCATATTCTTCTGTTTCAAATAAAATTTTCTTGAAAGCCCAAACCCTTGTACTGTAGAGCAGTGATTTGTACAATGTGATCTGTGGATCACAGGTATAAGCAAGGTCATCAGAAGGGGTCCATACAGCTATTTTCATTTAAATACCACTCTCTGTTAAGTTTAATTAAAACAGGGCACATTGATCCATTTTCATATATTTTCAACTTGATAGCAATCCACAACTCTCACAAACTCTAAGAACCATTGCTCTGTACTGCTCCCAGTCATCACCACAGAAATTAATAGGTGGATTTTGCTTTCATTGTTGATTGTAATGCTGTAACCATGAACCCAGTGAAATATCATGTGTTGCAAAGAATAAAGCATCACTGTACAACACTGAGTAAATAAAGCATTCTTTATTATATTCAGTCTTAAGCAGAACCTCCTTGCACTCTTTAAGCAAGTTACATACCTCAATAATCTCTTTTTCTCTTTGTAGCTCTCTGTAAGCTCCTCAGAAACCAAATCCATAAATAAACCTGCTAATGTGGAAGGGAGCAATGCAATCTCTTATGTGTTTCAGAAACAGGGTGGTTTAGGTGGTTTGTAATGGATGTTGCAGAACCAGATCTACAGTTCCAGGGACAGAGATTTGTGTCAGAAATTTTCCCATGTCTCAAAACCATGCAACTCAGAACCCAATTTTTAGTAGTAGGGAGATGAGACAGAATAACTTTGTTTCCAGTTTTTGTGCTTTAGGAAAAACATTCCAAACAAGAACAGAATGTCAAGTTAACAGTGAGAATTATGATGAGATGTGAAAGATTTTTCTCTAGAAACTGTTTACTCGGAAACCTAATTAAAATGTCAGTTCTATTTCTAAAGATCATTTCAATACCAACATCAGTCTGATGTTTTTCTCATGAAAGCAGTGACCGTTATGGGTGTGGGCAGCAGTGGGGCTCTCAGTCATTAATAATTTTTGTGCTAAGGAGCTAAAAAGTCAGTTATTAAAATAAATATCACTAGCACAATTCCATAAGAAGGAAAGCAGGAGGAGGAACCCTTCTTCTTTCTACTTAGCACTTAGGGGTATGCTAGCTGCTAAAACTAGTGCAACTTTCAGTCCTTGAAAGGATGAGCTATGCTTGAATGATGTACTTGAGAGTGCCAGGCATTTTTAATTACCTTAGGCTTGTGAAGCACTGTTTGTCTACTTCTGGGGGCTGTGGCAACTGAGCTATGAACTGATGACTGTAACACACTGAGCGAGACTAGCAGCAAAGATGGCAGGCTCAGGGATGGGGAATTTTACATGGCCCACCAGATATTTTTACCATCAAACTTCACTTGGACATTGTTTAGACATAGGATGATACCAAGTTAAAAAGTGTAGTCACTTGACTGGGCAGGGCAGAGCTAAATTTTGAGGCTTGGTATATTAAAANCCTAGAAATGACCAGTCTTTTATTAAATAGAAGTGCTTGCATTTGAGTGTTGTGTGAAGTGATCTCTGTGTATAGTTTATATGCATCAATTTAATTTTGGATGACAACTAGGGTTATTACAGGATGAAAGGTATGATATACATGAAAGCTGCTTTTGTGGTTATATTATAAAATACTACATTTCAATCACATAATGTAAAACAACCACTGCTTTATTTACAGTGCTCCACTACAACCTTATTTTACTATCATGAGACATTCCTTGATCAAAAATGTTGTTTCTAATCACAGAGTACATTAATAAGATTGAGTGACTACAGTCTAAATCATTTTTAAACTAATTTAGTCAAACATGTGCTACCATAACTAGGCCATAGCAGTGTTTGCTGCCATGCAAGAGACTAGGGTTTAATTCTTGGATTCTGCTTCTCACTCCATGAGCAGGAGCTAGGAGCACTCCAGAGCTGCAGCCTCAACCCTGGGAGGGATGGAGCCTTGTGTCATTCAACAGCAGTGACCCCCACTGGCCAATTTAAGGAGAAGCATTGAGGGGCTCTAAAAGGAGTCACTTCCAGTCCTCCTCAGAGGTTGGTGGTCATTGCACGGGATCTAGTGAGTGGAGGTTCAATGGGGTGCACTTGGTGGGGTCTTCAGCTTTCAGTCTGAGGAGCAGAATCCTCTGGGGAGGAAACAGCATGTGCGCTTCCTAAGACACTATTTTTGCCTGATATAAGAGGCAAGATTGTCAGAATTATTTTTTTTCAGATGTCCTGTAATGAATGATGTGATACCTATCCTTTAAATAGAATGAGGGAAAACTCCACTACCATCAATAAAATTATAGTTCAATTCCCAGAGAGAGAGAGAGAGACTCAATAGCATAGAGGGAAATACAAGTGCAAACTGTTCTCTTAGTGGGAGTCATTATACGAAAGGAATAATATTTGCAATGAACCTGAGAAATTAGAGGTGGAAATACTTACAAGGTCATTGAACATCTCCCCACTGGTGCACAAATGTTTCCTACCGCAGATTGAGATTTTTTTTTCCCACCATAGTGTTAGGTGACCTGAGCAGTTAAACTAGCACTGTTCCAGTGGGATCATCGATCCTCAGCCTGCCATTATCAGGAACAAGAATATTGTCTTTGCAGTGGGGACTACATTTTTGTTTACTTAATGCCCTCTTAGTACCCTAGTCTACATCTCAGATTGGCCTATAGTCATTGTCTTCCTTTCAGCACTTGCAGCTGTTAAGCTTATTTCCCCTCCCAATTGGTAGATGCAATACATATGGAATTCTTTCACGTGGCCTCCCCAGCCAGCTGTTGTAGCCCCACAGTGATTTTTGATGCACTTGTCTAAGTCTCATCCAAGCCACTGACCTCTTGCTGGTATGGCAACAGAGAGAACTTGAGGCTCGTCCTTGAGAATGTCAAAGTAAAAGGAACTGTTGCCACCTCGATCTGTGATTCTGTGTTCCAGCCACCGTGGTCTTTTCTGCCTGCCATATAACACTGCACACTCACACCCAACTCGCTGTCCTCTGCCAGGTCTCTTTTGTCATTACTGCTCTCACAATATAATGGGATCAGGTCTGGTTCAGCAGCACACGCTCTATATTGCCTGTTGTTTAGAGGGATGGGATAAATAGAATAAACTTTTGCTTATGAACACCTTTGTCTTTTAAACTTCTATGTCACAAAGATGTGCGTGAGTTTTTTTAACCAAATATTTTATGGCTATATGGAGTAACAAAACAGACAAAGTGAAGAAGAAATAACGTAAGAATTTTCATATACTCAAAAAGATTTTGCATAGCATAGGCTGAAAATGTGACACAAACATTCTTTTGTAACATGCCAGCCTTTGCTGAAGGATATCAAGAAAAAGTGTAAACACTTACAGGCAATAATTTGTATTGTCTTGTGGTGAAGGAAGTAGATATCTGATTAAAAAGAAACCTTATTAAATACAAACATTTGTCTTCTGTTTGCTTTTAACATTCATAAAGAGGTACAGATCCTTTAAAAAAATGAATCTGTTGTTCACCAGGATTCTTGGAAGGGCTTGTTAAATCAGCAGGAACAAAGCTACACATCTGGAATTATTGCACTTCTACCAAGCACTACCTGATGCCCTGACACCTGAGCTGCATGAAAAGATGCATCCCACATATTTCTTTAGCTGTTAGCACAGCAGCCTGATTCTCCCTTGAACAGAGAGAACAAGAGAGCTCTCTGGCTTTGCACCTTTGCTTTCCAATCTCAAGTTTGCACCTTTCTATCCCATGCTGCTAAGGTTTTTTTGCAGCAAATCTGTGATGCACTGGAGTACAGTAGGCGGTTTACTTGTTTTCATGGAAGGACAAATTGTACTTAAACCAGTGATTAGATGAATTCTTTCTTTCTTGCATGCTTTAGTTTCTGATGAGTACTAGCTTCATCAGTGTAATTATAATTAGCACTCTTCATCTTGCTTTTACGGTACCAGCTGGACAGATTGGTCCTCTTACTGCACAGATTGGCGGCAGGGTTGCCTACATGGAGTTAGGTGACAGGCACCATGAAATAACAGATGGTAAATTCAGGGCTTGTTGGCAATCAGCAGGTTTTTGCTAATGACTTAATTAGCTATGCAAATTGTCAAATCAGTGTGAACATTGTTTTTATCGAAAACTTTACCTAAATTAATTACCATAATTAAGTAGCAGAATGTCAAGTATATTGGATGCTTAAAAGGGCTTGGCTGGCTATGGATAAGAGAGTTACCATCTTTATTAGAGTGCTGTGCTCTACGTTTGAGAAGTCTGAGAATAAGAAATGTGGTTTCTTTTAAACTGCTTTTAAAATACGTATATCACCAAGTTCCAACTGAGATACACCCTGGTGCCTTTCCAAAGAAAATGGCCCAGGAAGGATTTACTGGATAAAGGCTAAATATTTAAAGGAGAAGTTTAAAGGCAGTTTCATAGCCTGTCTATTTGCTTAAAATCAGGAATATTTTTCAGCCAACCTGCTTTTCAGTTCTGGGGTTTCTGAGATCCAGAGCCATGAGCATGCGGATACGGAGATGTGTTATTGTTTTTAATTACATTAGAAATAAAGTGTAAGCCTCTATCCTTATTCCTACTATGTGGGAACCTTTAATTCTGTTGTTCAAATGTCACTAAGTTAAAGAGATGCAAATTCTCTAACATAATTTTTTTAAGTTGATTTTTTCTCTCTCAAGGTTTCCATATAACAAATATTGGGTGCTGTTCACAGGATGTGATGGTGGTAGGAGAACCAACTCTGATGGGAGGCGAATTTGGGGATGAAGATGAAAGGCTTATCACTAGATTAGAGAATACACAGTATGATGCAGCAAATGGCATGGATGATGAAGAAGATTTCAACAATTCACCTGCACTGGGAAATAACAGCCCGTGGAACAGCAAACCTCCTGCTAACCAGGAGACTAAATCTGAAAACCCCACACCACAAGCTTCCCAATAGGTTACTCTGCAGCAGTGCCCACTGCAGTGTACCTCAGTGGGTTATTAATTACTGTTTCATAGCATTCTTCAAATTAAAATTGAAAAGAAACACCTTTCAAATTATACAGTATCTATTTCTAAACTAAAGCTATCCAACTTTTTTGTGTTAGGGAAAACTCTTGTATGAGCTTCCATATACATTCCTTGGAAGTACTGTCATACAACTAGATACTGGCACTGACCTCAATTAAAATAATTGAAAATTAAACAGCATCTCATGGCAAATTTCTGACAGTGCATTTTATTGGAAGGGGTTGTTTTTTTCCTCATCAAACAATGGCCATATTTTAACAAGTCATCAGTGCTCAGGATCTCATTAACATAACTATGTAAAACTTTTTACAATTGTAATATATTTTCTGCTTTTCAACTTGCACCTGAAATTTCTTGTTTCAGAAAAAGATCAGCTTTTAAGGAAAAAGTAATTTAAAATAAATTTTTTTCATTCTTTAACTTTTCTTTCATCAGTTAGTCATTTAAAGGATCCAGTATTTTTAATTTACATTTAGCTGATGCTAGTAGATACTCTATCCATCATTTAATAAAAAATACTGAAACAAGAAATGTCTTTTTTTCATCAAAGACATGAGAAATATTTTTATGTGGAAAAAGACACCCAGTCCTATGAGAGTTTATGCTTTGTAAAATTGCTGTCGATCCAGATATTTTAAAGCCATGTAATCCATTAACTTTGTGGGCAGCTTAATAAATCTAAAACTTTTGTGTTTTTATTATTGTATCTGAGTTGGCTTTGTTGTTATTTCTTTTCATAGTATATTTCTTGTATAATATTTTTGTAAAGCCCTTATTTTTTGTTTTACCTTTTTGTTTTGTTTTGTTTTTTATTCTGGTGTATTTATGTGAAACTTTATAAAAGAAACTAATTTTTTTCATTTACATATTAATATGTTCAACTCATCATGTAAAGACACAGTGAGTCAGTGTTATATAATACAACTGTATTTTATGTATGCTTTGCCAATAAGTGTGCCAATAAACTGTGTTAACAAATGTGTTCTTATACAGTGCATTTACAGTTCCTTGTATGCACAACACACACACCCGTGTTCAGGATCATGCACCAGGGATTTCTGGAATTAGTGTTCCACTGAATTGCAGGCTTTTTCCAGCTAAAGGGAAAGCCTATGATTAGGTGTGAGTCGCTTGCAGCTCACTTTGGTTTGATGATCTTTCTCTGACAATAACGATGTGCAGCACCACAGGTGAGTTACAGCAGTGAGAGCCAAGTGTGAGGGAGTGCAGGGCATCCAGCCAGAGAAGCTCCATCCTGAACTTTGCATCCCTTGCCTTCCAGGGCCAGGGCTTATCAGAGCAGGGATTTCCACTGTGCTGAATTCTGTCTGATAGTTTTATGATAAGTCCCTCAACTGGTGATGAGAGGATTTTAAAAATCCTCCTTCCTTTGCTTTGCTATCATATTAATTGTTCACAGGCACCAGTGAAACCCCTGGGGTGGTGCAGCCGCTCTGAGCTCAGCCCAGCCTGCAAAGCCCCTCAGCTGAGCTGGAGCACTGAGGCACACGCCCACATATCCAGGCACCTGGGAAGTCCTGCAGGGTGCACCCTAAGAGTGACAAACACAGAAGAACTGTCAGCAGAGAGATGCTGAATCTGCACAATCCTGCCTTCTGTGCAGGGGAGTGGTATTTTGTTCTTCCCTGAAACTCTACTTTCAATATTGTTGACATTGTAAGAGCAGCTGCAGAACTCCTAGGTTTTTTTTTTCTGAGTGGCTGTACATATACCCAGAAGCCAGCCTAGGGAAATGTGTCTCCTTAGCATATAAACACTTTTTTTAAATCATGCTTTTGCTGAATGGGATTCTACCAAACAGGTTTGAAACCACCACTGCAGAAGGAATACAAGACCCTGTGTGGCCATTTGGTTCTTGGTGAGAGACAGCTCCCTCCCTGCCCCAGGAACCAGCCTTGGCCCCTAGTGTGGGCCCATGCTCATGGAAGCATTGGCACCTATGGTACTCCTTGCAGGAAGATAACCTAAAAGACACTTCAAGCTCTAGAGCACAAAGGATATCAACTATAGAATTTAAAACTAGCTGAATAAAAAACATGGATAACCATGCTGCTCCTTCATAACACTTTCAGAATGTAGGAAACTGTAGTTTTATCATTCAGTGACTATATGAGCTCTGATTTTTCCATGTAAATAATTAAATTCACAATGTATTCCGTTAAGGGATCTCTGGCTTTTATATAACCGCTATAATATTACAATTATACACTGTAACTCTAATGTTCAAGAACACTAATCATTCATATTACATCTCCACAAGCACACTCTAAAAGGCATTCCTTATTATTAATCTTTCAAGACTGGCACTACTATTTCAATTTTTAAAAGATTTATGATATCATATTACTCCTGTTGTTTCAGTAAATAAACACAAGAACGCTTGAAAAATGGGCAACAGACTCCTTAGAGTGCTGTCCTTGAATTAATCTCCAAGGACACTTTCTCCATATTTCCTCAAATCCCTTGTCTACAAGCTATCAATCCACCCTATTGTGGTTAGGGTGAACAACAAGCACAGCTAGCTGATTTTATTCATTCACTTATTTATTCATAAAAGAAATGTCCAAAATGGACCAGCTTGAGGAAGTGGCTGAGATGGACAGCAGCTGGACACGCAGTCTCCTCATTGCCGCGTCCTTCGCTCCTGTGCCCTGGGCTGCTGCATCAGCTTTTCATTTTGTGTTTGAAATTATGTGGTAGACTCAAGACAGGGCCTGTGATCCCAGTTCTGATCCTAAGAGCTCATGTCCCATCCTCAGGAATTCTCCCCACGAATGGAGCATTAAAGAACAGTGACCACATAAACAATGGATTTTACAGCTTTCCGCTGAGGGTTCTCATTAAATGACACTGCAGCTTCCATGTGCTCCATGACTGCCTGGCACAGAGCAGTGGGAAAGGTGAACAAACACCACAGGTGAGTTGAGGCAACAGGTTTGTAACTGAGGTTGCAGCCTCAAGAATGAAAGCTGGAAACCGATAGTTAATTTTGCTGTAATCTAATCTCACCACCTACCAGATCATTGTATCTCTCTTTGAATTTGGAAGGAAATAATGTTTTTGGCACTTCCCCCTGGGGAGCCCTGAAGCTATTATAAGGAGGAAGCAAAAACTTATCTCATGATGTTGAAATACTTTCAAAAAGAAAGCTCTTGTTTGTTTTAGCTAAATGGAGGGAAATACTGGCCCTGAGAAGTGCCCTGCAAATCAGAGGGAGGAAATTCCAGGAGTTTACTTGGAAAAGCTAAATCACATAAATAGTAAAGTGACCAAATACAAGCACTGATAACCAAGCTGGTTGCTGTTACAAAGAACTTAAATCATGCTAGAGTCCTAAGCACTGGAGGGTTTTGATTGTTCTTTGAATTGCCTTGTTTGGGGATTTTTATTTTTTTTTTTTTTGGATTTTTGTACAGCAAAGTCCATTTCTGAGAGAACTTTCAACTCCCATGAATCACCAGCTGGTCTCACCAGCTGCCCCTTGTGAGAACATTTTTGCTCCTAAAGCTCCTTCTTTCTGTCTTTCCACAGAAAGCAAAAATAAGCAGTACTTAAAAGTACTCTTCAGAAAGCAGGTTTCTCAGGTTTCACCATCTTTGCATTGATATGTATGAGTCTAATAATGCGGTAGGATAATTCAATTTGGAAGGGACCTTGGGACGTATAATTAGTATTTGCATTCTTTCAGAATCACAGACCTCTGCAAAAGTCATGAGTGATATTTAGCCTTGGTCCTGGAGAAGTTACTGCTCTCAAACAGTCCTCTCACAAGGACTAACTTGTGTCCTTGGGAGAGCAAAAGCACCCCATGCCAGAGAGCCGAGGATGCCAAGGATGATCAGTCAAAGTGTGCAGGAAGACACAGGGGTTAGAGGGGGAGGAAACTTCCAAAGGGAAAGGCAAAATACTGAACACCACTGGTTGTTCTTTAACGCCAGGGTGGAGAGAGGCTCCCTACCCAGCCAGGGCTGCAAAACACCATTAAAGGAGTCTAAATGATAGAACAGACTAAATTTTGCAATTTCACAGCTTCCATGAAAATCCCATTTTAGCAAAGACAAGATGAAAGAGAAAACACGAATGATTGATATTGAAGGAAACCCAGTTTGTGTCTAATATATCCTGGAGAAACTGCTAATGGAAATTGAATAGTCCTGAAAATATTTCCTGAGACTGCAACTCTGATCAAGTAGCCCTATGGTGATATATTGCATGTCCAAATTAAAGCTGCCCTGGGGCACACGTAACCCAGCAGCTGGTTTTACTGAGCAGGACTGGATGATTTGTATGTTTTTTTCTAGCTTTTTGACAGCATATTTTTATACAAGGCTAAGGCCTGAATCTTCTACTATGTAAGAGGAGCTACTGAATATTTAATATCTCATAGAACTGATGTTACTCCAGCAAATCATTATGCTCTATTAGGAAGCCTGGTGGTACCCCAGCATTGCAGAATGGCAGATGGTACCTTTAGATAGAGTCTCGCTTGTGGAAATCTCTAAATTTATGGACCGTACTCATACCTTTCTTGAGAAAATATGAATTTCCACTGAATGCTCTCTGTTTTAAAATCTGTTCTAATTTACCACGTTATTTTGACAGCAACTAGTATCAATTCTTTAAAGGGGTTTATTAGGAATAGTGATGGAGCAATCTAACTGTAAAAGCATTTCTTCCATGACCCTGTGAATCACTTCTGAAATAAAAGAACTTTATCCTTCACATCAAGAAATAATTTTAATGGGTCTATGAGCAGTCTTAATTCTTAAGCACATTTTAAAACACCATTATGCACTAAAGATGACATCAGGAAATAATTCACTTATGCATACAAATCAAAAACTTCATAGAAAGCAACCATCTACAACAGAGGACAAACACTCCAGCTGCCCAAGAAATTCCCAATTCTGTTTCCATTTTACAGGGTTGAGGATGAGATTGATTAACTTTACTGACTCCATCCCTGATAATTCAGGTTACAGGTTATTGCATATTAGCAAGGGTATGTGCTTCAGCTGAACCAGATAAATGCCCGCCCAGTGTGCCTCCACACCTGTTGGACAACCAAATTTGGGATCCTTTAAGTCAGTGTTCATGGCTGGAGTCTGAATTTCTTTAGGTTCGTTTTCTTTTTTTTTTTCTCTGTGTGGTTGCGGAGATTTTATTGGGGGGGGGGTTTTTGTTTGGGGAATATTTGGGGTCTT
>VXBU01000302.1:336617-395446 GCA_013400315.1 Bombycilla garrulus
TGCCCTTTAAGTACTTCTCAGATGTCCAAGACCATGTCAGTTGGAAGGTGACATGCAGAGCACATATTAGAGTGTGTGTGTAGCAATATTTTATATTAAAAGAAACTCTTCATGATCTCTGGAGATCCTCAAGTTGTGTATCACCCCAGTTTAATTAATAGCTCTGTCTCAACAACTCTGAATTCATCTAAGTTACTATGTATAATTTTGCATTGAACAGCTGTAATGTACAAGGTTATAGCATTTCCTTTGTAATACATTAGGAGACATTTTAGCAAATGCTTGATATAAAGCAGGCATTTAACACTCCTTATCACATTCAACGGCAACTCTCATTTCATCACATGAAGTTTTCATCCTCTCTGAGTAATCTCTTGGGGGGTCTGAGTACTGAAAAAGCTTTTAAGAGTTGGTGTTTGGTGCTTTCAGATGCTGGTTTTTTTTTTTTCCCATTCTATTTTCTTCCATCTCTCTTTGATAGTTTATGAAAATTTATTTGTCATTTCGCACAAAGTTTTTAACTTTCCATCTTCTTCTGGCCATGTGCAAAACAGAACACAGGACTCGCATGTGCTCCACACAGACAAACCCATCAAAACCAAGGTGGGTTGCTCCCGGCTTGCCAAGAGAGATCAAATTCAGCAGACAGGAGGTGTGAAATTTAGGAACTGTGATCGATACTGGGGCTTGTGTCTGTCTTTGACTGCAAACTCCAATCTGAAAGAGAATTTTCAGCTGCTTTCTTTGAAATCTCCCCTCCAGGTTGAACTCATGTTCCAAAGGGTGATAACAAAAGGTGAACTACTGAGACAGCTATCTTTTCATTTGAGTTTGTCAGCAGCTCTGTGTCTGTGTCTGTGCTTAGACCACCAGCTCCTCCAATGTGAATCTGGTGGGAAGTGCTGCAGGAGCTGGGCTTATTGCTAAGGTGTCCCTGGACAGCAATCACCTTTATTGTGGTTCCTGAGCTCTGCAGCAGTAATGCAATTTCATTTTTGCATATTGCAGCTGTCTCCTCTGCTGGTCTTCGTGTCAACTGGGATGGGGAACTTCAAGTTGGCTTTGTTTGTTTTGCTGCTATTTCAGCCTGAAAGCTAAAAAAACCCAAAAATAACCTGTATCATCCTTCTTTCTTCCAGAAAATGTATTATTTTTAAATATAACCTCTTTTTCAAAGAAGTCAGGACTTCTTTGTGAAGGGCCTAACTCAAATTTCACGCAGCAGGATTTGGCTTTACTGTAGATGCTGGTTGCATTCCTGAGACGGAGGAAAAAATACTAATGGCCAGGTTATAATGAGGGGCTGAACAGTGGCACTCCACAGGGAGGCAACATTTTTGAGCTCAAGACCATGTAATTGTAGGATATGGGCTTTTAAAATGGAAAGAGAGTTGTTGAGTCCTATGATTTTTCTGTGAGACCCACAGCATGGCCAGTTCTCAAGTAGGGAGGGGAACTGCTGGGGAAGGAAGGAGTGGTCTGTATAATTGCCTTCAAACAGTTTGAGGCTTGTGAAAGTGGCAATCTACAAGACAGCAGTTTCCAAGAAAAGGCCATATACAGGGGAAGAAAACTGCAATCAGTAATGAAGGAAACCTTCTAGCGATGGGCCTCATGCAGGCCCTTCCAGGTACCAGGATGGGCACGTAGCTGCAAGGTCAAGACTCAGAGGGGAAAATTAAAATTTGATATTATTTAATTTGTTTCTAATTTTATTCATGTGTTTATTTTTTTAATTATTTGTGACCATGCTGTTCAGTGCCAAAACTTATGATTTCTTAACTGCAACAACCTCCTTTAGCTGATTAACAGGCAGATTAATTTGAAATATTCTTTGAGGTAAAAGAAAGAAAACATAGGCACAGCCCTGCCTTAAAACCAGTAGAGTAATTTGTCACACTAAAAGCCTGGCTGCAGCCACAGCTTTTCTGGGACTGTTATACTCATCTGCCTACACCTCACCCTCCATCCAAGTACCCTACAAGCTCCTCCAGACCTTAAGAGAAGGTTTTTGGTGATTTGATTATCACTTCAAAATATCTGCCTATATGATTGCAGGCCATTGTGAAATATTCAGAGTAGATACACAGAAATAATCATTTCTCAGAATCATGATTCTTTAATATTTTGTTTTGGGGTTTTTTTGGTTGGTTGGTTGTTTTTTTGTTCGACCAAAACCTTTTCATTTGTTTGGAATGCATTTTTCCTTTTGGTTCCTTCTGGGTATTAAAATTTTAAATTGTACTTTCGTAATTTTCATTCCAGATATGATTGTCATGAAACTACAAGCACCACAAATTTGTTTTCAGTTTAAAACAAACAGTTCAAATTTTCTGGAGCTGGAAGTAAAATATCAAATACAAGCACCTCTGAACTAGCCAGGGGTGGGCTGATGAGGTTCCCTTCTCAAGGCTCCTGACTAAGCCACAACACTTGAGAATGTATTACACAGATTGTGTCCTGCCCAGCTCTCTACAGAAATATGCCTGTAAACATTGCAGAGATAGTTTGAAGGACATAGGAATGATACAGAATGATATAGACCACCCAAACCATTAGTTATTCCATCTTTCTCCTTTCCTTCCTTCCCCAATCTCCTTCAATATTTGAAAATAGACAAATCCAGGAGACTTGCAATTAAAAAAGAAAAAAAAAAAAGGTGGTGAAGGCTTGTCAGGTCTGGCTTTCCAGTTACAAGGGCTCGTCTCAGGATGCTGTTATGTCAGCCAGTGCTTTATGTGTGAGCAGAGCTGGATAACCCTGACTGGACTGTCGCCCTGTTGCCATTGTCTACATGTGTGGCTTTACGGTGCTTTCTGTGCATACAGCGCAGCAAGCAGTTCCTAAAAAGCACAGCTCCCCATCATTCCCACAAAAGGACTGCAATGAGGACCTCACTTTCTGTAATAAAACAAAAGGCTTCAGAGCTTATTCGGCCTTGTGGCGCATCCTTGGTCCCTGATGGGAAGCCAGCAGTGCCTTGATGAGGAGCACAGTGCACTCCACTGCCTGGCTCAGCCACATCCCCATCCCACCCCTCGGCAGCAGACACAGCTCCTCTGCCTGAGCATCCACAGTCCTGCACTGAGGCCAGTCATCCTTTTACACAACGCAGGATATTTGTATGCCTTAACATTTGTGAGTCTTGAGTGGAGCTGGGCCAATTTGGATCCCTTTATTAGCAGCATTAAATTCCATTGTGCAGGTATTTCCACAGCTGTGAGTTATTCAACATAAACTACTGAAGTAGAGAATAGGCTGCAAATAACCCACCAGGGAACAGTTTCTTGAGTGTTAGTCATCCAGCAAATTCCTTTATTCTCAGTTTTTATAGCAGGATTATTTGATGTAGAGGATATGTCCAGGTTATAATGTATTCGATTATTTATAGCAGATATCTTGTGTCATGAGTTCCATTTTAAAATGGACAAGGATTATTACAACTAGACAGATGTGATGTTAATTTTCAAAACTAACCTCATTTTCAGTGGAGCCTGTGCCATTGCTTGTACTTTTGAGAATATCACTTCTCTGGTAATTTGTCAGTTGTTTTGCTACTAAGCCTGCTTTATCCCGTGATTTTTTCTGTTTCCTATATGTTTCCTTGATGACTATTCCTGTTTCCTAGTGAAATATTTCCTCCCCAATGCCACCAAATGGATCCCTCTGTATGGAAAAAAAAGCTCTTTTTCTGTTCCACGCTTCATCAACACTCAAGATATGTTTTCAGTTCTATGGAGGCCCCAAGAGCAGGTGTCACCTGCTTCACAGCCCCTGAATGGAAACTCCTCCTTCTGTGTCACCTGCCTAAGCCAACAGAAATGTATTTAGAGGATATACACCTTTTTTAAAATTCTACTTCATTACCCTAAAGACAAGGAGACCTTTACACAGTTCTTGCTGGTGTCTCCATATCAAGCTATTGGTACAGCACAGTTTTCATGGTTTAACCCCAGCTGGAAACTGAGTACACAAATCTCCTTGCTCACACCCCACTCGCCCTTCCACACACACTTTCTCTCTGGTGAGACGGGGAGGAGAATCAAGGAAAAGAAATATAAAACTCCTGGACTCAGATAAGAATAGTTTAATAATTAAAAGTAAAATATAATAATACTAATGATGATAATACAATAATAACAATTGTAATGAAGATGAGAGAGGAAGAGAAATAAAATCCAAGAGAAGCAAGTGATGCACACTACAATAGTTCACCACTCATTGGCCCCATACCCTGTCCATCCCTGAGCAGCAATTGGTGCCTCCTAGCCAGCTCTCCCCCAGTTTAGTCAACATGTCCTGCAGAATGGAACAGCCCTTTTGTCAGCTTGGGTCAGCTCTCCTGGCCATGCTCCCTCCTGGCCTCTTGTGCACCTGCTAACTGGCAAAGCACAGGACACTGAAAAGTCCTTGATTTAGCGCAAGCACCACTGAGCAAAAGCCAGAACATCAGTGTGTTATCAACATGATTCTCATACTGATCCAAACCACAGCGCTGTATCACATGAATAAAATTAACTCTGTCCAAGCCAAAACCAGGAGAATGGTTCAGTTCCTTTTTGAGGCTGTTGTTGCTCTTTTTCTCTTCAACCCTTGTTCACTATTGAAAATATTTTGCCCAACACAGTAGCATCATTGAGGTCCCCTACATCACGTACCAACAGGCGTGCTGAACACCAGCTCCACACTCAGCTTCTCTGCCACCCCCCTGCTTTCAAAAAAGGTGATCAAATTGCCCAGCTTTTCTGCCTGCAGCTTCCAGATCAACCCATCTGCCCAAGGCCAGATTCTGCCTCACGATGAAACATGCTCAGCAGGGATGGCAATTGTGCTAGAGCCAGGCAGTGAAGTCTTAGCAGATGCTGTGCCTCTGTATTTGCAGTTCCATTTGCCCCTTTCTTCCATGTGATGGAGGAACCAGTTCTGGAATGTATTTTTGAGGTTATTCCACACTGAACTGAGCCATTAAAGTACATTTTCCACAACTAAGGTCCTTTTTATATTATTTTTGTTTAATCCCCATGTATTTATGGTGTCGCACTGGTGTGGTTTCAAAGTGCTGTTCATGGTTTTTACTTGTCTAACTTCCACTGAATGTTTAATTTTTTTTTAATAGAAACTGTAGCAAAATCTTCCAAGTGCCTCTTAACAGTGCTAGGATTTCATTCCTATCATCCTTATCCTTTTTTTGCAGACTATTCAGCCAGAGTATTCAGAGCTTTTCTTAATGCCTTCCATCTCCTCTGTGCTGCTGGGAAGGGGCCAGCTATCAGCCAAACAGCAAGTAAATAGACTGCCTGCATTTGGTGTAGTGACGGGCACATATGTTTTTAGTGAAGAGTTTATTTGCCAGAAGAAAACTAGTTTGAGAATTCAGGTCAACTTTTGGTGAACAACTTTCAACTAATAAATACAAGAGGTGAGGACAGAAAGATTTTATAAGTGCAGGAAAAGCTCATATCAATTTTCCTGGAACCAATCAGCTCTGTTTAGTTGGGCTAGGCTACTATTGCCAGCAGGAAACGAACAAAAAAACCCAAACAAGTGAACAAACAAACAAAAAAACCAAAGAAACAACCCATGGAGGGAGGAGAAGGAAATCAGGACAGGAGATTGCCCCAAACACAACATCTAAGTCAGAGGTGTTTAAAAAATCCATTTCTTTTGGTGCCCATCACCCTCCAGCCCCGCCCTTGCCCCAGTTCTCCCCATCTCCTGTGACAAAATTCCTATTTCTGAACCTATCCATTTCAACCTTCCCCATCCTTTGGTCCTTACCACGAACATACCCAGGTGCCTTCTGGAGAGCCCCCAGCCTCTTCCATCCCCATATCTTTCCAAAGTTCTACATTAAACTCCACTTGTTCAAACCTACCAAGATCTCCCCACACTCAAGTACCTCCAAAAATCCTCTCCAAAGCCCCTTCTTGGGGGGCTTGACACTTACCTGTGTCAGAGCAGGCACTCGGTTCTACCCAGCACTATTGGCTGCTGCAGCCCACTGTGCCCACCTGACCTCCTGAAAAAGCCTCCAACAGTGCTCCAGCAGCAAGCCAAAGATTCCAGAGGGTCGCTGTGCTCACCAGCAGCACAAAGTCCTGTCCTAACAGGTCTCCAAGGGAAGGAAATGAGTGTTATGATGATGAGGGAATATCTGATGTATAGAATCTCTTTTTTCAGGATACATTCACAAGAGACTAAAGTGTCATTTATATCTTTAAAAAAATACTGCCCTTCACTTAAGATGTAGAAGAGCTGAATTCAGCCTTCAGCCTCCCATGTTACATGAGGGTTACACTGAAGAGTGGCAGATCTCATCTCCTGTGGAAAGGTAAAGGTGATCCAAAGTAGTATTTGGGCCAAAGGATTGTGCCTCCAGAATATGCTGATGCTTTCTGCAGAAACTTAGTCTATATCTGTCCTTAAAGCAGGTCGTCACAGGGAATGCGAGTTTGGTTTTTGTACCACACAGAATACACTGTCCTGTCTGCTATTCAGGTACCATTGGGATCATTATCTACTCTCCTCTGTAAACCTCAAGTTTAATTTACAGTAAACTGCATATAGGAGCAAATGAACTGAGCATGACTCATTCAAGCACACTGAGAAATTTTTGTTGAAAGCTGACTCAAAACATCCATACTTAATTTAACTTCTTTTTCATTTAGTACATAAGAAAGCACTGATACTGAGAGATCTCCAGCCACGTGGTCCTGCCACTGAAGGACAAGGGTGTTTGGTCCCAGGGGACCTGCCTTGTTCATGCAGAGAGGAGGGAGTCCAAGATATCATGTAACAAGGTGGCAGTTTCCTACTGGAGCAGGCAATTCCACTCATTTTGGTGAAATAAAAAGCACTGAAGCTCAAAATCCTAATGTTAACCTGCTGCTGCCACACTAAATCCTTGTTCTGGCTTTTCGAGGTTGGTGAATTCAGCTTATGCAGCTTTTGTCAGCAACCACCGATGCAGCTATTTCAGCATAATGGTTCTTCATAGGCTCAGCAAAGGGAGCTCTGAGATTTATGGAGGATCATATCACAGAGCACTGCACAGCTGAAGATGACAGAGGTGAATGTCGGTGTGATGGACCACAGCCTGACCCCACAGCACTGATTACAGTGCCTCTTCCTGCAGAAGCAGGGTCTGTCTCTGCCCTGCCTCCCACCTAACTTTGCACTTTCCAGCCCATTTACAGAGCTCCAGTCCTGTCCCACACCAGCCACGGTCCCCAGCTTGAGCAAACCCCATACTCAGTTCTCGTCCTCGACTCACAAGACGAACACACCTGTAGTCTAACTGCCGGTCATTCAGCAAACGACCTCATTTAGAAACTAGCCCCCTTGGTCCAATTATCCCTCTTCTCCAGACACATGTCCTTATGTAGCAGCATAGCTCATTTATATGCTAATTTTACTAAGTCTACTTCAAAGGGGAGAATTGTTTGTTAAAAATCTTACACTCCAGCCTGAGTTCAGACTATCTCATTATTTACCTGCAAATTTAGGAAGATATGGGTAAAAGCTCTGTTCTTTTATGATCTATTGTCTAGGTGATCAAAGGAAACCATTCAATATGAAGATCAAAAAGAGTCTGGCTCCCAGCAGCCCAGCAGCTGGCTCTGCCAACTCCCAAAGTCCACAACCTCAGTTATAAGTAAAGACTGATTCTACTATTAAATAACTTTTGATTACAAATTGGAGGGAATAAAAAAAAAAAAACACCACACATCATAGTCTCTTTACTAAGGTGTTAATGAAACTAGGCTTCATATTGATATTATCTCAATTATTACTCAAGAAATAATCACTATGTATACAGTGTCTCTATTAATAATCCTCAGATAATGAAAAATATCCCACAGACATAACTAATACTGCTTGATAAATTGCTGGTGGACCACAGCTAACCCAGATTTCCTTTTTTATATAAAAATACTGCTCAAAGGACTTTTTAAAAACAGGAACTCAGAGACAGAAGTATTTACTATTTAGAGGAGGCAAAAGCAGTGGCTGTAGTTTGAAGTACCAAAATGGGACACCTCATGTCCCAGTCTGTTAGGGAATTATGTCAACAGAGTAACACGATGTGAATAATGAACCCATGATTTTCATGGCTGACACACTTCCCCAGCCTAAGGAATTTCAAGAACCATGATTTGTAGAAATCCTACTCTTCTTGAAAAGATAACCCACAGAAAAAATTTTTCATCTTCACCACAAATAAACATTAAATAGTATACAGCTTGCTTTAGAAAAATAATGTGAGAAGTGAAAATGTACAGATATTCAGGCTTTAATCTTCCCTTTAAAGTTGACACACAGTTATTCACTATAGTGTGTCTTTTTTCCATACAGCAAATGGCAACAAACAAGAGGCTGAGCACTGACATATATTTAGGGCTTCTGCAAGGGGGGCTCAGGGATGTTTTGACTTCTGAGATAATAAAATATGTTGTGTTTTTTTTTACTTGATGCATTTCTGAAAATACATTGAATTCTCCTAGAAACATTAAGCCTCCAGTGCTGATAGGAGAGATATTTTGCTTGCTGTGCTTTAGCTTGCTTGTGTGAATCAGTGTGTTGTAGCCTTCCTGTCAGTCGGTAGTAAATGAATACCTTAACAGATCTTGGATGACTTCTAGTGCTGTTCTCATTTGGAGCAGATCTAAAGCTGCCGTTTTGAACAGTTGTTAGTATTAAAGATTCGATTGCACTTTACAGGAGGGTTGGGGTGTAGGTTTTGGTGTCCTGGCCAAATTCCAAAATGGGTAATTAAATTCTGTCCATCTAAACTTCCCCCTGTGGTTTTAGTTGGCTCAGGTATTCTTAATTTCCTGTCTTAAAATGTTCCATAGTGTTGCAGCGGTGCTGTTAAACAGTTGCCAGGTTTCACCTCGGCAATGTGTGAGATGATTCATACCCTACAGATCTGCAGAGAGCAGCATGCTCAGTGCAGCCTATGGGAGCTGGAGAAACGGCAGAGTTGGAGTGACAAGATGTCATAACGACTGTTCCTTCCATTCATTTTCTAATTTTGTGACACTTCAGAAAGATATAACAAAATCTCTCCGGTTTTTAATGAAATAAGTTCCTCTCCCCCTCGACCCTTCCACTCCCTGCATCCCCAGGAGAGGAGAGAATCTGAAGAGACGTGTATACGGGGTTAAATGAAAACCCAGATCCCTGACTATGCCAGGAGAACTGAGGTCTGCATTTGACCTGCTCGGAAGAACATTTTTCACCTCACATACTCTGAAGCTTTGAAAAATTTCAATTTCAAATCAAAGCTTTATGCCCTTATGGTAGTTTGTCTTCTTAAAATGTAGCAACACAGCACCAAAAGAGTGCCAAAGGAAAGATGAGCCCAAGTTAATGTGTATTTTAAGTTGCTACCTGTTTTATTCTTTCACTGGCAGTTTAAAAGCTAAACAAAGTCTGAATTACACACACACACACCACCCCTCCACCACCACCACCCCCCCCGCCCCCCGAAAACAAAATACAGCCTCCAGAAAATCCTTGTTCAGAGTGGTACACACAAGCCTGTTATTTGCCGCTCCTTCGTTGTTATCTGCCCTGTTTTTCCCCTCCATTTTCCCCACTCTCTCAAAACTTCTGAACTCAGTCTGGATATGAGGGAAGAGCTTTAAGTATTCACCTCTCTTATCATGAGGTGATAAAATCTTTGTTAGGAAAAATAAGTTTTTCTATTAACTGATTCAGCCCAGCCAAAAATCCAAGGTGTTCAAGACCTCTACCTGAATTCATTGCTCAGGTAAGTGCAAAATGAGGCTTTTAACTTTAGCACCTCAGTTTGTTGCCTAAGGTGGGAGGTATAGCCCTGCTATTTTAACATAACATGTAAGGTGTCTGTCTTGTGGTATGGCTCATGAATTTATCATAAGTTAGCAAAACCAGAATAGTAATAAATTGGTGGAGATTTCATTTTCATACAAATTTCTGAAAACTCTCAATAGCTATAAAAAACATTGTGAGGCCAGCAAACTACCACTACTGTCCTCTACAGCATCCAGTATAACAACAGTCTCTTTTGCAAGAGCAGGGGAAGCAGCTGAGATATGTAACAGCTCAATACTCCAAATGCTAACATTTGTGGCTTTCTCTCACTAACCTTGCTTCAGGAACCATCACTAGTGGAGCTCACAGGGAGAGCTTTGTCCAACCTGTCTGCTGAGGAGCTCAGAGAATTACTGGCTGGATTACAGCTGCTTGGCTGCCTGGGCTGCAGCTCTATGTGAGTGAGGGATAACGGGCAGACTTTTAAACTTTTTTAAATAAGGAAAAAAGCTCTTTCAGAAACAGAAAGCAAATATGTGCCAGGTTTTTTAATGACAAAAACAGAGCAGTAAAAAAAGGGGGAAATATTAAGGCTACTTTGGGATAAAAGTGCTTTGAAGAGGCACATCTTTAACTAATCAAGAAGTTCTAGACAGTAGGCCTAATCTTTTTTGGTCTAAGCAAAATATCTAGGCATATAATTTTTCTGGCAGAAAGCCATTTTTTCTTCTCTCTAGAGTTCTAAAAATTATATCAATTGAGGCCTGATCCTGGAAACCTTGAGGAGGCTGAATTCCCAGGAACCACTATGTAGTAGACAGAAGGGAAAAAAAAAGTTTTTGTGACACCCTGAGTGAAAAAAGTTGAGCCCTTTCTTGATGAGGATAATCATTGGCTATGCAAACCCAAAAAGGAATGAAAAATGTGGTGCAGGGAGTCCCAGTGATGCTGTTTGAAAGTCAAGAGTTTTCATTTTGTCCTTTTGAATGCAGGCAGGGATCTTTTGCTGGAACTGCTCCAATCCTACTGCCCTTAAACATATAAAACTCCCACTTCAGTCAATGGGATCTGTGCATGCTGAAGAGCTACTGGGTCAAGCTTGTAAATGCCTGACACTGATTGTGTGACACATGGGTGCTCTTACGACTGATTGAAGGAACGACACATCAGCAGCAGATGAGACCTTTGCACAAATAGGATAACAACACCATGTCAATATTTTCCTAATGTGTGAATAAGTGCTGTGAGGGACAATGCATACAATATTCCAGAAACTGAAGTGTAGGAGATGGCTGAGAAAGCTTGCTGAATTCTTATCTAAACACCAAAAAGTGATATTAAATATTAAATCAAATTATTAATATTAGAATATAAAATGTTAGCATGACACTTCACCTTCTCTAAAGCTGTGTCTTGCCACTCTTGCCCTTGATGTAAAATCATGTGCTAAATGAATGATTTTCTGTTACTGCTTTCCAGTATAAAACCAATGGGGTGGAAAAGCTATCGTTTTGTCAGAGAAAAATTTCACACAAGATTGCCTGATGTGGTTACTGGAAGTGGCAAAAGTGGGGTGCATGTGTAAGACTTGCCCTTTCTAGTGTGTGAGGACAGAGGTATGAAGTGGTGTCAAGCCACTCTGAAGCCTTCCAGCCCTCGGGTTCCAGCTCCAGGACAAGTCCTATGCAAGAAGCAAAACAGTACTATTTGCCTCTGCTTTATGCCTTGTTAAATTCAGCACAGAAACAGCTAATTGTGAAAGGATAATTCTGCATTTTTGAGATCACAAATTGATCTAAGTTTAACTGAGTTTTTATATACGTTTACTTACTTCAAGCTTAAACAGAAACTGCCACCATGGAGCTGTACAAATGTGTTTGAAAAGGCTTTTGTGGTGTCTAGGACCACCTGGGGATCCTACAGACACTTTATCCTTGTTCTTCCAGTACCAAAGTCAGTGTTACAGTTTATAGGACCAATTCAAAAGAGACAGAAGAAGAAAAGTGGTGCTTAGCAGCATACTCATACAAGGGCTTCCCTTCTCAGGAGAGCTTCTTCTTGCTACTTGAGTTGTGGCTGCTTTGTACCACCTAACAGGGCAGGACATCTTGCCCGCTTTCTCACAAACTACAATGTTACATGTTTATCAACTTGTCTCAGTACTTCCATTTTATTGAGGGGTAGGTTTTAATTTGTCTCAAGTCCAACACAGTGAGAGGGGCTCTTGCTTATCCTGGTTTTTTTCCCTTTCCTTAAAAGGGATACATAATGTAAAAATATTAATTCCTCGTCAGCTTAGTGTTGTCCTTTGTCTTCCCTCCCCCCTAACCCTGAGCCCTCACAGTGACAGCTCGTGTGTAACCCCTCTCAGGGTAGATAGACTCTCTAAAGACAAAAGTGGGTAGCAGTGCCAGTTACCTGAGTTACTTGCATGGTTATGACCATGGCAGACTCAAGTCCATCTCCGTCTACAATAATTTTTTCAGGAATTTTATATAAACAATGCATTGGCAACAAAAAAAAATGGAAGTAGACAAAAAGAACCAAGCTAGTATTTAAGACAGGCTCCCTGGAAAATTAGAAGACAAGAGTTATGGTTTGATCTACTCTGAGCAAGACTAGAAGACTTTAGGAGGACCCTTCAAAGCTGCTGGGGTCTGAGTGTGGATGGAGGGAGGGAGTGGAAATGCATCAACATGTTTTTGCAATGGATGTGCGCAGTTCAGATCTTGGACAGTCATAAGAAAAGGAATGTGAGGCTTCATTATTTAGAAATGGATCCCAGACCTCTCAGAAAACTGTGTACTGCTTGGCAGGCTTGGATGAGCTGCATTAGTTTCAGGACATAAGCACATAGGCTCAATCATTAAGGAAAATACAGGAGGCCTTCAAAGAGCTTGAAGTGACCATCTGATGTCTTAAACTCAGGGCAAGAAGCTCTGGGGAATTTGGAAATCCTCAGCAATCAGACTGAGAAGCTCAGTTATTTCAGTGCCAAATTAATGGGAATTTCTGATGATATCAGGGTCCTACAAGAAAGCTGGTCACAGTTCAGCAGTGTCTGTAACAACAGGACTTTCACATCTGTGTTTTTGCAATAGAATTCATAATTCTATAAAGTACCTTTGTGCTTGTGAAGCCCATTGCGTGAATTAATAAATAATAATATCTTGGAAACTGCAAGAAATTCTGCTGCGAATCTAAGAGGACTCTAATCCTTTCAGGCTAAGAGGACATCTTTTCTATATTCCATATCTTGGGATGTCAAAGATATATTTTTCCAAAACATTTGAACGACTTGACTGGGACCCAAGGGGAAATTCTGGACGCATTGTGGTAGAGTAATGAGTCAGAAAGTTTTCTTGCCAGGGATTGAGAAATGCCTGACCTCATTTCTGAGAACACTGCATGAGAGGGAGAGATTTTGCCCTTAGTGGAATTCTAAATGTTTAGTGTAGACCTCTGAGCATAAAACAACAGCATTCCTCTTTAANTTTATCTCTAGAGAAATACATTTTTAGGTCAAATTTAAAACTCATTTTAGGTGTCAGAAGAATATAATAGTGAGTATATTCTAATTATTTTCTATTGAATATATAGCTTTGACCTAAGTGGCAGCTTTATTTACATAACATTGTCTCTTAAATCCTAAATCTGAGAAATCAGTGGAGGGCCAGCCCCCTGCACCAAGGCAGGATTAGCTATATCTATTGCCTTTCTGACAAGTATTTATCTAATTAATTCTCCTAGATCTCCAGCACTGAAGATGCCCCAGACAACCTGTTTCGAAGTCTAATCTGAGTCATCCTTGCTCCACACGTAAGCAAGCCCAGTGTCTCTCAGATGTAGAGGACAGGCACATATTAGCCCAGTGACTTCAGTTTTACTGAACTGCTGGCAATTAAAATTTGGGCCATTTTTGTGTTTGGTGTGATTTGGATTTTTTAATAGTCCCTGGGTCTGTAATCAATATATGTGTTCCATAAAAAGATGTACTACCATGCCTAAGTATACAAATAATTGCATATTTTGTATCATTTTCTTCTGCAGAGGATGCTTAGTTGCTTAGGTGCACAACAAAGCCTCTGTGGCTGCAGCTACTCTTTGGGTGTCAGGCTGGGTGCAATCCCCAGTGGTTGCAGGCAGCCCTCTGCTTTGCTTCTTAGTTTGCTTTGCTTTCAGATCTACCTCAGGAAGTGAACAAGCAATATTAATCACTGAATTCCTTTTATTTGCCACAAATCTGTTTGAATTGACTACATCAAGTATCACTGCCATCTTATCATGGTATCTGGTCATCAGATACACCCAGGTGTATATAAAATTCCATGGAAGAGTTACCAAAGGTGATAGCTCACTGAAGTTCTCTTTATGGTAATTGTTCCAACTGGTGATATTCTACAAAGGACATTCCTACATATACAAAACTTTTTTTATTATTATTTTATTTTTTAAGGCAGTGGGTACCACTGTCTTTAATGAAAATCAGTCTTTTTATCCTAGAGACTAATATAGCTCCTGGCTCTCAAGTTTGAACCCTATCTCCCTAGACTGCCAGAGCATTCTCATTTTTCATGCCTGCTGAGAACACAGCTACAGCACATTTCCTAATTTCTATCATATGTTAGTGTGTTTTGTGAAATGCAATTACTTTTTTAAAATAAAAATAATCAAATAAACCACATTTGAATGAATAGATGTTTTTCACTTTTTTCCTTACTTGATCAGCTCATTTGAGAAGCCAATTATTTTCACTAAAGCTAGAATTTGTAAGACTTCAGTCAAAAATGTGACTTTTTTATATCTTATTAAATTTCATGTGGGTTATGCAGAAAATAAATTACATGCAACTATACTACCTAAGTACCACTGCTGTATTTATTTTTTTTTACTGAGCAATTTCTCAAAGCAGTATAAATCACAGGCTAAATTCTGCTGCCCTTCCTCCAACCTTGCTGAGCCAAAATCCCATTAAAGTTAACTTTGAGATTTGGCCCCATGACTGGATGAGTATGGGAAAGCCTGTAATTTATAAGGCCATATCCAGTCTATTATATGTCTGGAAAATGTGTAGAAATATATTTTTAAGAGACTTTTCTCTCCAAGTTCCTAAAAAGGCCTGAGTAATTTCAGGGAGGCAATCTGATAGACAGATTTGTATGAATATTTATATAACTAATAACAGAGCCAATATTTCTAAATATTTTCTAAGAATATTCACTCAAGTAAAACAGTGAATGTGTCTTGGCTGTTTGTCTTCTTTCCATTTACTTTCTGTGACTATTCCTGCAGATGAGTTCACAGGCAGGAGTGTTGAAGAATATTTGAGAATAATGACACTATTCACCAAGCGAATTTAAACTTGTAGTTCAGAACACTTTCATCAGAAATCTCTCCTAATTTGTGAATACAAATAATGGTATGTAGCAAGTGAAGTTCAGAATTATCTTAGATTTTTAATTTTGAATAGTGAGTCTTTCAAACATAAACATTCTATAGGTAATATTCAGAAAACCTATTGAAAGAGTAATTTCCACTAATTCAAGAAAATTATAACACATCTTCATAACATATGCAAACAGAGAAAGGTTAAAACAATTAAGTAGGTTATTTACCACAAAACACTCATTCAACCATAGAAACTAACCCCAAACAGATGTACACTGCTCTGATGTACACTTGTGGTCTATTTGAAGATTAATTAAAATGCTTCTTTTAATATCAAATAAATACCCTCCAAAATGCTTCTTCAGATCTTCAGTATGAAGATTACCATGAACATGTGTGATGCAGAATTAAACAGTGCAAGAATGTGCATCTTAAAGGTCAGGGTGTGAATGGTGATGCCTGCATTTATACCTTAGAAATTAATAAATTCCCACATATCCTATATGCCTAGCATCAAGTTCTTCATTAAATATATTGAATTTTGGTGGCTGGGATGAAAACAACCCAATAAAAATTTAGGAATGCCCTAAAAGCTATTTCAGTTGTAGCCTGAGTCCCCACTGATGGGCAGGTCCTATAAAGCTGGAGATCCACATTTTATCTCCTCCTTACTGTTTAATTAAGGAAAGAAAAGCCAAGGAAATGCATTGGTTAGGTCCATTTTTCTCCCTACTTACTGCCCAGCAGCAAGGGGGAAGAGACTAAAGCTTCTCTGTCTGAACAAGCAGTATGGACACATTTACAGGACATGCAGAAAAGCTGGCATTGATTATTAACAGTCTCTTGGATCCATTAACAGAAAAGCTCAGTATAAATTTTAAAACTGTAGGCTGTTCAAGTAACAGACATTTACTGCAGGCCTAAGTACTTACTTCATGGAAGTTTTATATTCTTATATGTTTAAACTGCTTACACTGATATATATAAAACCCCTATACTTAAATGTGCATATGGCCTACAATTGTTCATAGAACATAGAATTTTTTCACAGAAAAGCTATCTTGTCAGACATAGCTGGTTATTACAGTTTGCAAGCAATAATATGACTGATTGATGTTAATATGTTCTGATTAAATTTACTGCTGATTAGTTGATCATCACTTGGAACAACAAGAAATTATATTTCACTGTTTTTATTACACTGATTGGCATTTAGTTTATCAGACATGGCACCAATGGGAATTATCAGAGCTAAGTGATTTCTAATGAGGATATATTAATTACATAAATGTAAGGAAATTAAATCAATTATAATCTGCTTTATTTCAAGATAAGTAATCATGAAACTAAGAAAAGGAAACATCCGGAATCCTACAGTAATCTTTAAATTCTGCAGAAGTAGATTGATCTGCTTGTGCAATGGATATTCACTTCTGAGGCTTTTTCCTCTGATTCTGACTGAAGATTTGAAGAACTCTATCTTTCTTCTCTTAACACATTGTGTTTTTTTCATCAAGAAGTAATTCCTAAAGGGAGAAATAATTATTTCTGTTTTATATCATAGCGTTTCATGTCTCCTGGTGTAAGAGAAAATTATTTTTAATAACACTTGTTAGTTTTAAAAATGTATAGAAAAAGATCAAGGACATAAGATAAAAAAGTTTAAAAAATAAAACAATTAATAACCTCTTTAGAGTCCTTGCTTAAAATCTCATGTATTTGCCTTCCACTGCTTAAGGGTGCCAAGACAAAATGTTAACAAATTTTGCAGGTTTTAATACCAGCTTTCTAAGTTTTGGTTCACAACTAAATTACATCTCTTCTTTCACATACTGATATCATCAGTGCCATTTGCCTTAGTTCAACAAAGCACTTGTGTATGTGTACAAATCCCATCCATAGAGGGTTTCTCTCTACTGAATGGGGATCTGCTGACATCACAAAATTAAATGGGGGAAAAAAACTTCTAGTCAAGACTTTCATGTATAACCAGAAAGCTACCAGCTGTACATGTAGACCTCTGCTTGCATTTTCCAGGCTACTGTCCCAGCCAGCCTGCTTAAGCTGTTCTGGACTGTGAGGATGCGGTATCCTAGCCTCTTTGAACTTTCCTGCCTTTGCTTCACATATTTGTTCTCCCTCTCTCCCTTCCTCTTTGTCAGAAAAACTTGGTTTTAAAGGCTGTAGTCTCCATCCTGCTTTAATGCCTTCTGGAAGCTGCTTGTTGCAGGCTCAGGATCATATCTAACTGCTTGCAAGTATTATCTTTAATGCTCTTGCAATCTTTTAGACCTGCTAATGAAGGCTGAAGTGTTTTACTTAATGTACAGAGAAGGAATTTTTTTTTAATGCATTTTACTTGGGGAATTAGTCACATTTTCTTATGCACACACGCTCCAAGAAGAAAGCACATACACTCCATCTTTAGGGAATTGCTGTCTGTGTTAGTACCTTTCCAACATGATTAATGCTAAAGTTCTTACAAATATCCGTCTGTCCATGTGTCCAACTTCCACAGGCTGTGCAGAAGCAGCAGGAGTGGCTTATTGGTATGAATAATTTATGGCAGGGGGTAAAGCATTTTTATGTATTCATATGTTCACCCATTAAATGCAATCCAAAACCCACAGGAATGCACAGAATTTAGGGACTTCACCAAGCTCCAGAAGCCCTAAAGAAAAAGAAACTTATCTGCCAACACTGAAGAGAAAAATAACTTAGGAAACTGTTCCTAATGTAGTATTTCAAAAGGATGATCTTAAGACACTTAATATTTCTTAATTATATTACTGCCATAGTGCTGACCATAAGATAGATGCCAACCTGACAGCACAATTACCTGAATGCTAAAGTTCAGCTCTACAGATGGATATGCTTGCAGCATGCACTCATTAAAGAATACATTTCCAAACAGATCCAACTCTTTATATTATTACAAGACTTCTGAAATAAAAGAGTTTATTATTCATTGAAAAGATCAAGCACAGGGTAATGTTTGTCTTCATGAATTCTTACCTTAACTCACAAAGATTTTTTTATTTTTACAGTAAAATAAGAACATGTCCTATTTTCAGATGTGTGCAATTTATTAAAATTCTCAAACATCATATTTACATATGCTTCTGCTTTTTTAAGCCTGACATTCAACTAATGGTGTTTAGCCATCAGTAAACACTTTATAAGTGATGGAAAAAGGAAAAATACTCTCCCACTATGTTTATGGAGCCTGTGACATGTTTCCAGATGGACTGTGTTGCATGGGGAAGGGTAGGTATTAATATGAAGAACTTGGGTATTTTAAAAGTGTCTAGTCAAAGCTGAAGCACCAGGTAAACAAAACTCAAACTAACCATAAATTCAAGACGTTCAGAGTTGACAGTCCTCATCAATCTACGGGAAGATGCACAATCGCTGTAGAAAAGTCTTTGAGAAGCAGCACCTAGCTGGTATGGACAGTGCCAGAATTATCACTTGGCAAATGCTTTCAACAGTGGTGCAGCCTGGCTGGGAAGTCTGAGCAGCCCGTAGCTAATATATTTTAGTCAAGCTGGGGGATGGCTCAGGCACAGAACAGTCTAACTGGCAGACAGAAGCTTTAAGAAGATGGAGTCTGCACAGTGTAGGTGAAATCTACCGACAACTGGCCACAAAACTGTGATGTGTCACAACAGGGCAAGAAGAAAACATAGATGAATTTTCATGAGCTTGAAAAAAGGAGTGTCACTGACACCAAATCAACCACCTTGGCCAGATTTCAAATTCTGCAATAATTATGAGCATGTTAAAGATTTTCTTAAAAAGTAGTGTTTCAACTCTAGAAAGGGAGTCCTAGCTCTGGAAAAGCTGGAAATCTGTCTTTCTGGAAAAGCCATCTGAATACTGTTTCCCAAGATCTCCAAAAAGTATCACATGGGGCAGAAATGAAGCACAGTACATTTCAGACCAGCTGCTTCATATTTGACAAAAGCATAAGAACTCACAATAGGAGTGGCCAAACAAATCACTGATAATGCCAGAGACAACTTTGAAGAGCACATGGGTGCAAAGCCAAGCACTGAGCAGTCAGAAAACTGACAGACTTTAATTTGCCCAATTTAATCTTCAAATACTTGATGACACATTTCTCTTGTTCCCTCCCATTGAACCACCACCATGTCTAGTGCCCAGAATGAGCAAGGTTCAATTGATGAGCAGATCTTTTCTGAGAAACATGGTGGGGGTCCAATGTGAGAAGGACAAGTTTGCCCTTTGCATACTGCTTTTAAATTACTTATTTTTCAGTGAAATAAAAACGAATTTTCTAAAACATTCTTCTGATCCAGCCATCAATGATATCAAACCAACAAGATACCACAAACTTAAAGGCATCATGAAGAAAGTATTGAAACAGGAAAGCCTGTGGAACTATAACAGCAGTGAAGTTAGTATTAAAAAAAACTCAACCAACCAACCAATCAACGAATCAATCAAACAAAACTTTTCAAAATTACCTGAAAATCAAAAGCCTACTTATTAAGTTGCACACACCGTCAGGTTTACAGGTTTGTTGACGGTAATGAAAGCCCAGTTTACTTCTTTAATAGTCACACAAAATACATTTACAGCTAAAAAATAACATTTTGTGAACACTTGATATTTTAAAAAGTGGAAAGGAATATTTTTCACAAAACATTATTAATAATGTCAGTATTATTTTTCCAGATAATATTTTGGGTTTAAAATAAATACAATTGGTTGAAAATTATTCAACAGCTCCTTGAAACCCATTTGCCTTGGCTGCCATTCCTAAAGGAACAAGAAAACTCATGTATTTAAGGAAGTAGAGACCAGTAGTTAAATCTGGTACTTTTCTGGATTTATTACGATGAACAGAATGCCAACAGGAAGGATGCTACCACATTATTTTCTGACATTATTGAAAGCAATACACTGGAGAAGGCATGTGAAGATAAGCAGCCCTTGCTCCTGAAAGAGGAATATGAATCCTGGAATATATACTTTGCATCAAAACAGCTTTAGGAACAAAAACTGTTTCCCTGCAGAGGCGTTTCTGATTCTGGATCTTTTATTGTGGGGGTTTTTGTTCCTCTATTGTGATGCTGAAATGGTTAACAGCAAACTTTTGAAATGAGATTTGAAAAGCTTGATGAAAGAGCCTGATGTTTTGCCTGATTTTTCTTTTCCTCTGTGGACAAGGGCCTTGAATGCTGAAGGCTGAAAAGCCTATTATCACCAGAAAGAAATGTAAGTAAACAAGGCATTACAATAATGAATTCTACAGTACACGAAGGCAAGAACTAGTTCTGTGCAGCAAGTAGTGAAAGATTTGGCTGTATCTTGGCAATTTTTCAAAAATGATAACAATAAGAGGTTTTGTCGCTTCAGACATGTAAATCAAAAGGATATTTCAGAACTAAAAATGATACTTAGAGTTTCTAACCATTGACCCCAAACCAGCATTCAAAAATAGACATTAAAACTAAGAAGTTACAATCCTACAAGCCATGCACAATCAAACTTAAAGAGCTAAAAAGATTGAATTTTTAAAGTCCATTCGAAATTAGGTTGACAACAACTACCCTTACCCACAGGAAAAGAATTTCTAACATTCAAAGTTAAGATGTGATAAAAAGGAATAATCCAAAAATTATACCAAGAGTATATTTCAAAACCAGCATTTGAAATGGTCTGATATTCCCCAAGCTTGTTCCTAAATAAACAGCAAATACAGAGGTCATGCACAAAGGTAGTTGGGACTATAAGATGCAGAGCGTTCTATTTGTAAGTTAAAGAGTGCATAAGTGAAATGTGAAGATTGTGTAATTTGATATGTAGGCTTTTTATAATGTTTTAACAAACTGTGCAAATGTGCCTAAACGCAAATAAAACCAGCAGCTTGAACAAAATGGGGCAGTCGAGTTTTAGCAGAGCAGAAGGAATACAGTTAAAACTTATCTACTGGTAGAACTCAAAGCTGCTTGAAACTCCCAAAGCAGAAAAGAGCCTCCATGTATGTGGACAACACCTTCCAAACTGTAAAAGAATACAAAAAAGAAGACAAAGTTTGCAACCCATTAATGATGAACTGAGCCTTTTGCACTGCCTGTCTCATCTGTGAGGGAGGGCAAGAGTCCTTGCTGCAGCAGCAAGGCGAAGCTTTTTAATGCCACTGACAGCAGAGCATTGCTGACTTATCTGGGGCATCCTATGGGAATGAGCAGTGTCACTTCAAGAGACACATCCAAACAGCATGCAGGACTGGACTAGGCACTTGTTCCTTTCCTTAGCTAAGCCCTCCTTACATATTCATATGAAGACAAGCAAACAAAAGAGCAAAAGAAGGCTTAAACAAAACACTCAGGTGAAGTGAGATTCCACCACAGATGGGGTGCAGGTTGAATTCAGGTATTGGAACCAACCTCACTGAGAACCAAACTGCATCTGGCAATGCCTGGGCCTGCAACACTGCAACTCCTTTTCTCTCACATCAAACTGGACAAGTGTGACAGATTCACAGCCTTCCCTTTGGGATTTGCCCCTTGAGTAATTTGTCAGTGCCAGGTTCGCAGAGCGGGAACCCAGGAAGTTCAGGCAGCAAAGCCCCTCAAATCTCAGTTCAAGACTTTGTATTTATCTGCATCAACCTTCTCCACAAAGACAAACCCAAAAGACTCCACTTGAAAAGCCTGATGCCTGAAAGGGCAGCATAGAAAAGACAGAACAGCCTCTTGGGATTTTTTAGCATCGGACCTCGCCCGGGAAGAGTAGCTGAGATGATTTGTTTTGGGAGAAGATGACCTTTGGGGTACAGAGTCCTCTTGTATAGATGGTCATCAAGGGGTTAGCACCCAGGCTGCAACATGAAGAAAGCAACCCCAAACTAAGGTTTTGGTCCGTGGGAAAAACTTTCCCTTGTGGAAGGATCAGATTTGGCTTATATCCAGGCTAGTATCATCCCAAGCTATGAGTATTTCTGTGCAGCTCAGTGAATTCCAGTGCAAGCAATGCACAAATCAGTGCCAGTCCAAGACTTCTTCAGGATCAGAAGTGAGAATAACATGCCACAAACACAGTAATGTCCCCCACAAGTTCAGAAATTTCTGTGTGGTGTTGGGTAGAAGAACATGGCATGGTTTTATACAGCTGCGGGTACTTTCGAGCAGAGCAGAAAAGTTCAACACATTAAAAAAAAACCCAACAGACAAACCCCCAAACAAAACAAAACAAAACAAACCACAACAACAGAAGCCCTTGACCTCTTTAAGATCTACAGTAATAAAGTATATTTACATGAATCGTGATATTAGTGAAGTGTGAGACCCTTGTTAAGGTTTCCACAACCGGCCCAGAGTAGAGCTAAAACCTCACCTCTCCAGGGAAATGTCCACTTTCCTAAAGGTCTGCCCAAGCTTCAACATGGAGTTGAACAACTGAAAAAGCAGCTCATAGTTTCAGTTAGCACCAAAAATTAGAATCAAGACCAAAGATTTGTTTCATGATTTTTCCCTGCTAGATCAGCTCTCCTGAAGGCCAGAAAATTTCGTTTCAGTTAAAGCTCCAGCTCAGGATATATAAATGAACTAAATAAAGTGTCAGAAATTATTATCTTTTTCAGTGAAAAATAGTCCACTTGGGTTTTTTTTTACTGATTCCATTTGATAAATCATTTTAATGTACATGTGAGTAATATTTTCATGTCAATTTAAGTTGCTTGGTGCTGACTACCATAGGATATATATATATACATACATCTATACAAAAATAAGGATGAGCTAAGTAGGCAAATCAAATAGTATAAATATTTGTACTGTGAAACAAAACTTGATTATTTGCTGAAACATGTAATTAGACATTAATACTTCATAATGTGGAATCGTTTATCTAAAAATACCAAAAAATATTTCTACTATTATTTTTAGAGAGATCTAATCATATACTGCTTTCAGAGACAGAAATTGCTACCATGAATGTGAAAACTCTTGTTTAAATAATGTGCAAGGCAAACAAAAATAACATAATTTTCCACATACCTTTAATTCAGAAGTAGTTGGTACATAGTACACTGGAAGCAATGGGATTACAGGTGATCATGCAACTTTTAGCAGTAGAAGTTACTAAACTTTCTGCCTTATCAGCATATCTCATGCATGCATTAAGTTTATTGCTGTTATAATGAAAAAGTTGTTGCACTAGCCATTGGGCTGATATATTTTTTCTCAACATTAAATGGGTCCCCTAGAATTTTCTACTTTTCACATACATAATTAATTCCCTATGGATTTAAGTGCTTTTAGTAACTCATTGACCACATCAAAATACTTTATGTATCTAGAAGTTGAACCCGATATTTGCATTAAATTACTCCATTTGGATTAATTTAGGTAGTGAACTACATCTTCCAGACACATTCCACAGTGTTCATGCGGAGTAGGTCACAAAACCATTAAATTCTTATTGTAAAACTCAAGAAGGTCCGGGGGGTTGGGAAAGGTGGTGGGGAATGGGATGAACCAGAGTGAGAACAACCAGATCAGCCTAGAAAAATGTTCAAATTCCATAAAACATACAGACTTAGTGTATGTTATTTATCCAGAGGAGACAATGTTATGCAGAAACGAGGAATAACACAGCATGATATGAAGAGGAATTGCATGGCAAATCAATTTAATTTTTGTGAAAGAAAAGGAAGCTCTAAAAGGTTGTCATCGGATAATTAATCCTAATAGGAGGGATTTTAGGCCACGTGCCAGCATGCTTACCTGTGGAAGATATTGAGTGGGTTGAAGACAAGAAAGCATGATGTATCTATTTTTGGGGGTTCTTTTTTTGGTGGCTATAATTGTACCCTTTAATTTCTAGCCTAAGAAAAGACTCCTGGAATGGAGGACCTTTGCTGAGCATTGTGTCCAAATTAACAAGTTATAATGAATTTTTTTCACTATAAACTTGCACCTAGAAATATTCTCCCTCTGTGGCAAGTCCATTTAGCTCACAGTGAACACTCCCCTTCTAACAGAAGCTTAATCTGGTGCCTGTGTAGGCACAATCCAGAGCTCTAAGCTTCTTGGCACTGTTGGGATATATTTCACACCTAATATGAACACAGCTGATGGGTACAGTCCCTGTTGACCACCTGTCTGGTGCCTGGTCTAATAGCTAATTCTGACTACCTCGGAGGGTAATAGTGTTTTTTCTGCTTTTGCTCAGCTTCTCTTTCCATTTTTCATTGCCCAGGGCCTTAAATTATACCTGTCTACTTCATATATCCTGTTGGGTTACTGCTCCATGCAGCTGCACCTAAGAAACCAAAACCCTATTAGACTAGGTGCTATACAAACATCAGCTTAAAAAAAAAAACCAAACCAAGAAGAGATTGATCCCAGCATCAGGAATTAGGCAGAAAGAGTATGTCTGAGGAGATGTAGCAACATGTGTTTGCAAAGGTGTTTGCACATTTTATAAGACTTTCTTATAGAGTGTTTTAAAAAGTTTATTTGCCAAAGTTAGGTCAGAAGAGCTGACAAAAAAAAAAAGGGAAAAATCTAGGTGAAGAAAAGGAGTGAACTGGTGCAGGTAGCACTGATCACAGTTTGAAATCAGGCTGGTTCAGCTAATCCTAGAATGCACACCAATGCACGTAGATCCAGTCTGCCTGGAAATACATCCATTTGCCTTATTTATAACAATGCAGCCTGTATTAATGTTTGTATAATAAAGGGCTAATGACTAGATAATAAAGATCTGCATGCCTTACAGCATCAGTCTTCTGCAATTTAAGGTCCTCACCTTCAGGGAAAAGTTCTAACTTCCTCATATCTTAACAGTCTTGGACAAGGCTTAGGCCAAATTGACTAGCTGGTTATTACTGGATTGTATGTTCTTTATGAAGAATTTTGGTGTTAGGCTTATTTCTATTTATAAAATTAGAATTATTAAAATAAATAAATTTATTTTAATAATAAATTTATAAAACACTGCTTTTTACATATTTTATTCAGTATTTTTGTTACACAAAATTGATTTACAGTGATCTGGTTTTAATATTTTCAGTTAACTTCTTCTAAAATTAGTGCTTTGAAATGCTTTACTTTTTCAGGCTCTGTTTCCTGGAAAGCTGCCTGTGATTTCCAGTCAGGTATGGAAGTCTTCTGTCCCTTTGAGAACATATCTTCGGTGTCTGACTCCTCCCATTCATTACCTGGTGTCTCAGATCTCTGAGATGGAAGTGTGGCAAGGGTGGTGTTTCAACTTTCACCATTACAGTATTGAAGGTGTCCCCTTGTAAACACCAACTAACAACAAAGGTCTTGGAACTAAACCTTCTAATCCCAGGCAAGCCAGGAGAGCAGAGCTTTTTCCTAAAGACTGGATGCTGCCAGCTTTCCGGATGTCAGTTAACCCAACCAAACATCAGGAAATCTTCAGTTCTGTATCCCCAGAGTATAAAAAAACTTGCTTTACTTCCCCATTGTATTCCTTAGACTTACTGAAAAAAGTTCCTGCAGATATTTTTTTACTTATATAATCAACTTATGGGTTAAACTCGTCAAGGAATAAAGAAAGGTATCATATCAACAATTCACTACTGCAGTAAATCACATTTGTTAAAATTAGAAACTTGTTAAATAGAGCCTTGATGATAATTGCTAAAGTTGAGTATTTATGGTAAAGTGGCACAGACTTAGTCATTAGAAAAGCAACATTCAGCGTTTTGAAACTGTTGGATTTCACTGACTATTGAAATTCAATATGCTATCACTGGAATTATTTATTGATCTATTTAAAAGTTTTACAGACCATTGCCATATACTTGTTAACCACCTCTTATGCTCAGTCCATCTTGTACTATGACACATTTCCTGGATGAACTATGAGCAATAAATTCTATGTTTGCTACATGTTTTTGCAAAACTCTAAAATCTATGGAGGCATCAAAAATAAAATTTTATTACACAGATGATGCCCAGACATTCCTTTCCCACTGAAAATCCTAAGGGCTGACTTGCAGAGGAATCTAGATGAACATTTCCCCCTGATTTCAGTAAAAGCTATGAATAAATCCTCAAAGTAACTTAGCCACTGAAATATCTTATTCATAGATGATTGCCATCTAATATCATCTCCTTTCTTGATTTAGGAACCTGTAGGAGCAGAGAGCACTTGTGGGAAAAGAGAGAGCTGCTTTGCCAGATACAATGGCAGTTCAGAGGAGAAGACAAGCCCCAGGAGACACAGAGGCTGAGGTGCCTGGATTTGGGCACCTAAATCAGGTCAGGAGTGCTCCTTCAGTAGGACCCCAAAGAATGAGACACATCCTGCAACCATGCTCTGCTCCTGTTCACAGCCCAAACTTCAATCAACAGTTTCCATCCCCTGGGTCAGTTTAGGATGAAACTTTCCAGCTGTTTCACTGCTGCTGTTCATTTGATATAGTTAGCACAGGAACAAAGAGGGCAGAACATATAGAATACTGTTAATTAACATAAACAGAATATTCCTGCTCCAAGGGATATATTTTATTTATTCATAATAGAATATCACTAAGAAGTGACATTTGGAAAGTACAGAATAACCGAATAACTTGCCCATAGGGGATCTGGTAGAGCTGAATTTAAGCACATTTTGTGGATCATAGAGAAAAAGAGTATGATCTTAATTCTTCATCTCCCTAATGGATGCTCTAACTACCCAACTCCTCTGGACATATGCACACAGTCTCTCCCCTGCTCACTCTCTCTCCCTCCTTCTGTTACATGCTTCAAGCCCACCCACTGACTATCCTCCTGTTTTTTGCACAGACTGAGATGTTGGCTTTGGCACTGGGCAGCAGTGATAGCAAACCATATGTAAGTTGCTATATGCTAAAGAATGGAAATATTTTCTAGTTGAGTCTTGTCCTAATAGTTGTACCAATTTTCTCAACTAAAATTCTGCTATTTTAAAAATAATTGATAGAATTTTCCCATAATATTTTTGCATATTTTAATAATTTTAATAGAAGCAATCAAAGAGAAAAAAAAAAAAAAAAAGATTGAAAGAGACAGATGCAACAGAAAATGTTTAGAAAATAAAAACAAAGTTTTACACTCCAGTAGCCAAATTCAGCTAAGACATTCTTGGACTGGGACAATTAAATTGCCACACTTTGTCTGACTCCAAAAAAAAATTTATACAGTATCTCTGTATGTATCTCTTTTTTTTTATTAAATTACAAGAATAGAGAAAAAAAAAGAGCTTGTGTGTAGAACTTACCCTTTTACCACATTTGCTAATGACAAATAACGCAGCATCATATCGGATTTGCTTTGAATTGAAGAACAAGACCTTTAGATGTCTATAAAAGAGAGGTTAAGTATTTCAGCTTTAAACGTGGTACTAAAAGCCAAAGAGAAAATCTTGCAAAAGAAAAGGAGAGATGAGTCTTTGTTATCCATGTGGGTGGGTTTTCACCATCATCTCCTTCTCCTGGGTCCTGGTGCTCAGTGAGGATGAGGAAAGCAAGACTGGTGGCACTAAAATTCACTAGCTGGCCTTTACATTGGGACAGTGCTTAGCAGCTGGGCCAGGCAAATCAGTCAGCTGGGCTACAGGCACAATACCTCACCCTGCAATATGAAGCAAGGATAGCCAAGAGCACATTGAGCTGTCCTCTAAACTTGAAAGCACATGGCCATTTGTCACAGCCTCCAGGAAAGTATGGATATGAGCAGGTATATGATCTTTTACTTGCAACCCTGGACAATCTTTTGGTAACCGTATGTGGGTGCCAAGACCTCACTGTTTTTCTGTCAGTAAACCTCGCAGCAAACTGACCAGAAATTAGCCCTCAGTATTTTAAGGGGATTAATCCTAAGTATTTTAACAGCAATTCCTTTCAATAACAAGAAAAAGCATTTTATCCTTTGGTCAATAAATATTTTTAAGCAGTGCAAAAGCTAAACAAGAGAACTCCAAAGGTTTGGGAATACTAAGCCCTGATTGATTAGAATTAAGCATTTATAATGAAAGAACTGATTGCTCATTCACACCTCAGAATCCTGCAGTATTTCATGAGGTATTTAAGGGATGCAGGTTTTAAATGAAAATATGACATTTTTAATGCAAAATTCAACACAGTAGTTGCAGCTAAGAAGTCTGAACTAGCAAAGTAGTCATTCTCCCTTTCTGTCATTTTACTTATAAATCCATATTTTCTCTAGTGGGTCAGGTTTTGTTTTAATGCATTTGAATATTGTGGCACATCACAAACATTATAAGATGGGGCTTAACTGCAAGAATAGAAGGGTGTTGATTTCATGCCATGCCTTGCAAAAAATTTGCCTTTGTGTAAAGCAGTAAAAATTGGTAGAGATGGGATACAAGTAGCAGTAAAAAGAAAAATGTTGAGACTCTTTTAAAATATATCCTGCAGTTTAGCTATAAAGCTCCTTATTTTTAGAAAACCAGTAGAATTGTTCAGGCTCTGCCCCTGCAGTTTCAATAGCAGTCTAGTGCTTTAAAACCCTGACCTTGAAAAGAAAGCGTTTACATTGTAAATGTACTGGCAGTATGGAGACTATTCTATGACTGAGTATCCAACTGCAGAAAAAAGTTCAGAAGCAGGTTTTCTTTCTTCTGAAAGGCCTAATCCATGGGGCTTTTTTAGTGGTAAAAGCACTTGGCACTAATTGTGACTTACTTCTAGCAGTGAACCTATATAATTCTCAAATTTCACACAGTCAATTGATTCCCATGAATACCAGGAATCACATACTTTGATAGGTTTCAATATACAGCATTTTTTGATGCTTAGATTTTCTGCAAACATAGGGGACCTCTCAAAGCTGGTTCTTGTGTCTAAAATGAAGTGTGGTTTCATAGCTTGGGGTCACACACCAGTTTATGACGACCAGAGTACTTAAAGGATAAGCAGAAAACAATCTGTGGAGGTACAACAGGGATGAAGTGTTGCGCTGGTGGGACGTGCAGCCCCACTGCTCCTGGGATGCCTGTCAGAGGAAGGAGGATGGAAAAGAGACAATGCAGAACTGCAGGGACTCCCTGCATTGAATCCAATTCACAACAAATCCTTTGTAAAATGTCTCAACTTCAAGAATCCCCTTGAAAAAGGCTCACTTGCCCCAACTGCTCACAAAGTTAACAGATTCTCAGCTCTGCTCTTAAGACCTTGGTCACAACTCTGTGGTTTAGGAAGACTTCTCTCTTTCTTCTAGAGCACAGATTTATCATTTTTACTTTGGACAAAAAGGGAGCACACCTCTCCCATATTACAATTCTCCTTTAAAAACAGGTTGAGTGTTCTGAGCATTAATAAACAAATCTGTTAATTTGGGCTAAAATTAAACTGGTTATTTAAAGAAATTTAACATCTGTTCTTTGACCTGAATAATCTTAAAACTACACACTCTCTCAACTCTCCATGCAGTTAAAATTAATCAAAAACTTTTGCACAAGCTGTGCTATATAAAAGTTGACTGTGGTTAAGATAAGTTGCTAATTATTGTTTTAACTAATTGTTGTAAATATGCAGGATGCAAAGAGACCAAAAGTTAACTCTTAAGTGGAGTTAACTCTTCAGTGATGTAGCCAGTCACCATCCTCCTTTACAGCTGGTCTTCACCAGACAAGTCTGCTAGATATGACAGGGATTCAGCTCTGGAAGGTTATGTCAAGTCTCCAGTACTAGCATATTTTTTTGCACCAGTCTCACTGGCTAAAGCTGACAATAATGACTGAAAGGTCTCTTCACATCATTGTCGCCTCACCTCAACAATGAATTTAAAAAGCCCTGTCAGGAAAACAGGAGTGTCCTGGCTTCAGCTGGGATAGACTTACTTTCCTCCCTAGTAGCTGGTATTGTGCTGTGTTTCAGATTTAGGATGGCAATAATAATGATGTTATAGCTGTTAATGACCAGTGCTTACACTGAGTTAATGACTTCTCAACTATTCATACCACCTGTCTGTGAGGAGGGTGCGGGTGCCTGGAGCTGGGAGGGGACACAGAAAGGACAGCTGACCCCAATGGACTCAAGGGATGTACCATATCATATGGCCTCCTAGTGAACAAAAACCCGGGGGGAGTTGGCTGTGGGGCAGTGGCCACTGCTTGGGGACTGGCTGGGCATTGCTCAGTAAGTGGTGAGCAATTGCACTGTGCAGAGCTTGTTTTGTATATCCCTTTACCAGTACAGTTATTTTCCCCTTGCCTTTCTGTCCTATTAAAATGTCATTATCTCATGAGAGGTTTGCCCTTTTTCCAGTTCTCTCCAGATCTCACTGGAGAAGGGTGAGAAAGCAACTGTACGGCGTTTAGCTGCCTGACAGGTTAAACTGCAAAATGCTGCATCAGAAACAGATCCCTTCAAGTTGCAGCGGTACCACAACTGTGCTAAAGAAGCCTGATTAATGTTGTTGCTGGGCAAGATCTAGAAATTTCATCAGCTGGTCATAACTTGCTACATTGAATGAAGTAACTGATGAAATCATTAAAAATAAAAACCCACCAATTGTGGGCATGTTCCATGAATTTGTGCTAAATATGAAATAATCATGACCTTCTGGAGCAGTGTCGTGAACATTTGATATTGGGCCATCCTCAAAAAGGCTACTGAGGCAGCAGTTATTGCTATAAGGCTCTCAAGCCTCTCAGATGTCCTCAGCACTCTGTGTTACGCTTCTTAAGTAAATAATTGGTGCACTCTTCACATCACAGCTGGACAGCTTAATACGGAACTGGTTATATTCCAGTGTCAATGGCAGCTTGATAGTTATGTCCAGGGAGTCCATTTGACAAGATAAATAATCAGGTCACTGTACACTGCTTGCTACATATTTGATTGAATCCCATCTGCAAGAATTCACTAAATGAAGCCAACTACACAATGTCGTTCTAGCAGTTCATATCCTAAAGTAAAAGTGTCAACTCAAAGGTCCGTCAAGCAGTCAATGAAGACCTCAAAAAAAATTATAGTAGAAGATCACAACCATGCCAAATAAACCCACCTTGTTAACAGGGAAAGCACAAAATAGCTATACATTTTTAAGGTTTTATAAATAAACCAGGGCAGTCAGTTTGGGAGCTGATTTTCATTTAAAAGGTTATCTTGAATAAAAGTAATGCTCTGTTCCTCTGATCTTAGTAAAATAGAGGATTCTTTATACACTCAAAGTACTTAAAGCTATAAAAGACTGTTCCTTAGCCCCTAACACAATGTCAAAGGATTAACAACCATGTCACCCCCTTAAATGTTGTTTTTAGAATTACTTCTGCAGAAGATTCCATGGACAGTGTGAAAAACTTCTCATTCAAAATGATTCCTTTTTCCTTAAGGGAAGTGACTTCCCAGTACGAAGTTGCATCTATACTCTGCTTAAATAATCAGAGCCAGAATACAGCCCACCAGACTCCCTGTCCTGGCTCTCCGAGGGCACGTTTATGGGTATGGGATCGGTTATAGCTGAGCTCCCAGCGTCCACAGTATGAAACATTCAGGCTGCCCATCAGTCCCAGCTACCTTTGCAGCATATGGTATGCGGTACAGGCCGAGTGCCCTCCTAGGAAAGATGCCAAGAAATCCAGTCTGCAGCCTGTCAGCCCGCCCATGGCACCAGCATGGCAAGAGCAGCGCAGAGCAGCAGCCTGGTCATCCCGCAGCTCAGCCTGCAGACACCACCAGCACAGCCCCAGCCCACAGCCAGGGACAGAGGTACCCAGGAATCCAGCCTGACCCTGCTCTTCCCTGGCTGCTTTGAGGCTTGCGGCGCTGGTGTGCAGAGAGCTTATGATGAAAAAGCAGAGCAGAAGAAGCTTATATCCACAGAGGCATTTTGAGAAGAACAGCATGTTTCCATTGTTCTTCCTGCAGCTGAGATCACAGGCTTCTCTTAATGAAAGTAGCTGCTGGCTATATTCTTAATGGCAGCACTATAATGACACAAAGAGAAAAAAAAAATAAAAAAAAGATAATTTCTATTTTTAGGCAAACATTTGAATCTGGAACTAGAAACAGAAAATGCCCCTCACTGGAATGATTTATTTTATTTGATAATGTGAGATAGCAGAGCTTTCTTGGATGTTGTTTCTGAGCATTTCTCATGCTATCTTCTATGTACTTCCTTAAAAGGTTAATTTCCTTTGAAATTTTAGATATCATGTATGTTGGATTTTGCATAATTATAGGATTTCTACAAACTTCTTGTTTAGCTTGAGCTTAAATTGAACTTTATTTCAATGCAATTGGTCTTTTTCCTTGAAACAGAATATTTTCTGCTCTTAAGCTCCTGCAGCTCGTTGCACACAAGTCCATGAAAACAGAGTAAATAGGTCATCCTGTCTATTTCTCTGCCTCAAGGAAGAACCAACCATACCTATGTCATTCCTGGCAGATATTTGTCCAACTTGTTCTAAACAGTTCTAATGATTGAATTTTAGCAATTTCCTTATCAATTCCAACACTTAAACATCTTCTCAAAATTGCAATTCTTATGGGATTATTAAGAATTAAACCATGCCACCACATCTTGCACTGGAGTCCTTTAAATTAATGTGAAATGACATCTTAATGTAAAAATGAGCAACTGTGCCTAGTAGTTTGTTCATGATGGGTGCCCTCTCACTCACACAAGAGATAAAGAATGATCCCTAACCTTCCAGCTCTACAAGCAATTGCAAATTCCTTCTCTTCATTTCCCTTTTCCTAATTCTGTGAGCAGACATTGCATATCTGAACTACCTGCATGTCTGTCAAGGTTCTTCAGGAGGCCTTTACTGAGGAGATATTAGATGTTTGTGCAGGAGAAATCTGGTACTAAGATTAAAATTATACAGTAAGCATCTAGATGGTGTATCATGAACACAGATCTTCCAATTTATGTACTTGCTCTTTGAATTATGTTCTCTAGCTGAAATATTATTTGAGACCTTGGCAATAATCTTGTGACTCTGAGCCCCACCCAGCTATTGCATGCAACATAGAGACTTTAAGAGGGGAACAGCTTTCCACAGACTGACCTTTTCTGCTTTTGCCATCTCCCAGCTGCTCACCCCATCCTGCCTCCTTGCAGGACTAAACTCTGGCTGTGAGCTCCTGAAGAAAAGCTGTCTCCTCACCACACACTGCTATGCCTTGTTGAGCAACACCTTGATCCTTTCACAGTGCCAGTAATAAATACTAACAAAGCACAACTGAATTCAAAATAATGACAGTATATCATCGAAAGCTGTTTCAGTAATAATAGTAACAAACAGTTGTGGGTATTTCATGTAAATGGGCAATCCTTTAAATTAAGCTGCTCTTCAGAAAATATACTCCATTTCTTTAGAGATTCAAGAAACAGTGTTTCCATTTAAGAACTCTCTATAACATACAGGTTTTGAGGAAAATTCAAGGTAGACATATAAAATGTTTATTGTTGGGGTTTTTTTTCCACAATAGGGGCAGTAGCTGGCATGGTCCCTTCATTCACCCTCCTGCCAGCTACTTTATTAGCTGTTTTAGCTGTCGCGGCACAGGACAAACAAGCCACCAGAGAGAGCAGTTGAAAGGCAGGTTAAGCAGCTGAATGAAAGAGGGCTGGAGGAACAGGGCAGCATAAAGCAAATAGCTTTAAAATTTAAATATTTTGTTCTGCTTTTCTTTAAAGTAAAAAATGCTAGGGGACTTATTGAGGCACCTGTTCTTTCTCCTGAAGTGCAGAACTCTGATTTTCTGAAAAGCTGGAGACTGCTGAAATCGCCTGCACTCATAACCTGAATCAAGACTGACCCATGCTAGGAATATTTTTTCTCTGTAAGTTATAACAACCACGCTTGAATAGGCTTATTTATTATTGTGCAGGCACAAAGTAACTGGAAAGAGGAAGAAAATTAAGAGATCTTTTCCTGCCTCGATTACTGCTGGTTGCTGAGTCACCTTCTCCCCCTCCCTTCAAGACAGTGGTGGGTTTGCAACTCTGCCTTGTCTCCACTCAAGTTTGCCTGGGGTCAGGCATCATATTTCCCTTGGGTACCCCTGGAACCTCTGCAACTCTGCACACCTAAAATTCCTGTGGTTTTTATCTGCAGAGCACCATGGGAAGTCCAAAGGGACTTCTGCTGCAGCGCAAAAAGGACCCAGTCCTTTATGGGGTACATCAAACTGAGTGTACAAATTGCTTGTGAACCTCACTTTATAAAGAGAAGTTTTAGAAAAAGCAGATTCAGCTACTCAGAGGACAAGCCCTGGTGGGGTTCTCCTGAATCTGGGAGGCAGTAAGGCACCTCCTGTCCCAGCAGAGCAGCTCAGAGGCAGATCACCCTGCTCTGCATGTGCGCAGCTCAGCACAATTCCAACACATGTTCTTCGCTTTTTTGGCTGAAGTTACTGTTGTCTTTCCTTTCCTCTTTCTCTCCCCCCAACTCTCTCTCACTCTAACTCTCACAGGAGCAATAAATGCCAGCAGTAAATATTCTCAGCCTTACAAGGATTTCAGTAAATTAAGGTTCACATCCAAGCTTTGGGCAACTTCCTGTGTTCTAAATAAGATCCAAATGAAGGTTTTCCAAAGCCCATACAGTATAATAATAATAAAAAACATATCTAAATCATTAAAATGAGTGACAGCATTCCCTATACTAGCTTTGGGTTCCATAAATAATGTATAAAATCAATCTGCATTATATTAGCAAAAGATAAAAATTAGAAAAGGGTGAGAGTAAAACCGTTTCATTTTTCGGTGACACAAAGAACATCATCCCAGCTCCTGAGCTGCGAGCTCCATCTTGTGGGGGCTGGTGGACGTGACGTGGTTTTCTGCTTACCGCAGTACTGTTATTCTTTAAATTTTCAAGCATTTTTAATAAATCTTTATGATAATACAATCTCTTTATTGAAAAATAACAGCAAATGAAAGGCTTTAAATCAAACTAACACAACTCCCCCCTTGCAGTCTCACGACCTGACATGCCTCTGCTGCATCCCAGCATTCCTCCCAAACTCTCCCGTTCGAAAAGGGCCAGTAATTTGTTCTCATCACTTGTGGTTATAGCCCAAGTGAATGTACACTGTCATCCACTGTGTCCCCCCTCGCCAGCAGAGCGCGGCCCGCGGTGCGTGGAACGGCAGAGCTTGGGGACCGTGCCTCCCTCCCCTGCTCTCCCTGCCGCTGGCATGACGCCCATGGAGACAGGGATGGGCTTCCACAGAGTCACACGGGCTTTGGGCCAAGGGCTTCATGGAGCTTTCTGGGCCAAGCCCTGTTTCTGGTCCTACCCTAGGGATTTTTCCACCAGTGTGAGCCTTATAATAACGCTTTGGCTCATCTCAGCTTTACAGAGGTCAGGGCTTCCAGAAGGGCTCCCTGGAGACTGAACCAAAGGAACACAGCTTCACCTGCTCTGGGGTAGCACAGGGCAGTGTGGCAGCCCATGCTGTGCTGGCCAGGACAAGGGTGCTGCTCAGCCTCCCCTGCCTTCTTCTGTCCCCACCCACACCTGGCAGACCTTGCTGGCAGGAACCCTCCACCAAAATGTTTTCAATTTCTATTTCATTTATGCAACAGTTGGAATGTACTTCCAGGATGAAAGACTACTTATCTGGTTAGCTTTATTGCCTAATTTCATCCCATTGTGCCTTGATATATACCCTTTGATGCCAGGAGTTCCTGTAGGGCAGCACTATCTCTTCGAGCCACTCTTCAAATATTTGTGAATACATCCCTCATTCTCTTACTAAGAGATGTGAGATAAAGCATTAAAAACCTAAGCTTTTCTAGTGATTGCCTTTTTCTTTTCTTTTTGTTAACGCACTCTACAGAATTGGAGAGGCTTTAAATTTAACCGTTATTTTCTAGGCATTATCAACAAACAAAAAGTGCTTTGTTGCAGGCAATTGTGAATAGAAATGGAGAGTTTACAAAGCAATACCCTCCTAAGCACTACCAGATGCAGCAGCCTCTGCTCTGTCAGTCTTGTAATTAATGGAAATTTGGATACAGCCTTGGCTTTTGAAAACTGCAAACCAGAGCTCAGAGGAGGCCTAAGGAATGAAGCAATATCAAAAAAAAAAGGGAGGACCCAGATGTTTCATCAAAAATGGGCAAAGTCTCCCTGGAGGGCAGACCACAACAGAAATGACATACAGAGTAAGCACACAAATGAAATGTGTGGGTTTCCACAGCTGTTGTGCCACCAGAGGTGCGCACAGGTAAGGAGCCCCTTCCCTCCACCCTGTGCTGAGACTGGAGGTGGACACAGGACACATACTTTTGGACTCAGGACACATGCTTTGCACACACGGAATGGGAGCTAGGGGCTGAACAGGGGGCTCTCTCTGCCCAGGTGTTTCTAAATTGTAGCTCTAGCTGGGTGTCAACAGCTCTCAGGAATCTGCAAAAGAACAAAATGCAAATCTAGTCCCCCTCCTTTTTCCCTCCAAAGCAACTATGTAGTTTGGCCATACTGGGCACATATGCCGAAAAGGATCTGCACTAGACCTCAAAACTCCAAATTTCATATGAAACTCATGGGACAAGAGGAAACCTACAGAGAGGTTAAGGACAATAGCCTGGAGGACCATGCCATTTCTTTCTCAGCTGAGGCAGGAGCTCACCTTGACAGTACTGGAAGGTAGAGGAGTGCTCGTCCTGCTCTTGAGGACAGCAAAGTGCAGACTTTGAAGCAAGGTGGTGAGCTGTGGGTCTGAGATCAACAGTGCCTTTTGCGATGGAGGAGGAAAAAGCAAGACATGAAAACCAGAGGAAAGAGTGGCAAAAAATAAGGAGCTTACAAATTTAACTGTGTATATATTAGATAGAATAAAATGTTGGTGCTCTGTAACATTTATACCCAAAGCAGGAGGAAGTACTGTTAGGTAGATTGCTGCAGTTCAATGGCCATCAGCTGTTAATAAATCAAGTACCCAGACAGACTGCAAACTGCCCTGCTGCTATGACAATGACACGGTGATTAATGCTTCTGTTATGGATTAGGGAGGCACTGAGGTAGTATTACAAATAATACTAAGATGTTACTTGTTTTTTTACTTCTCAGTCGAAAGCCAAGCAAAGTTTGGTCAATATTGCTCAGAATCAAACTGTTAGGGGAGTGCCATATGTTCTGTAACATACACACGTGCCTGTACTTGCAAACAGTTTCATATTTTTTTTTAATTTTAGTAAATTCAAAAATTATTATGTAGTAAATTTGTCAGTATTTTGTTGCACTTATTTGCCTATTTGTTTTATGTAAGTTTCTGTACAGGCTGTATTTTAGCATATATGTATATTTAATTCCATTCCCTTTGCTGAGGTAGTTTTTCAGTCTCTGCAGTGTGGCATTAATCTAGTAACTACAAATCATCTGGTCATTTCAGCCTGGAGAAAAAAAGAATGGCTAGAAAACCTGCAGATTCTCCAGGAAGAATGAGCTAAAGAGAGTCTGAAGACTTTCAGCATGAAGGATCATCATGCCCCAATTTGCACAGAGACTGATCCTGCACTGCCAAGAGGATCAGGAGGGGTCTGGGATGTGGTGGATACAGCACACATGGCTGTCCTGCATCATCCCTGCCCTCCAGACCACAAGGCTCTTTCCTCTCATACATTTTTTGTATACAAACGCCTGCCAGTAAACTCTAACCCAGCTTTCTGAAGGGAATAAATACAGGAATGTAGCTGGACTGTTTTCCCACATTAAATACATTCTGAAAAACCTAAAGAAACTGTAAGATCTGTAAGAACCCCTCCTCTCCATGCCTTTTTTATGCTCCCTGCTATTTTTCTCTGCCTATGTGGAAAGACTCAGAGGATTCCACAAAGGCACTTCAATCTCATTAACTGACAAGTTGGGGAGAAAAAAAAGTCACAGAAACTGTGAAAGCTAATATCTGACTCTGAATTTCCACATTTTAAAATGTAACCGTGCCTCTGGTTTTCTTGTACAGCTGATCTGCAGCAGGTCTGTTGCTACCCATTGCATCTGCCTAGTGCACATGATTGTGGGATTCCAGTGTTTTCAGCTGAAGGCATTGTCTGATAGATGGCACTATTCTAATCCGAATTTAAATACTTTTGTGTGAATCACTGTAAGGAAAAAAATCTAACTCTAAGTTTAACAAAACACATCCATCCCTACATTCATAGAAAAAGTAATTTGCTGCTATTTTAGCAACATGCTCACAGAACTCATAGAACTCCTTTCCTCAGTTTCTTGTTATTATAGGGAAATTGGTCCATGTCTATTAAAAACTTGGAGAAACATAAAAGCACAATGTTAGTGGACAAACTGTTCACTTAATTCATTTTTGGCTTTACAAAAAAGGTAGCTGCTGTATTTTGAATACCCACCATGTTTCCAATATATTGCTATGTGCACATTTCACTGTTTGCCTGCTTAATTCTGTCAGTAGGTATCTCATGAAGGGTACAGACTGCTGCAAAGGATTCCAAATACTTTGAAATTTATTCACCCATTTCTTTTTGTCTTTATTCCTTAAGAAGGCAAGAACATTTGTCTTCCAAATCTTTTACTTATTTTAATAGTTCAGCGTTTATGAAGCACACAGGTTTCAAGAGAAAAGCTCATCAAAGTAATTCATATTCAATATTTATTTGCATCAATCAATCCTCAATTAGCCTTTTATATACATTAATTTCTTCTTCATATTCCTCTATTATCCATATCTCCCTTGTACAATTGATTCCATTTTTAGTTTAACTTTATCAGGCAAAATCAAGACTGCTACAGAGGGTCAAAATTAAAAATAACATTATTGATGCTGGGTTTTCCCTTGGTAAAATATAAAAAGACATATTTTATTCACATTGATCTTCTTTGGCATACATTTGCTGGTTCAGTAGGCTTCCGCTATTTTTCTCTTGATTTTAAATAAAGCTTTTCAGTACAAATATTTCTTTCAGACTACTCAAATCTTTTAGCATGATAAACAGGCATTGAAATTTGAATGAATCACTATATAGGTAAACAGTTCTTTATTCCACAAAAATTACCGAAAGTGTTGTGACAACTTTTTGCATTTTCATATACAGTTCTAGGTCTTTCAGATACTCAGGAAAAGTATTTGCACTAGATGCTTTGCAGTAAAGTCATAGGAAAGGCTCTTTCTTAGGCATGAGTCTCATTTCAGAAAGTGTCTCATTTGGGAATAACTCTATCATCTAACACTAGTTAATCAGGTAGATCTGATTTTAAGTAACTTCAGAGCCTGAAAAGACTAAACATTCAGGCCTTACACTTACTGTGGGTATGTAGAAGTCTTCCTCAGACTTCTCATAAGACCTCAACATACCTGCTCATGGTCTGCCAAGGTGCATGGAGCTCCAGGATATAGAAATGCGCCTTAAATCCTGATTTTGGGCTCTAAGCCCTAATTCCTACCTTGGAGGTCATGGCAGTTAATGGTTCTGTTCTGTTTTCTATACACAGAAATGTTCAATACACATTTGCAGTGTGGATACTGCCCTCACACATTGCAAGGCTCAGAGCTCTGTCCTTCTGGCACCCAGCTTTAAACGGACACTCAGATTTCCAAGAGTATGGGATTCTCTGCTAGGCATGGGAAAGTCTAAATAGGGGTAGGAAGGAGGTTGAATCTATTGTTTTTCACACTAACCAGTTTACTAGTTGTTTGTTGCAAGAAGAATATACAGGAAATCAAAGTTGTTCCTAATAAAAGTGAGCAATAACATTTCTCAGGTGGCTTTTTGCAGGGGAAGAAGAGCTTCCCCTTGGCAGTGTCCTTTCCCGAATAAGACGATGCTCTGCTGACTGGTGCCTCATCAGCCTTTGTCTTTTTCATTTTCCTTTGGCAAAGACAGGTCTTTGGCTCTATTAGTACCAACGGGAGAGGGGTGGATTACAGAACTTCTTTCTTCTCAAGAGGAGGAACTTCTGATGTGGTTTAAAACTGCAAATGTGAAAACCTGTCAAGTTTTATCAGCTACATGCTTTAATTATTGTGACTCAAAGTCTGGTGATACCTTCCATCAAGGAATAAAGACATTTACAAAGCCCCAGGTATTTATGGCAATGGTCAATGAGTGATCAATAAATACAAAAAATACTTCCCTGTGATGTAAAACAATGGCTCAGAGGAGACGAATAGTTTAGGGACATTAAACTGCAGCTTTCCTCATTAGAGCTCTTGGTAAGGTGTGCCCTGTGATTAATGACAGTTCATTTATACAGCATTACCAGCAGGCAAATAATTCTAATTACCAATAACATTAAATCCTGATCACTATGCAAATAATTTACATAATGTAATGGAATATCTGGTCATTACAGGGCGAACAATTCACAATGTTAACTGGGGTTAGTCAGTTATCACAGAGTAAATAACATTAGATATTAAACAAAGCCAAGCTAATATCAAGTTTTATCCAGTTAATAAGCAGTGAGTGTATCCCTAGCAAAACACATCAGACCATGTAAAAACACATCAGACCATGTTACTTTGCTGTATAATGCAATACAAATTTGAGATAACATAAAAACTTTTCATCCAGCAGGACATTCCTGGCTATCTGGAGGTGTGTAAACAAGGGGGTGGAGGAATTCACGGTGAAGCTCACTGATTTTTATTGCTTCATAGATTGTATTTTCCTGTCTTTGATACTTTTTCTTTGATCCTGTCTTCAGATGCAGGCCACGGGATCCTTACACTGAGAAGGATAAAGCACCATGGCAGTCAAAACCAGCCCAGATGAGGCCATTCTATGTTCACATGCTTGAAACATAGCCGTAGAAGTAGCACAATCTTAAATCCAGCATTAATCTAAATCTGTTAACAGTTATTTATAATCATGACATCAGATAATGTCCTCATCCAGCACATGAGGCATATAACATTCCAGGAAAATGGTGGGAAGGAAGACAGCACAATATACAGGAGGTAATATATTTGGGGGGGAAAAGGCAAAAGGCAGCCCAGAGAAGTCTGGATTACCACAATTCTGAAAATATGCATGCAAGAATTGAGTTGCATACTTGACAAAGGAGATGAAGATGGAGAGAGGTAAGAGGAATGGTTGGGTTTCAGTTTTTCATTTCCCTGCTGAGTGGAAAGGATAAGAGACATTGCTACTTGAAATAATGCCTGAAACCTAACAGCTGTGTTTGTGAGCTTCAATGGAGAAGATTTTTTACTAAATATATATTAATTTTATTTCCTTTTTCTCATTATGCCTCATCTTCTGAAATGATGAAGCAGAAGAGGGTACTTGGGTTACAACACTGGACACTCAGGTACTCTAGGGAATCTTAGGGGCATTAAAGAATTTTTCACAAGAGACAAGTCTTGTGATGTTGGAGGACATTTCAACATCAGCAGTGAATTCTAGTTGAAAACTCCATTCACAGTAATCAAATGAGAGACAAAGACTTGATTTGGCCTCTATCCTTATTTGGCATTGTTCTTGTGACCAATGTCTTGCAGACATTCTCTGCAAGATCCCACATGCCTGTTCAATCATTCTACCCCAGCTGTTTGCACAGCCAGCACTGTCCTGGAGGCTCTTCTCCTGGAAGGGATCAAGATTTGCTAAAATGCTTCCAGCAACCTTCACCCTCCCAGTGCAAACCACTCTCATCAAGCTGTTTAGATTAACCCAGTTGTGGTTGCCTGAATCAGAGCAGCAAATGCTGACAAGATTCCTCCTGAGGTCAGTACCCTCTAGCATAAGCAAGTATCCATACATCGGGGGGAGAGAGAGCATTTCCAATGGGCAGAGCTGAGTGAATGTCACAATGAGTGAATGTCCACCCTGATCTTGGCTGGCTGTGATGAACAGCTGTACAGTAACTGAGCATATTGAAAGCAGGTTGAAAAAGCTGGGTACCTCAAAGGGATGGGAAACGGGGGGCATAGTCTTGAGTTTGACATGTTCAAGGACCTACAAAAAAACCCTTAATTTTCAGACATGCTGCCTGGTTTCTGCTCTTATAGAATCATAGAATATGCTGAGTTGGAAGGGAGCCATCAGGACCATCAAGTCCAGCTCCTGGCCCTGTGCAGGACACCCCAAGAATCATCCTGTGCCTGAAAGCTCATCTTGTCTTTTTTCTTACACATACCACAGGATAGCAAATACTGCTTGGAAATTATTTATGGAAATATTGTTGTATTACCTATGATCTCTTATGCTGTACTCAGGCTACATACCCTCAACCAGGGAATAACACATTCATAGAGCTTTGCTGTATCTACATGTTTACTATATGAGCATTTGTATTTGGTAATTTTCTCATCAGAGAAAAGCTGTTGGATTTCATAAATATTCACATATTCTTCTTCCTAACCCTACTGCTGAGGTCATCACCTCTTTCATTTTAATTAGCATTGAACAGAAGATGGAAACCTCACCTAAAAGTATTTATTTGCTGACCCCTCTGAATCTGGGCAGAGGAGATGGTGTTTGATGGATTGTATGGAGCAGGAAAAAAATAACAGTGTTTGCCTCTTGCAAACTGATATAGCAAAGAGAACATAAATGAAGCAGGAGTAAGGCAGCAAAAGAGAAAGGGAAGTGGTAACTGACTTTAGAAGATTACTTTAGAAAGAGACATTTTTAAAAAGTACATAAAAGTGTACTTTTTTGTAAAAGTGAAAAGTACATAGATTGCTTATACTCTGAACTATGAAGGAGACAGCTGGAGTAAACAACACTAGAAGACTTTAGGAAAATTTCAGGTAATGAAGGTAAGTTTTATGGAAAGGCAAACCCAAGCAGAAATGGGAGACAAATCTTGACAAATTTTTAACTTGAGAGAGTGATAAAAGCAGAACAGCTTCCTCTGTTACACGAGTTACAGGTCAGTATTGAAAGTATTGAAAACTTCCATAAAACTTGAGAGAAAAGGTAACTTAAAAAAAAAAAAAAAGCATTTATTTTGCAAAGTCAAAAGAATGGAAGCAGTGATACTGAAATAATTGTATGATCTCAGACAAATCAAATTTTCCTGAATGTTGTCAAACTTAACTATGAGTATCTAGCCAGATTTTAAGCAGTACCACTAATGTCTGTGATCCTCAAAAACTGAAGCAAACTTAAGCATTCCATGCAAAACAACGGATGAAAACACATTAGAAATTTATTTGAAACCTTATGGCTGATAAAAGATATATTACTTTAACAAATAATTATTTTAACCAAGTTTGGCATGTTTTGGTGACTGAATTAGTTAGGAAGGCCTACAGGCAAAAAATATCCATATGTGATTTTTTATTTATTTTTCTAAAGCCAGCAGTTCCACTGAGTAAGTCAAACAGAGACCAGCTTTCCTACTGCAAGTTAAGCTGTTAGGGAAGCAGGAAAGTTAGAAGCTGCCCGAGTTCTTCCAAGGTACAGCACTTCCAGTCACAGCACAGCCTTGTTCAGACAAAGATGCAAGGAATTACAGGGGCACATGCAGAGAAGTTAGGATTCTGGAGATGGCTGCAACTTACATGTTACCTTTCAGCTGGGTTATTGAGGTATCTAATGTACAGAATGCAGGAGGAGTGCAGAGCTCCCCAGGAAATGGTACAGGGTGAAGGAAAGGTTTTACAGCCATGAGGACTTAATAAATGACACCCAACGCAGTTTTCTTGCCACATGGCTTTGTCTTCCAACCACAAAGTAGGTCCAGAAAAGGATGTAGCTATAGGTGGTATATGAGCCATGTATCTCACCACTAGCTCACTGCAGTTCAAAAATGCAGGTTATGCTGAAAGCATTTTTCAAAGCAAACTGTGAGAAAGCAGGAGCATCATGGCACATACAGGCTCAACAGCTGAATTTCCTCTGTCTGACACCCCTCATCAATCAAAGCCTGCTGTGCTTTCTGAGCACCTGTAAATGGCAGTGTATTTATTTTTACTTTGCTGCATCCAGTGGAATATTCAAAAGACTGCCGTGGTATAACTCAGTAATTTCAAAATATCTGTTATAGCAACATCTGGCTCCCTCTACAACTTTCCTCAACAGCCAATCTTCAATGCAGTCTCCATCTCGGCCACTTAGGTAGCTCCCACTGCTTTCTTCAAGCTGTCTGAAAATACCTTTTAACAGAAAAAGAATTGCCACTCTGCCCTTGTACACAATGTGCTCAGTATGTCAGCTCAGATACATCATGAAATGCACCACTGCATTCACTGAAGTTTAGCAAATGTGGGAGTCATGAAAATGGGTAATACATGCATCATCTGTGTCCATAAAACATGCACTTTTTAACCTCCACACAGAGTGCAACATACCAGATCTGCTGGTAGCATGTGCTAAAAAATCAGCTCCACATACTTCCTACAAAATTCTTAATTCACTGTGATAATGTACTATTTGATCAAAACTGAAAGTGAACAAAGAAACTAGAAAATAATAAAGTAATTCAATACCATGGTGTTGTCTTAACTGAACTTCTCACTCTTCCCTGTGCAATCTTTCAAACTGGAGCTACCCACTACAAATTCTTCCAGTAGAAGTTCCTCCACCTCGCTACAGGGGCACTTCTCTGGGAAAAAGTAGCGCGGATTTTGTTACACACGAGCAGGTCAGAGGAGCAGTCACAAGATGGCAGCAGAGAATTAAACATGTCTGATACCTCGTGTTTGGTCTTAGGCCATTTAGTTAATGCTGATTTACACTATAAACAGTGAGATCTTTTTAGCAATGCCCCAAACATTTTATCTTCTGTGTTAAATTTATTGAATATTTTATAGAAGCCTATTTAAATATTTAGTTTACATTTTCCTGAAGTATTTCAGGCCTTTCTTTAAAAACCTGCTTACTTTTTGATTTTCTCCATAGTGAGTCTTTCAAAGAGAATTTGTTCTTATAAGCAGACAAGGGCACAAAATTTATATCCATGTCAGAATTAGAGAATTAGTGATAATTCAACTCCTGGCAAGAATTCTTCACTAGCAACTATATAGATCTAAGGCCAAATTGAAAATAAAAAATACAGTGCAGTGAAAGATGCATTTTTAAAACTCAAAGAGTTACTCATAAATACCTGGACACATCAGTAAGACAGAGTAGTGAACAGAGTTCTGAGTTGAAGGTCTCTAAGATCAACAGAGAGCCAAGAAAAGCCATCATTAAAAAGGATATATGCTACCTCACGTGTGTGCAGCCCCTGGAGTACATTTGCTTAAACTAAATGTCTCCTATAATTTGTGCTGGCTGCTTCTTTTTCCCCCCAGAACTCACAAGAGCTAAGCCACAGGTGGAATGATTGACTACCCAGGGCATATTTTTCTCCTACTTCAAATATTTCCCTGAGGTGGCTTTGACACATCTCGCAGTGGCTCTGCAAGTGGCATGTCAGTACCACCAGCTGCACACAGGTATGTTGTGGAGCCCTTTGGTTTGGCCATGCATCATTCTTTGTTAACCTCACTGTGGCAAGTCTCTAGAATACAAAATATAATAATTGCTGATTGTTTTCACAGTTCACAATGTTTTGTATTATTACTAAAAGCATTAATCAGTTAATGTCAACAGAGACTGTGGGCTTGTGACCATTATTACAGGTATGCAGATTCAATAGGCCATGTCACTAATGTTTCCAAAATACCCATATAATCCGCACATACTCAGACTCAATGGAATTCCTTTGTCACACACAGGAGACAAGAATTATCTCAGTCAGCCTGAAATACTTCTGAGCCAGTTTTGCCAAAGCTGCAAAAGAAGGTGAATATAGCAGAAGTGTGAGCTGTGCCAGAGCTAGTCCACTACTTGAGCTAGCTCATCCACCGGAGTGCAACCAAAGGCAGCACTCAGTCACTTGAGGCCCTCTTTTGGTTTTAAGCAGTGAATTCTTTTCTGCTATGGGTAATTGCTCACTGTATAGGCCTAAAAAGACCTATCATACTGGAATGCACAAAATCTGTGCATGTTTGGAATAAGCAGATAAGCACAGCCACAGCAGGTGAGATCTGTCCTTACTATGAGGCAGTATCCTGTCTCCAGCAGCCTATCTCAAATCCCAGTTGTTTTCTTCTGAGGAAAAAGCAAGAAATCCTGAGGCTTACCAGGCTGGAATAAAAAGTGGTCATATAGGCAAATTTTTCTAACACTCATCAGTTAAAATTTGATTTATGTCCAAAAAATGAAAATTAATTCTTCCAACAGAACTCAATCTTTGCCAATTCAATTCTGGATATTATAGCTTCATTTCCTATTTGAAGCTGTTGTGCAACATATCTATATGCTGTTAAAAGAGCTTTTCTTTATCCCTATTTTGATTCAATTTCAGTTAAGGAGATAGTCTGAATGCTTTTAGCAGGGTGGGGGTTTATATATGTATATATATAAATGTATTTATTTCGGACAGGCATGATTACACAATCTCTAGATGACAAAGTGAACTCTTGCTAGCCTTTTGCAGAGTGTTTACCCAACACTAACATGAATGATCTTAGATATTACCTTTTGTTAATTTATTGTAACTATATGACTCTAGGAGTAACACAAAAGTAAAATTTTAAAATATTTTAAATCCCAGCTTAAGTTAATTAAAAATTTTAAAACTGCTAGTATTTTCAAGAATAACAGTCATCATGCTTTGGATAATTAATGTAACCCTTCATTTGCCTGTTACATCTGCAACCTTCACATCTATCTTGTACTCAGAAGGAAAATCTCCTAGCTTGTAAACAGCTTGTCCTTCCCTTTTGTTTCTTGGACAAACTAACAAAATGCGTATATCATAGTAACTGCTTTTTTACCTCTCACAGCTGTATTCTTCATTTCCTCATAGTTCACTTATTTTTCATTGTTATCACTTGATTTGTATTTGTTATAATCTCCTGTTCAGACAGGAAAATTCCTGGTACAAAATTTTGTTGTGCTTTATTTGTAGGGATGATGCAATGAATTGATATGACTACATAGACAACTGTAGCCATCATGCATAGGAAATCCAGATGTAAACCAAAGTTATTGTATTTCCCTTCCTGTTTTATTTCCTATTTGAGAATTTCAGAGATTTCACAGATATAACATACATTATGCACATTACACACAAACAGACACACCCCACCCCATGGCAGCAGGATTGGAACTAGATGATTTTTAAGATTCCCTTCCAACCCAAATTGTTCTATGATCCTGTGTTCCAGGATCAAGCACCACAAAGGTAAAAGGTGATATATGTAGCAGTATCCTCATTTCATACATACAAAAAGTGCTAAAATGATTCTACATCTGTAACAAAGCAAGAAGCATGCTCAGTCCTTATGCCTTAATGACACACAATTTTTCTTCTATTTTTCTTCTATTTTAAATGGTCATTTATGAGTCTTCCTTCTACTACAGAGAAATCCCTTACTTAGCCCCTCTGGCTGGGAAGCAGAGATGCTTTTAATTTGTATCCAAATTGATGAGATGGCTTTTTACTAAAATACTCTACTTTTTGTTCCATGCATTTCATTTCTAGTTGGATTCAAATGTCAACAAATTGATCCTTGGCAAACCAAACTTTCCACTACTTAATATCATTTCCTCATTGAACTAATTACTTCATCATATCATTGCTTTTAAAGTAATTGGGGACTTATATATCCACATTCTTTATGCAAATTAAAATTAATGGATATATTTAGTAAATGGGAAACCTGCCTTGTTAGAGTAGTTCCCAACCCGGAAATTCATTTCCCACAAGAGATGAAGTCCAGTTCTTAACCCACACTTAAATTTGAGTTCCAGCTTTTAAACCTGGGTATCTAAAATTACACTCTACAACTCAGATCTAAAATTTTAAATACTAATGGCTCCCTTGCAAAACTGCTTGCCACCTCCAACTGCCTCTAACCCAGTAGGACACAGTGCTCTCACTTTCTCAGCACTGAATTATCTGCTCAATGATCCCTGAAAGCCCATAGAAACTGGGCTTTGCTGCACAGAAAGAGCTGGCCCAGGATCAGTCTATTCCTTAACTTCCTAGGACAGGCAGCTTCTAGCATAACAGTGTTTGAGCGGTCACTGCAAACAAATGGGACTGTGCTCATCTGTCCCAGGACACCAGTTATTTTCCAGAGTGAAACACACAGCTTCTGGCTGTGCCTGCTGGACACTGTGGTGCTCATCATGTGGCTAACTCAGCCAGGCATTAAATGCGCTCACTCAAGTTGGGCTGGAGGTCTGAAAAGTCCACAGTACTGTTCAGGCAAAGTTGTAAAGTTTGACTGCCCAAGACCTGAGCAAAACATTTGTAAGGGGGCAAAAACAAGATTTGCTCTAGAGGCACTGTAGGAAACAAAAGGTGATTTGACATCATGAGAAATCTTAAGTCACAGCCTCAGAAATCAAAAGCATGCTGTGAGTAGGAAAGAGTAAATAAGAAGGCACAGTACTTCTGTGAACATCATTTTTTCTGCTAATTCTCTGGTATATATTTCTTGGTTCATATCAGGGACTCAAATTTAAATGTACACTTGTGCTCTGTGGATAATCAGAAGGTACATTTTGTATATACTTTGTAATATACTTTGTATACTTCCATAAAGTGTGCTGCTTTCAATTAAGATGATAGCTTTGCATTCATCCAAGGGGCAACACTCAGGCATTCAACTGTCCTTATTTCAATTTATAAATCTCCTGATTTCATTTCAAACAATCTCACTTAAGGAAATGGGAGAATGACTGTTATGGATCATGAAATATAGGAGTACTGGGAGGGAACTGAATGATCCAGCTGGGAATATAAAAACGAATGAATGAGTCATGTAATTTCCAGTCATTCGGAAAGGATCATCCTGACTGGGCAGGGCTACAATTATTAAAATTTATGTATCAAGCATTTTATTCCTGGGTTGAATGAATAAATGATCTAGCAGACCATAATGATCATAAAGGTTAGCAATGCTGTGATAAAGGTTCTGTCAGCAATTACATTATAGGGATTTATAATACAGAACTAAAATAGTGCACCTTGGTCACTAAAATAACTCCAGAGTCAGACTTTGGATCAAGTTATCATAACCAAGCAACTGACTAATGCCCACAAAAATATCCAAATACATGGGAGTCCTCTCTGTGCAAGCTGGTTGGATAATTGCTTGTCTCGGCTTGTTTTCATCAACACTTCCATGGGATATTGGGTACTTGGTAAGCTGAACATGCATCTCTGTGTGCAGGCGCTCTAAACAAACATGAATATCAATGCATATTGGTGCAAAGTTTTTAGGCCAGAACAAGTCATGAGAATGTAAAGAAGCATATATTCACAAAGGTGAGATAGAAGTTAATCTAGTACTTCCCAGTAAATCCTGCTAACTCAAATGTTGTCAATACTTTAAATGTAATAGTGTTTAGAGACATCATTTACATGACTTTTCCTTAGTAATCTGCCTGTGTTTGAAAATGTGATCTAATTTTCTAAAAATTAATATATTTCATTTTGTTTCAATTAAATTCCTACATTTTTTTAACCTTTGATGGTTTCCCCAATACATATGTTCTGGTATTCCAAATGTGAACTCAGAAACTGACAAATGGAATCTCAAGTTTTACTTTTGATGTCTCCCCATGAGTTCTGTCAACTCAAAATGTGACTCTGGGTCATATAAATTAATAAGGATTACAGAACCTCACAACAGTAATTTGAAAATGGAAAGGAAAAGCATGTTTAGTTATTGTTGTGCTAGTTGATTCAAATATAAGGACAGGTAGGGTTACTCTGCAGGAACACCAAGCATTTTCAGTGTCAAGTGCCTTTCTTTATGATCTGTCAGAGCTCAAAGAGCAATACCAATACATTCCAGTGGATCTTGTTACTCATCAAAGTAGAGCAATACTCCTGCAGATCCAAATGATAATTGGACTTGTACAGAGCCTGCCAAATTAAAATAGCCTATTTAAAATATAAAACTTGAGCAAAAAAGGGACAGGAGATTTTGAGTTCCATTTGATGTGTTCTTTTGGCAGATATGAAATCACTCCCTTGATGCTCTAGTGCTGTTGATAGACACAATTTGATATATTGATAGACATATTTTGCAAATGTATCAAAACCCTACACCTGCACACTAACATATAAAAGATCATACTGACTATAGTGGTGATACTGAAATTAATTTAGAGTTGAATTTGATCCAAATTCTGTTCTCACAGCTGACAACTGAATTGTAAGAGTTAATAAAACCAATTTAAAAAGCAAAAATCCCTCTAAAAGCATAATTATTATTTAAAAAGCACAGCACTGAACCCCTTCCTAAAAGAGAATGGCTGATTTCACATTAAAAAAATACTTAAAGTTGGCCTTGATGTCAGCTCCTAAAGTTGACCTTGATTTCAGTATTTTGTTGTCATATATATGTTAATAAATATTTGTGTGTCTATATGTGTAAAAAACAGTATGTGCGTTCACGAAGAGCAGTTCTATATAAAGTTTCTCACCCTCATTATATTGTGCACAGTGGATTAAGTGTACCTATTCTAGCATTGTTTAAATAACAAATAACAAAGAAACAATTAGACATTTATTCTTTCAAACTTCAAATATTTCAAAACCAGTTGCAATCTCATGAACACTGCATGAGTCCAGTGAAGGTCATGACTTTATTTTGACTTACAATGACTGATGATTTGGTCTCAAAGCTATTAGTCCTACATTTATAAATAATACATTTCCTTTACTGTGCATGCTATAGTTCATGGTTTTCATGTGCAAGTATAATTACAAAATGAACCATGATTTTCACAAATAGAAATCTAAGCTTAGTTTCCCAGAACCTCTTAACTGATTCAGTTAGTCCTACAGGAGGTGCAATATTTTTGAAGAACACATGGGTCCTGGTGGGATTCCTCTACGAGTGCTGAGGCAGACTCTATGGTGAAGCCACTCATGATCATCTTTGAAAGGTCATGGAGATCAGGAAAGGTGGCTGAGCACTTCAAGAAAGCAAATGTCACCCTGGTCTTCAAAAATGACAAGAAGGACCCAAGGAACTGGGGTCCAGTCAGCACCATCTCTATCCCTGGAAAGGTAAGGGAGTGTCTCGTTCTGGAGGCCATCTCTACTTGCACGGATGACAGGAAGGGGATCAGGAAGAGTCAGCACAGATTCACTGAAGGTAAATCATGCTTCACCAACCAGATTGCTTTTTATGGGGAAACAAGTGCCTGGAGGAATAAGGGGAGAGCAGTGGATATTGTCTACTCTGACTGCAGCAAGGCCTTCAACATTGTCTCCCATAACCCCTCGTAGGGTCAGGAATTGCAGATTGGATGAGTGGACAGTGAGGTGAATTGGGACCTGGCTGAACAGCAGATCCCAGAGGTTTGTAACCAGTGGCACAGGGTCTCGTTGGAGGCCTGTCATTAGGGGTGTCCCCCAGGGTTCAATACTGATTTTAGGATTGTTAACTTCTTCATCAGTGACTTGCATGAAGGTACAGATACCTCCTCAGCAAGTTCACTGACGGCACAAAGCTGATCCCCCTGAGTGCTGTGCAGGCATTCCGAAGGATCTGGGCAGGTTGGAGAGATGGGCAGAAAGGAACCAGGAACCATCTGAAATTGAACAAAGGCAGGTTCGGGGTCCTTAATCTGGGAAAGATAAATCTGGGTACCAGCACAGGCCGGGGGCTGACCTGCTGGAAAGCCCACCTCTGTGGAAAAGGACCTGGGAGTCCTGGTGGATAAGCTGCCCATGAGCCAGCAGTGCCCTTGTGGCCAAGAGGGCCAATGGTACCTGGGGTGCATTATGGAGAACATTGCCTGTATGCTGAGGGATGGGATCCTGCCCCTCTACTCAGCCCTGTTGAGGCCACATCTGGAGAGCTGTGTCCAGTTCTGGGCTCCTCAGTACAAGAGAGACATGGAGCTCTTGGAGCAGGTCCAGCAGTGGGCAATGAAGATGATGAAGGGATTGGAGCATCTCTCTTATGGGAAAAGGCTGAGGGAGCTGAGCCTGTTCAGCCTTAAGAAAACTGGGAGCTCATCAATGCCTGTCAGTACCTGAGGGGAGGGTGGCAGGAGGATGGAGCCAGGCTCTGCTCAGTGCTGCCCAGCAATAGGAAAAGAGGCAATGGGCAGAGACTGATGCACAGAAGTTCCACCTGAACATGAAGAAGGATTTCTTTACTGTGCAGGTGACCTTGCACTGGAACAGGTTGTCAGAGAGGTTTGTGGAGTCTCCCTCACTGGAGATATTCAAGAAGTGTCTGGATGCAATCCTGTGCCATGTGCTCTGGGATGGCCCTGCTTGAGCAGGGAGGTTGGACCAGATGACCCACTGTGGTCCCTCCCAACCTCACTCACTCATTTTGTAATTCTGTGATTTTTACTGCCTAAAGCCAGAAAACACCCTTATGTTCAAATCTAACACATCTGAATTCTCTACTGAGTAGAGATGTTTCCCAGAAGAAAGAGACTTAAGATCTAGAGATCTCACAACCTTATTTTAGGCACAAAGCTTGTATATGTGTATATCTATACATATCTACATTTCCATACCTATATATCTTCTTACATTATCGTAATAGAAATGCTCTTGCTGAATTGAGATCTTCAACTTCTTAAAAATCAGTAGACCTGTTGGAACCCAGGGGGTTCCTATGACACCTTTGGCTGACCCAAAACCTGGTCAGGAGGCTTTTCAAACTTGCCAGAGGTGTCAGAGACCCTGGATTGATACTGAGAATGCCTGTGGCTCTGATTCTAATCCATGGAACAAGTTATCAACTTTGTATGAAGGATTTCAAGTCACAAAAGCTTAGATAGAAAAATAATAGTAGTTATAAGTAAAAAGAAAAAATTTAAGTGTATGTCCAGTGGGGTTTGAAGCCCTGTACAGGGGGGCTGAAAATCTGTACAGGGGGGTCTGAGGCACAAGACGAAGAATTTTTACACGTGGCATGTTATCTTTTCTTCTTGGTGATGTTGGCACTTTTGGATTGGTTTGACAGAGATCTGGACAGTGTGGTGTGAGGGGCACGGATTGGTAATTAATGGTAAACATTAAATACATAGTTGATAGTATAGAGTAGAGCTGACCTGGGGCAGGCACAGTGTGTCTCTGGATGCTTTCTGTGTCGACCCTGGCAGGACAGAGAAATCTACTTTTGATAAGGAACTAATAAACTGCCTTGAGAACACGAACAAACGATTCCAGACTACTCTTTCAGCAAGGCGGGTTGGAAAACTGGACTTTTCTGTACATTGTGAGGTCTCCCGGGACAGCGGAGACCGTCACAAGACCATTTAAAGCAAACCCAATTGCTAATGATTCTTACAACAGAGATTTCCATCTCCACTTGGGTTTGGCATGACTGCAAACTCATACTGTAAATTCAGTCATAAAACCCTGGGCACTCTAAATTTGGGATTTCTTCTCTGCTCCCTGGACCCAAAAAATATGAAAAAATGGTAGAAGAAATATGAAAAAAATAGACTGAAACTTACACATTAGAAAATTTATTTTTAGAGGTAACTTATTTTCTGACACATAAACAAAACACCAACCAATTTCTGTAGGATACTGGAAGTTTCATTCTTATGCACGGAAAACTCATGCTTAGGTGCTAAGACGCTATTTGCCAGGTGCTCTCCTCAATTCTTGGCTTTTGGAGCTCTTTATAACCATTTTTCCATCTGCATTTTCCCCACCAATTTCCTCCCACCTAGTCCTCTCACACTTCATGTCGGGCTTAGCTTTCCTGAGGAAGCAGCTGAGGATGGAGTCAAAGGCAGCTGCACTTTTATTTTATAACACTTACAACTATCTTGTCATGTATAGAGCCCTCTTTGACTGTTATGCAGCTACAGACACATAATGTGAGAAAAAGAGAAAAGAAGAGATTAGAAAACATTTTTTCCAGCATCTCAGGGTGAAGGTTGTGATAAAAGTAACTTGGAATTGAAGAGACTTAGGAATCTTGGTGCTACTCTACTTTCAAACTGTACTTTGAACTTGATGGAGAAATGCCCCATCACAGAGTTCAGAGATGCTCATGTTGAAAAGACACTTTGTTGCTTTTCTTACATGAAAGCTGTCAGAGGTTCAGATATCTGCACTCCAACAGAGGAAGCAGTTAAAGTATTAGTTGTGGCATTTTAAACAAGATATAAAACCTGAAGAAATCTTGGCACTGAGAAATGGAGATCAGGTCATGGGCTGTAAAACACCACCACTGATGGTCACAGAAAAAGTATTGCCTTGATTTAAAAAATCATGAAATTTGAAAGAGAAAGAAATAGAAAAATATTACACGTGGAAACTATTAAAAGTCATAAAAATTGAATATTATCAATTTTATTTTTAAGACAATGTAAGCATGCGTTTAAAAACCTGTAATATTGAACTAACTTTCTGTACCTCTTCCCTTCAGCCCCACTTGAACAACGGTCCCAGGATAAAATGCCATATAAAATATCTCAAAAGAACTATTTCTCCAACAATTTCAAAGATGGCAGGTGTGGACGAGCACGATGTCACTGGAAAGGACCATTGATTTTTAACTGTGCAGTAGCTCCTGTGCTATATAATGAGGTATCCAAAGCAAACAAACAATGGAAATGTACTAGTGAGAAGTCAAACTCGACTTTCAGGTACTGTAGTATTGCATAACATGATTTGTACTTTCATTATTCAAGGGCATGCTGATGTTGAGTAATGCCCTTAGCTTACCTAGGAGTCAACCTAATCTTCAGCTTACAAGACAGGAAAAAATATAGTAAACTCTAGCATTGTTATTTTCCATTGATATTTTTTTTTAAAGTGAAACAGCATATGAAAATTTCTTATACTGATTATTTTTCATATGTGAGGATTATCCCATGCAAAATTAATGTGCTGCTTAGATGTCAAACATAAAATGGAGGAAAAAGTCTTTACGGGATTTTTCCCCTGTGGGCGAAAACAGATATTTTTAACGACAGCTACCAAACACAACTGACTGAGACAGAATTAGATTATATTTCCAACCAATACTTTTGTACCTTGCAAATATATGACAGCTGCAACTCTGAAAGATTTAGAACAAAGTTTGTTAATATCAGTTGTTGCTAAGAGATGTATTGCCTTTAGTAGAAGAATGAATATGCACTCACATAATAAGTGGATTGATGAACTAAAAGTCACAAACTCAACACAAAAAAAAATTTGTTTATATTACAAAAGGGGCCAGAAATGTTTTATTGTGGAAATAAATCAGCATTATTGCACTTTGAATTCACCATGCATTTTATTAACTTGCCTCCTTACAGTAAGTGTCACACCAATAACACTTTTAAAAATGAAAAATTATTGAAAATCACACTCAATATCATAATTCAAGGTAATTCTTGCAGGAGACTCAAGAAATTATTAAATTAATTTTAATTAAATTAAGTTTAATTAAACCATACATTTTTAATATCTAGTCTGTTTTGAATGATACTGCAAAGTATAAAGAAGTCTGAGCCCCACTAGCAAAAAGCTTACAATGGAAAGAAACCAGATGTTTTAACATAGTATTGCAGTTACTTGTAATTCTTTCACATTGCCTTGTTAATATCATCATTTTAACACCTACCTCTTCTTTATTGCTACTAAATGTATTCTTGTTTCAGTTAACTCTGCTTGGGGCAGTACACTGAGTTTCTCTAGACTTCTTTCACATTCCCTAACCTATGTTCACAATTTACTTATCATATGAAATATAATTTAGTTAATGGATCTTTTCTTCATGTTTCTATTACCACCTAAAAAGAAGATCTTAGTTTACTTCTTTTTAACTCACATCACTAATGTATCATTTCTCTTAAGAGGGCTGTCTGAGTTGGTGGGGGTGAATGACATAGATGGCAAGGTCTGAAAAGACAACAAAGTTCTGCCAGCAAAAAGCACTAATAAAGTAAATTATTATGCATTTTCTGAGTCTTCTTCTTAGTGACCTTTTGTAGAGTCTTGTGGAGGGAAAAAATCCACTACAAAAAGGAGGAGCTTTAAAACCTGCAAAATGTTTTTCAGAGTAAAAAAATTCTCACTAGGAGAGTAGTTGCAGCAATTAATACTCAGGGACTAAAGCACAGCTGAGCTGGATACACTATAAAAGTTTAATACTTAACAGTGTCAGAAAAACTTTCCTGATATCAAATTAGCAAACATCCCTCTGTGAGGATTATGTATAAGATACTTTCTTGGGTAGTTTAAAAATTAGTCTACTATATGTACAGAAAATTTAAGGCAAAAAATTTAGTAGCTTGTGCAAAGACAGGCCCAAAGATCAAAAGAGCTGACATTCCTAATAAAATTTAAGCAGCTCTTAAATCTCAGTCTGTATTCACTATCCTAGTGGGTTTTGCTGTTCTGTGAATGAAACTAGTTTTTTCTCCTGGGAGACAGTCGTTGTTTTGAAACAATCCTCCCTCTCTCCTCACCTGCTAATTATCTCTTGGGGAAAAAAGGTGGAACTGCAACTGTAGGAACATTGACAGGGCTGTGTCTTGTTCTGAGAAAATAATTTCAGGAAAAAGATTAGTGAACGGTTATGAAAAATCTGTAAAGCAGATTCTAACTTGTTGCAGAGTCAGTCCATAATATGTCTCAGAGCAGATAAGCTATAGAAGGAAAAAAAAATCAGCATTTCCTGCCCAAAGAGCAGATGGTTCCAGGTAACTCCCAACAGCAGATATCATAATGAACCGCTACCTCCATTATGAACAATGCTAACATTTCTCACCAAGCAACTTCTCTCCTCTGTCTTGGCTAGTTCAAGGCCTCCAATACCTAAACACTGGATTTTGCTGCAGTCGCGTTGACCTTCCAGAAGTGGCCACTGTGCCAAAATATCACAGGTAATTTTTGGAATACACATGCGAAAAACAACGTACTAATAATCCAGCAAATTATGTTTATAAACTGTAGGTAAATACAGGAAAAAATGCAGAAGGACTTCAAGGTAGAAACTCAAGGATATTTGCTCAATGTGCTTTTGCAGTGCAAAAGTAGAGTGAATTCTTAGCTAAACCATACTGCAGTCATAATATTTATCGTGCCTTCAGCTGAATTTCTTCAAGCAGAGAACTGAAGATCTTGTAAATTAAGAAAGGTTGTCTTGGGTCAACCCCTGAAGACAAAAAAGTATCTGCTGTCACAACTGGTGCCAGCAACTTTCTCAGTGGGCCTCAATGTTAGATTATGATTGATGCTGCAACCATCTTCCTTTTGGTAAGACTGATAAGGAGGTTGTGACAATTTGTTGTCCTTAAATATCATGCAATGCATCTTATGGTTGGAAAAAACTTTTATACAGTTGGAAAGAGAGAAGCAGAACATCTGTCAGGGCATCATGTAACTTTGCACAGACTGCAGCAGCCCTTCAGCTGAGAGATTTGTCAGCTCTTTTTGGAGCTTTTGTTCTGCATCCTATTTTTTCCAACTGCTTTTTACATCTAAAGAGAAAAGATGAAACTCCAGACTGATAATATGTAGTAAATCACTGTTAGCTCCCTCTATGATACTCTTATAATAACAGAGTATCACTGTCTGCAAAAAGCACTCCACGTCCTGAAAACACAAGATTTGAATTTGGATACAAAAATTGGATTGAATACAAATTTGGATTGGATACAAAATTTGGATTGAAAATACAAGGTTTGGCTTGAAATGCCAGACTTGGGGCATTGAGAACTAATGGCAATGGAAATGGGCACATCCAGTCTATCCAATGCCCAAAATGCTCTTTGAGACAACTGTACAATTAACTTAGAGTTATAGATGAAAATTACTATGGCCTTCCAAAGAAAGAGTAAAGCATTCTTTGTTTTCCCAGGGTGAGTGGCTAAATATTAAGCTGACTGAATCTGGCTAGTGAACGCATGATAAGAACACGAGAACTGAACGTGAAGGAGATTTCATACTTGAAATTCAGGCCAGGTATTTTGTCCCCATGCCCACATTAATTCCCCTGCAAACAAGTGTTACCTTGAGCTGCCTGCTTCTTATACTCCCGTTTGTGTATAAATTACAAGCAGTCTGTGTCAGGAACAATTATTTTTTCTTAGTACAGTCTCTAGCAAGCCTCATCACCGCCAGTACCACGCTGCCGGGAACAAATGTTATTTCCAGCACTTCCCGAGCCACGCGATTTCCGGCCCTGTTTTTCGGGCTGGTGGGGCTGGCTGAGCTTTGCGGGCTCCTGACGCCCTGCGGGGCGAGGTGAGCTCCGTGCGAGCCGGGCGGGGCAGCTCGGAACCGCGCCTCCCGCCAGGGCCGCCCCGGCCGGGGCAGCGCGGGGCTGTGACCTCAAGCGCCCGGCCCAGGCCAACTCGTGCTCTCAAGTTCATTGAAACCCTGTTGGCTTTAAAGTTAATAATTCACCACTTGCCTTCCATTTTTGAACAAGGTCTTTATTTGCGTGGCTCAAGGTTTAATCACCTTGTTAGCAACTGCTTTGAGCTGCTGTCCCACGACCCGTGGGGAGGGGAGGGAAGAGGCGAGGCGGGCGTGAAACCATGACCGTCACATGCGTTTTGCAAAACTGGGCAGAGGGCCCGCCGTGTCCGTTCCGGTACGCAAACCCGGTGCCTTCTGCTGCAGGACCCTCGGAACCAGGTGGAGCCTGGGGGCGGGGCAGCAGGACGCGCCGGGAGAGGGCCCGGTCCCTGAGGGGTTAAAAGCGGTAAGATGGCGGCGCACCGGCGCTCCCCGCTCCGCCCCCGCGCGCGGGGCAGTGG
>VXBU01000307.1:0-31610 GCA_013400315.1 Bombycilla garrulus
AACCAGACACACATCCCTGATGTCTCAGATGTCCCCTGTCCCTCACCTTGACATGTGCAGTGAAAATAACCCAATGAAGTTTATCCAAACTGGGCATTGTGGCTGGGAATTCCAGCCAGGGAATCCCTCTGGAGTCATCCCAAATCCTGCCCCATTTGTTTGCATTGTGGGGTGGTTTGATCCTGAGCCTCGGTAACAAAATCTGACACTTTAAAGGACACGAAGTTCTCTGTTTGTGGCAAAACCAAGCTTAACCTTAGAAAGAAAATGTATTCCTATATTTGCATTCATAAAAATGGGATGTTCTGTATTTTTTCCACAAATCTTTTTGCCAATTTGTTTCTCCAACCACGAGATGTCTTTCACGTGGAACCTATATATTTATACATTTAAATATATTTATTATGTATTATACATTATACATTTTATATATAATAACATATAAAAATATATTATTGTATTATATATTTATTATTATAAATGTATGTATAAAATTCGAGGTATGTGACAAGACATGCCAGAGCTGGGGCAGGATTTTCCTTCCCCCGTCAGGGCAGGGGATTCGGGGATTCTCAGTGACCGAGAGCCCTGGGCGCTGCTGTGCCTCTCATCCCGCCGCGCTCCCTCCTCAGCAGCAATGACAGCAATTCCCCCGTGCTCTGGGAAATCACGCTGTAGCCCGTGCGTGCTGTTTGCAGAACAGTCTCAGGAGCAGAGCTCAGCCCGCAGAACTCGCTGTTCCTGCCAGAGCTGAGCAGCGGACTCGGAGGGCGAGCTCTGCAATGGGTAATTCCGAAAATTGCTGTAATCGATGGAATTCGCAGCGAGAGGGGTGTGAGTTCAGCAGCTGCCCGTGCGATGCATTCCTGCCTGGAAAACGCCTCTTTCCCCTGGAGGACGGAGCAAAACTCCTGAGCTGCCTTCCAGCGACCCCGGCCAGTGGCAGAGCTTGTTGGATTTGTCCTTTACTCGTTCGATGAAGAGATGAAATAATTCAAATTAAATAAAGATTAAAATCTGCAAACCCCATCTCTTTGGAGGAGTGGAATTCTGCTTGCCCTGGAGCAAAATGTTCTGTTTCAGCTGCCTGGAAGGGAAATAAGTGCCACAAATGGGTAAAGATTTTCTGTGGTCAGGTGGTACAGATTTATTTCCTTTAAAGTGGAAACTCAGAACTCCTTACATTATTCCTCTGGGAAGGGTAAAGTCAGAGAGACCTCAGTACTAAATTACTGTGCAGTGGTTAAGATTTAACAAATGTTATTATGTGCCAGTTAAAGGAGAGGCCAGCATTATAATCAAAACTGTACAGCGTGCATGCATCACAAAGATTTTTATTCAGTTTTACTGGAAATTACAGTCACACTTTTCAGCCACTGAAGTGACAGATTTCTCTGCCAGCGCTGTCTCAGAGACTGTTCAGAAACCTCTACTGTTGTTCATCAACTTGTGCAAAATAATTGGCACTATAATTTTATACCTGTCAGAAATGCAATGTGCAGCATTAACTAATTGCTATTTTGTGTGCTCAGAAAAGTATAAAATCAATGTAACCACAGTGGGAACCAACAAATCCTTTTGTGAAGGTGCAGAACACTAAACATAATTATGTTTACTACCCCCAGTCTTTGGGGGCACCACATTTGCCTCTGTCACACATAATCTACAAACAACTTTGAGAGCAATCTTGTAAAGCACTTAAAGCACCCTCCCACTGGTGAGAGACCTTGAAACCTGTCAGGTTCCCCAGGAGTTTATGGTTTGCATGACTGTGGAAATAATGGAAGCCCTCTGAATCCCCAGTGATTCACTTTTTCCTCTCCTGGCCTTTGTAACCTTGCCTAAATCAATGAACATCAAATATCTGGAAAGCTTTTTAGGTTTTGGATGTGTGAAGATGTGGCAAGGCTTGTGAGACACAAAAATCCTGCGAAGTGCCCCCCTATTTCCTGTGCCTCACATCAGAGAGCTTCCCCCATTGCCTGTGTGGGAAATAATGTTATTTTCTTCTTGCTGTGCCCCCTGCTCACACAGAAACAAACAACAAAACTTCTCCTCCAAAAGCCTTTTCCATGAATGCCACTTTTATCAGACCCTGGAAAGAACTTAATGAAGCTGGAAGTGCTGCCATCAAATTTCATGTCTGCGTGTTTCAGAAAACAATGCCTCTGTCCTGATTTTACAGCGTGTTTGGGCAGAGTGCTCTCCTCCGTGCAAACAACCTTTCAGTCCTACCGACAGGGGTTTATTGGCAGCTGCAGTGGATCCTTGCAGATGCAATAAAGGCAGAGAAAAAGCTGGTTACAACCGAAATAAAAGGGTTTTAGCAACAGGTAAATGTGCCAGCACCAATTTCCTCAGCTTGCAATAACAGGTGTGCAATAAAACAAATGAGCAGAGGCTCTAATGAGCTGATGGCTGAGGAGGAGAAATGTTATCTACAGTCTTCAGTAAATTTATTCCGTTTTAAATAGAGTTGCTCATTCCTGCAGAGGTTTCTGTGACATCGGGGGGATATCCCACGTCCTGCAGGAGTCTGGGTTGGGAGGCAATGACCCAGAGGCTGGGGCCACCAAAACCCACCCAGATCATTGGGTCCATGTCCTCAAGTGCCACATTTTAACCCCTCCAGGGATGGGAGCTTGGATGCAAGGGCATAAAAGCATGGAGGCCAAATAACACAAAATCAAATTGCTCTTGCCCAGACCCCCATCAGCTGTGGCCCCACTCTGGAGCAGATGTCCTCCCTCAGGAAACCGCATCCTGATAAATCCCACAGCGACCTCCTCTCGGCGTTGGCTGTCTTCATACTTCCAATTAATCCATAACAGGACAGAGGCAGCATGAGAACAGACTCAAGGCTTAGCTTTAAGAAGCATTAAAGCAGTTAGGCTGGGTTTGGCAGAGCAGCCCCCTCCTAATCCTTCTCTCCCCAGATTACAGCCCTGGAAATTAATGATCTGTCACCGGGCTTGCCTGGGCTCTAATGAAGTAGTTACTCAAGTACAAGTAAAGTCAGGTGGAAGAAGCTGCCTCTCGCCGTTTGCAATAAAGCTTTCCCCCTCTTTGGCTAACAAATTAAATTAGTTGAGAGGAAAAATTTAATTACTCTCATGCACCATCTTCGTACTTGTGATCAAAGAAGCGCCTCTCTGTGAGCTTTGTAGTCCTCCCCTGCTCTGCTGAAATGGGAGAGAAGGAGGAGAAACTTGGCTGAATACCAGGATGGATTTAGAATTATTGCTTTCTCCAAGTAAAAAAAAATATATATCAGGGGAATAAAACCATTTTATTTCTTCCATTTAAATAAAAAAGCTTCTTTTAGCGGTGTGAGAGCAGCCCTGCTGTCATGTCTAAATGAGAGGAACATAATTAAATCTGTCTATTGTCCTGTCCCTAAACCAAACAGGGACAAACTCCTTCCACCTCCTGCTTCTAATAACAGATTCTTGTTTGATGACAGAAATACAAATGCTCTAAACTTCTCACCGCTCTGATACCCTCACACAACATTCTGAAATGCATGGACTGGCACTCCAGTGTAACATGGTTATATCAGAAAGTCAGAGTTGTCTGAATATGCTTTACCTGTTGCATCTTGAAATGCATTTTCCTTTTCTTCCTAATAAAGCCAGGATTTTGCACTCTTTTGTGCCATTTCATTAGTAAGCTCTCATTAAAAAAGAAGTCCAAGCAATTCTAAACCTTTCAGTTTCTTGGCCTATAATCCCGTGGCAATATTTCCCTTAAACCTGATTTTCACTCATATTTCCTGAACAGTCCTGGAATCTCAGTCCTTGCTCCATCTCAGTCAGGACGTGGATGTAACATGAATATTTCTGTGCCTCAAAGAGCTCGGGGTTTGAACAGGAGTGATGATCCATTCTTGAATTCCCTGCAACTGAAATGGGAGCTGTGCTGGAGCTCAGAGCAGCCACAAATCAGCTCCTCCCTCCTGACCACTTCTGGGTGCTAACACAGAAAAGTTATCCCAGATCATCCAGGAAATTTCCTTGAAAATGTCAGGCCAGAGTCTCAGGGCGATGCTGAGCTGAACTGACACCCCTCAAACCTTTGTGACACCCCTCGAGCCTTTGTGGCCACTCTTGTCCCAGACCAGGGGATAAATCCAGCTTGGCTGATTTTGAGAAACAATTTTTCAGTCAATAACATGGCAGCAAACCTTCCCAGGCTGTGCTCAGCTTCCAGGAAAAGCAGGGAAAATTGAAGGGTCATTGAAATTTGATCCTGGGGCTGCCAAGGTGCTGCACATCAATAAAATCAGTGTTTTTTCCTCCTCTGGCTATCAGCAGGAGCTCTCCAGTCCCAGTGGCACAGAGATGGTGGCCAGAGCTGGCAGGAGTTTGGGTGCCAGGGAAGGTTCAGCAGAGTCCTGCAGAGCTCTCCCAGCCCCAGAGGGAGGATCACAGCTCCAGCCAGGAAACAAAACCTCCAACACTGCCAGGGATCCCATCACAGCCCCTCCCGCTGCCATTAGGGTTAAACTTCTCCTGAATCACTGGGCTGTGAAATCCATGGTGTTCTCTGTACCTGCCTGCTCCCAGTCAGATCATGCATCAAAAGTTATGCAGTTCTGGGCACTTTCCCTCGCTCTGCTGTTAATGATTTCTCTCTCTTTTTCCTCCCAGAACTGATGTTCAGCATCCCTCAACCCCTCTCTGCAGGAGGAGCAGCTGTCTTGTAGCTAGATCAGAACTAAAGTTCCACAGAGGAGGCACTTGGAGCGTCCTCTGCTGAAGCCTGAAATGTTATTTCTTTGCTTTCATTGTTTGTGCTGGCAGTAGAGAGGATGGGCTGGGATCTGTGGGCTCCTCGTGTCACTGGTAATCCCAGCAGCACCCTCCATGTGTCCTGATAATTAAAATAAACAGCACACAGGGGCTTGCCCCTCCTTGTCCATGTGAAAGGAATTTTTCCTTAAACCATGGATATTTCCAATACTTTGCTATAAGTGAGTTAACAAAGGACCTTTTTGTTCCTGATCTCACACGCGGATTCACCTCTGGAAAGCTCCAGGGGGCACCTAAAGGCTCCAGAGGGCTGCACATCAGCAGCAGGGCTCTGGAGGTTCTGCTCCGAGCTCTGTGCTCAGCCTCACGCTGAATTTTGGGCACTAAACTCTAAAATGAGCTCTTTCCTGTAGAAGAATTTCTTGTTGACCAGGGACACAAACTGTGGAGAGCTTGGACAACCCAGGCTTGGCCTAACTGGCCTAGCAGAGGCCTAGCAGAGGCCTAACAGAGGCCTAGCAGAGGCCTAGCAGAGGCCTAGCAGAGGCCTAGCAGAGGCCTAACAGTGGCCTAGCTGAGGCCTAGCAGAGGCCTGCAGAGCCTCTTCCCTTGGAGCCACCTTGAAAGGATGGAGCCAAGAAAGTGGGAGACGCCTGAACTCTTTCCTGCCTGTTTGTGGTTTATACCNCAGGTTGAGAAACTGAGACCAATTAAGTAGAGTGTACTGGAATGTAAATTGTATTATCTGTATAAAAGATATGGAGGTGATGAAATAAACAGAGTAGGCCATGAAGCTGTATCAGTGAGAGGGGTTACTCCAGCCGGCTCCTCCATCGGGATCCTCTTCCCTTTCCTCGAGCACTGCAGCCGGGCAGTGCTGCTGCTGCTCACTGCTGTGCTGCTCAGCTCACCTGGGGCTGGAAATCAAAGATAACCCAGCACAGAGGTGCCAGGTCCTGCTGCTCCCCCACAGCTCAGAGCTTTCCTCATCTTCCGGCCACGCTCTGAATCGGGGATTTCCCTGTGGGCCTTCTCCTGTGGCAGCCATCAGGGCGTTATCTCCGTGCCTCATGTGCCTTCACTGATTTATCTGCACTCCCACCCCGTGTGCTCAGGCAATGTTATTCTCCCCAGCAAAGCCCGGAATAAAAGATCAAAAATGCCCCCAAAGCTGGCTGATGTGTCTGAGGTCTGAGCACATTTCCAGAGTGTTTCTCATTCTCTAGAGCCCCACGAGCAGAGAGCAGCAGCAGGAGCTGTAGCTGAGGCAGGGGAGGTGGAGAGGACAAGGTAAATGCAGGCTCTCAGCACCTCCTTAGAGCCAACAGCAAAAATTACAGAGAGCAATTCTAAATGAGCTTCCATTCCTCCAGTTCCCAGGGGAAACAAACAGTCCAAATCCATCTGTTTTCTAAAAACACCTCTCCCACCTTAAACAAACACCAGTTAATCCCAACAGCACAACAAACACTCGCTGTTTACACAGCGGCAGAAGTGAAGCAGTAGGGAAAAAATGGAATTTGTAATATTCTCCTCCATCTCCAGCAGCAGGAGCACAGCAGTGTATTTTTCAAAACTGCTTCTTTGTGAATATGCATGAAACACATGTGGTGGTGTGGAACGGGCTCTTCTTTCAATGGGCAACTCATTTTTCACACACAAAAGGAAAAAAAAAGGGCATTGTATTTTTTTTTTAGTAGCTACAGAGCCTGCTGCTTGTCTTTTAAATTCAGGCAGAGCACAGTGCCTAATGGGAAACTCTGAAATCTTAAAATTCCGAGAGCTTTAGGAAAGTTCACTGAATTCCAGAGTGAGTCAGGTTGGAAGGGACCACAGGGGTCACCTGGTGCCACCTCCCTGCTCATCCCAGAGCACAGGGATGTGTCCAGTGTGGCTCTGGAATATTCCCACAGTTTCCCCGGGCAGCCTGTTCAGGGCTCAGTCCCTGCTCAGGAAGTTCTACCTCGTGTCCAGCTGGAATTTCCCCCACATCCATCACCTCTCGTCCCTGGCCGAGCTCCCACGAAGCCCCACAGCAATGCAGGAGCCCAGGGAGTAATCCACATCTGAGAGCTAGGGCCTGATAACCACAGAAAATGATCAACTTCAGGAGTGTGGCTGCACTTTCCTTCCAGAACTTCATCTTCATCCAGTCCATGAGGAGCAGGCTCTGGATCCCTCACTCCTGAGGAATTCAAACACTGGGAGAGAGGAACCAGCGCCAGCCACCCCTCCCAAGCCCTGGTGAGTGCTCAGGAGGTGACGGGCTGGGTGAGGGTCACAGGATGGGTGAGGATCACAGGATGGGTGACAGTCACAGGCTGGGTGAGGATCACAGGATGGGTGACAGTCACAGGATGGGTGACAGTCACAGGATAGGTGAGGGTCACAGGATGGGTGACAGTCACAGGATGGGTGAGGGTCACAGGATGGGTGACAGTCACAGGATGGGTGAGGGTCACAGGATGGGTCAGGGTCACAGGATGGGTGACAGTCACAGGATGGGTGAGGGTCACAGGATGGGTGATGGAGTTTGTTGCACGATGTCACAGGGTTCCTTCACTTTCTGCTGTTCGTGACAGGAGGTGCAGCTGCTCCAAGGTGTCCTGAGCGCTGTCCTGCAGGAGCTGTCACCGTGTGCCCAGGTGAGTGGTGGTGGGGGCACTCTGTTCCTCCCAGGGATGTGCTCCATTAGCTGGCAGCACCAGCGGCTCTGCCTGGGCTCGCTGTGGGGTGAGAGCCTTCACTCTGTGATTTATAGCAGCCATTACGGCTAAAGCAAACACTTGCCTGGCTACATTCACAAAAAATCCCATATCCATTGCAGTTCAATCATCTCCTTTGCCTAAAGCCTCTTCCTTCCTGGCATTTTCCTTGCTCGTTCTAAAGACTCCTCCATTTAGAATCCACAAATTGCTTATTCCTTGTCCGTTGTCATCCTGAAGCAAACCTGGGGTTATCCTTTCTCTTCTTTGTGCTGCTGTAAAATATTGGTTAGGGGGTTTCTATAAATTAAAATGGAAGTTCACAATAAATTGTGAACCGTAACTCAGAAACTCAGACCCAAAACCTCTCACCTGTCACAGTGCTGGACTCCACAAAAACTTCCTCCTTCCTCCGCATTTGGGATTCCAAATCAAACCTAACCCCAGAGGCTCCCAAATCCTCACCCCTGAAGTTTTAGTGTCTTTAACTTTGGCTTTTTAAGCCTCAAACAAATCAATCAGCTGTGCCACAGACCAGTTCAAACCATCCATAACTGACTGGGGTCTCATCCTCCTCACCCTCACCCCTACTACAGGTAGGACAGCTCCCCAAAAGATAAAGCTGGGGGATTTCTCCTCATCACAGGAATTTTGGAGGGCTTAAGAGAACAAATTTCTGATTCTGTGAGTGCATGAGCTGCTTTCCTGAAAACTCTTCCATTTTGCCACGTGCCTGGAAGAACACACGTGCCTGAAAATAACCCAATAGGGCAGGAGTTTCAATGGCCACCTTTTTAAATCCTTCTCATTTCAAGCAGGTGATTTAGCAGGAACTTCCACAGGAGAAAAAGACTTTAAATATTTCACTCTCCATTCCTGTATGGGAGTGCACAACCCTGATTTTCAGCTGGAGTTGGAGTAATGAGGGCAGTGAATGGTGAAATTCCAGAAATCTTCTCAGAAACTGGGAAATTCCTTCCTGGGAACAATTTAACATTGCGTTTTATCATATGAGGAGATGTTCAGGAGACTTTTGGACTCCATTTCATTTAAGCAGTGACTTCTGAGAGATGACAAATCCCTCTTGGATCACAGAATCCCAGAATGGTTTGGGTTGGAAGGAACCTTCAAGACATCCCATCCCAAACCCCTGCCATGGGGGAAAACTTCCACACCTGCAGAAATGAAACCAGCCCTTTGGGATCTTGTAGGACCTCCCAAAAACCAGTTCCTCAGCAGGAAAACTAAACACCGAAGCACTAAATTACAACCATTAGCCAAGCAATTAGCAATTTTTCGAAAGGGTATTTTGACATTGTTATTTAAACTTAATTATTCATTTGTAAAGGAAGATGTTCCGTGCTTTGTATTTTGTAGGGAACAAATGTTCCGCGGTGGCTTCTGTTCCTCAGCTGGGGAAGTGGCAAGTGACAGTTGTAAAGATTAATTTGTGCTACGTGGCACCGCTGCTGGCTGCTCCTCGGGGAGAGGGATGTGGGGGGAAAAACATCCTGAAACATTCCAGTAAATTAATTAACAACAGAGTGCTCAAATCTAATTAAGAAACCATCAGCTCGTTCGTACTGCGGCTCACACGAAGTGAATGAAGAGATCTCACTCCTCAGGGAGTGGTGCCTGCAGGATCCCACCTGGAGCGTCCCCACGGTTTTGGGATGTCCAGCCTCCCCTCAGGCCCTGCTGCTCCAGACCCAGGGGGATTGGGTGCAGGAAAAACAAACCTAATTCTTGCTGGGCTGGGGGGATAATTCTCAGGCTGAGATGACAATGAAGCCATTTTCAGAGCACAGCCAAGCTTTTGGGGAGCTTTACCCCAGAACTGCTGCTTTACACCAGAACCAGGAGCAGGATTGAACTTCAGGGACACACATTCCAACCAGGGAGTGGAGGATTCAAAGGAACAGGCACCTGCTTTTCTCAGGCTCAGCAAATCCACAAAACCCTGTGCAAAGCTACAGAAAAGCCTTTCCCTGCCTCCTCTGCTTCCCAGAGCTGCTCTGCATCCTTCCCTCAGCTCTGGGACCTCCCATCCCACATTCCTGTCTCGCCCACCCTGGATTATCCTGCTCCCTCTGCTAAACACAGACAGATTGCTGAGAATGGCCATTAAATTTCCAAAAGTGCCTCTTTGCTATCAAAAATCTCTGCCTTAGCACCGCAGACAACACTTTAAAAAATCCTCCTCGGTAAATCTTAAATCTCATCAGAGCAGGCAGAAGTATTTACAGCCTGTGCTGGCAGCGCTCAGTCCCTCCAGTGGCAGCCTCAAACCTCCCAAGTCTTTCCAGCCTCATTCCCTTTTTCCAGGCCTCGTAATTCCTCTGTTCTCATCCTCCCTGCCTGTTCCCGGGGCTGGGGGAGGAAAGCTGGGCAAGGCTGGAGCTGCTTCTGCAAGGGGAGCTCACAGCAGCCTGGATCCTGAGGTTTCTGTGGGGTTTCTTTCAATATTTCACTCCCCATTCATACATGGGAGGAGGGTTGTTCCTCAGCTCCTGAGGTTTCTGGGAGGTTTCTGTGGGATCTGAATGCTCTGGGGTTTGTCTGGAGGGTCATTCCTCAGTTCTGGAGGTTTCTCTGTGGGATCTGAATGCTGTGGGGTTTGTTTGGAGGGTCATTCCTCAGCTCTGGAGGGTTGGTCCTTGGCAGGAGATTTGCTGCTGCTTCGTGGATGAGGCTTCTGTCATAAAATCATGGAATTCCAGAATGATTTAGGGGGGAAGGGACCTTGAAGCCCATCCAGTGCCACCCCTGCCATGGCAGGGACACCTTCCCCTGTCCCAGGCTGCTCCAAACCCTGTCCAGCCTGGCCTGGGGCACTGCCAGGATCCAGGGGCACCCACAGCTGCTCTGGGCACCTGTGCCAGAGCCACCAACTCCCCTGAGGTCATCCACGGGTCTAAGGGAAATATTCTCAGAGGAACTTTCTTCTACAAGGGACAAAAAAGTTGATTTATCCCGTTAAGCAGCAATAATTGTGACATCTAGGGCAGCCTTAAGGACATATTCCAGTCACCAGCTTTTTTCCAGCGAATAAACTGACAAAATGCTGCTGAACTGTGCTCAGCTCTGTGCAGCTTCCACAGAAATGCACAAAAAAAGCATCAAATTTAAAGCACATTGGAACTGGACACGACCTTCAGGCGTGCCTGTGCTCGCAGCACCTCAGCAGGACACACAAACCGGCAGCTTGTGCTCGAGAGGGGCTCAAAATGTGGCTGTAAAAACAAGGAAATGGCAATTCCCACCTGCACAGCCCCGCTGGGAATGGATGGAGGTGCCTGAGGAACTCCTTGACACCCCACTTCAGCCCCCTGACCTCTGTGGCAGCTGCAGGAGCGTCTGGATGCACACGTGAGCCACAGCAATTAAGGAAATGAAATTTAAAAGTTGCTTTTTCACCATCAGAAGCCACGGTTAGTTAGGAACTGTTCATTTCACTTCAACAAGAATTACATGGCTTTTAATTGAAATATTCCTGTCTAAGTGGTCAAATGTTATTATTTTAGTGATCTTTACATATTTTCCTACTTCCCCTGCGCTTTTTCAAATCCACATTACCATCCGTTGGGCCTCTTATTTTTTCCTATTACTTCTCCTAAACACAAGTTGCCCTGAAAGATCACCAGCAATTTTGCATAAAATATAGAGCTGTTACTTTTCTTTTCTTAAAGGAAGCAGAATAATTGCAAGCTGCAACTACTGGAGCTGAAAATAACTCTCCAGACAGTTGCACATGCAGAATTAGATTAAAATGAGCTCATTTCTTTAAATGACCTGATAATTTGTGAGGGGAAAAAAAAAAATGTAAAACCGTATCAAAGTATTTTCATCAGCAAAGCCCTTAAAGCAAGGAGGAGGTGCCTCCCTGCATGCAGATGAGGCCACTGTGACCTGGAGAGGCCAAATTAACAGCAGCAGAGTTTTGCAGACCGTGTTGAAATAAGCATCACCCTCTTCTGGAAGACGCAGCAGGAGCAGGTGTGGGACATTCTGTGGCACTCAGGGAAGAAATTCCACAGAAAAGCCGAGACAAAATGTTGGAAGGAGCAGTGCTGGAGGTGGAATGTGGGGTTTTGGGCCCACCTTCAACGTTCCACAGGGAATGCTTTTCACAAGACAGGACTTCTAGATCGTCAAAAGTGCAGTTCATTTTATCTTTTACATGGAGCAAAAAGCGTGAGGTCTTTACAGGTCTTGAAAGCATGGCTGGAAGTCACAGGGCTCCAGCTTGCATCATCCTTTCAAGACTTTTTAACCAATAGAATATTGACAACTTGGATGTTCACATTTTAAATCAATAACAAGAAATTTCATCCAGCAGTAACATCACCTTTTGTAACCAATCTTGTTCTGCCACACAAATCTGTTCTATAAATTTCTTGTCACCTTTGTGACAATACTTCTATTCTCTCTATCGAGCTCAACATGTCTCTGTTGTGACTACAAGTCCACATTATTGATTTTAGCACCTCAGCTTGGAAGCTTCTCCCAGGCCTGAGCTCAAAGCCTGTGTTTAATTCTGAGTTTTGGCCCCCAGTTTTGGGTGCTCTGAAAGCTCTCTGCTTTTGGATTCCAAGAGCTGAAAGCTGAGCTCAGTCTTTGGTTCCCTCTTCTGTGGCCTTGGGGCCAGCGCAGCAGTTCCTGGCAGCAGCAGAAGGAGGAGGTGACAGAACTCTGCAATGGTTTGGGTTGGAAGGACCGGGAAGCTCTCGCTGTTTCCATGGGCAGGGACACTTCCACTGCTCCAGAGTGCTCCAAACCCTGTCCAGCCTGGCCTGGGGCTCTGCCAGGGCTCCTCTGGGAACCCCTCCCAGTCCTTCCCCACCCTCCCAGCAAAATGTTTTCATTTCAATGGTTTTCCCTGACCAGGAGAGCAAATACGACCAACATTGGAATTTGTTGGCCAACTTGATTGAGTTTTCCCAGCTTTGCCAGGCCAAAAAACACTTACAAATTTCTGGGAGACAATTCAGAAGCAGAGAAGGAGCAAGTCTGTTAAACCCTCAGTTTGCAGGGGCTGCTACAAGGAATTTCCACCACAGCCAGGTGCAGCTCCTTGCAACAACACATTCTGCCTGGTTTTATGGTTAACCTCTAGCATTGTCAATATTACTGAAACCCCCTTGAGTGGGCTTTGCAGGTTTATAAATACACCCAATTATCATGTTTTTGATGAGATTTCATTTAAATCTAGCAAAAACTATTCCCAAGTGAATCATCTATTATTCATAACTGAAGATGAATTCAGCCTCCCTATCACAACTTTTCCTCCTCCTCCTTTTTCAGACCCATTGCTTCGACATAAATTAAATCCCTCACTACATGCATCCCAGTCAGATTTCCTTTTAGAAAGCCGTATTTTAGAGAAAGCAATTACATTTGGTCATTGATGTATCACCCGGGCTTTCAGAGCCCCCCAGAATAGAAGAGGGGGCCGAGATGTTAATCTGAACAAATGTTACACTTTGGTAATAACTCAGAGGAGGGAACAGAAATCATCATCCCGTGGAATGTCATCCTGCGAGGTGCGGTGGGAGGTTTGGGGACGGGCTGGGGCTGGGCTGGACGTGCCACAGTTTCAGCAGGACTGGCAGGGATGGTGACAATCTCTGCACTCAGGCAGCAGGGCTGGGGGAGCCCAGCAGCACCAACCTCACCTTGGAGCTGAGGGGGAAGGAGAAGGAAAAACCTTTGTGAAATCCCACAAAAACCCCACCTTCCTCCTCAGAGCTTTTTTCCCCTTTTCCCCTCATTTGCTGGTGCTCTGTACATTAATGAGGGATTTTGCTGGTCCTGTGCCGTGCAGAGGCTGCAGCACTGCTCAGGTCCTGGTGTCTGTGGGTTTCTCTTGACTGAAAATCCCAAGTTAATTAACCCCAGTGCCCCCAACCTGGCTGTGGGATAACGCTCAGCTAAACTGTGGAAGACGGGCGGGTTGAGAGGATTTTTTGAAATTATTATCATTACCAATTATTATTATTATTACTGTTACCATCATCATTATTACTGTTATCGCTATCACTGGTAATTAAGCAGTGCTACGAATGCCTGGCCCTGGGAGGAGAGAATCCCTGCAGCCCCTGAATTTTGTGCAGACACGAGGGGGAGGAAAGGCAAAGGGAGGCACAGAACAGCCCCTCGTGCCCCCCAGGCCAGCAGGGGTGAGCAGTTCACCCCTGGGAGAGGGGGAACACCCTGCTTTGGACTTCCACTGCGTTCTCATTTCACAGGAAAACCACGTTTCATGGAGTCAGGGAATCGGTAAGGCTGGAAAACACCTCCAGGATCATCACATCCGAACTTCAATCACCAAGCCCTTTTAGCACCCTCACAGAACAACTCTTCCTTGAGCTGCCAAACCCTGTACAGGTTTGTGGTGGTTTGAGATTGATTGGTACCTGGTGAGTAGGAAATAATTATTTATGGAAGTGATGTTTGTTTGAGAATTTTTTGGAGGCCTGGTGCTAACTAATTGTGGGTTAGTTTTAAGAATAGATAGGGAAAAGGGTTAATTAAACGTGGAATATCCTACAAAGGTATTCCCTAACCAAAAAAAACCCCAAAAATTAATAAATAAAACCATAACAAAATTTTAAACAGGGGCAGGGATGCAGGGTCTTGAAATTAACACCTGCACGGGGATGATCTTTATTCTGCAGCCTGTGGTGCCCAGACCTCAATGTGCTGCTCCCAGGTGCTGGAATCCAAGACACAGAAAATCTCAAAACCAGGTACCTGCAGGCCCAATCTCAGAAGAGAATTCAAGTTTTGATTTGAGACCTTGGAAAAGGCTTCCAGACTTAGAAGCTAAAAGCGAGAATGTAGATTTTTAGTTTAAGCAGAAACATGTTAAGCTGGGTAGTGGAAAGTTTAAAGTCTAAAATATAGAAGTAGCTATAAAGGTAATAAGAAATTTTAAGGTGTAGTACTGTAAGTTTGTGTGTCAATACATGATTTGTTTAAAAAGTCTGCACTGCAGCAAAACGTGTAAAACAAAATAATTAGCTATTGGGTTAAAGACATAAACAATCTTTGTGGCAGTGTTTTATTGGTTAACAAATCTTTAAAAGGCTTTGTAGCCAGAGATCCTCTGACCGTGCAGGGAAGACTGTGAGGATGAACTCCACCTTGCAGGGACTGCAGAAGAAGACAAGAACAGTAAATTATGTTTGAGGACGTCTGTCATGGGTCCTGTCCCTCATAATCCGATAGCAGGGAACCCCAGGAGCTGGGATTTGTGTGGGACGGCAGCAGCAGCAGAGAACCCAAGCACAGCTGGGCTCCCGGGGCTCAGAGATCCCCCAGACAGGCTCCATTTCAGCAGCTGAGAGCCAGGATCCGTGGGTTTCATTAACATTAATTCACGAGTCAATTAAATAAAGGCAGCCGCTATGTGCTTTTTGATGATCCTAAATCACAGGCAATGATTCATTCTCAGGCCTCTTAAGTGAGGATGTTTAATGACATGATGGGAAATGAAGCCTTTTTGTAACAGGAGAGGAAGCTCTGCTGTCTTTAACAGCACTTACTGAATAATTAACCTGCACCTCTGTCGTTACTTAAGAGTATTTGCCATTAACCCAATAGAAAAATCATCTGAGGCATGAATAGGAAGAATAACAATGAAAATCTACAGCTTAGGCCATATTACTGGGAAAACTCCCACATTTCTGTCTGTGCCTCTTAAAGGAGATGCAGTTTAAATCAGTGAATACCAACAGAAAACATTTGTTCAGGGCTTATTCCAGCTTTGATTCTGGAGCTGAGCCTGACCCTCTCCTGCCATGGCTATAAATCATCCCAAAACCAGGTGGCTTTTCTCTTTGTTGGAGTTCGACTCCTTCGTGCCACACTTGACCAGACATGATTATTTCTGTGTGCTGCCAAGATTGCAACCTTTTCCTGGCGAGGGGAGCTCAGTGAGAATGTCAGAGCTGACAGCTCTGAGAATGGCCTCGAGAAGCCTCTCCTCAACTCCCAGCACTTCAGCTCTCTGCAGCCAAGGTGCCCTCTTCCCTTTTCCACAAAAAATAAGTATTTTTTAAATTATAGATGGGAGGTCTTTGACTTATGCGGCCTTTTATCCACAAGGAGTCTCTTTGGCATTGGACTCTCTAATCTTATTAACCTGATTAAAAATTACTGAAGATCTCACTGTCCTGCTCACACTTTCCTTCAGTTTCTCACTGAAGTTTCTCACTCAGTTTCAGGCTGAGACGTTGTTCAGCCCTACAAACCCATCTGGGAGTCAAGCAATTGTCAGTGTTTGCAGACCAAAGTCAGTTATTAGCTGGAAACACACACCTGATTAATCGACACAGAAATTAACAGATCCCACGGGTAATTATCCCCCTGCTTCCACAGCGATTCCAGACGGGCCCTGTTGTGTGGTGTCTCTGTGTGCAGTTAAGTGACCTTCACCGGGGCTGTTTAAGATGGCCCGATAATGATTTGATTATTATTTCATGCAAATTAAGAGTTACCTCTCCTAAAAGAGCTGATTTTCAATTTCATCCTTATTTGCACACTGCATGAAACCATGACATTTCAGAGCTCTCCAGAGTCTGTCACCCTGCCTGGCACCGTTAGATGCTGTTATCCAGCTCTTTTCTTCTCCTTAATTTATTTCCTAACTCGTTCTTTGTTCTCACCGCGGCTGAATACTTGCATCCCCCAAACACTGAATTTCCTGAGCCAACAGCTGGGCTGGGGCAGGCTCCTGGCCCTGGAACCTGCAGCTCCATCAATTCCATCAACCTCCAGGGCAAACCTTCAGCAGTCAGAGTGCTCAGACACATCAACATCTGCTTCTGGAAAAGCAAACCTTACTTTCTACTCTTAAAATTATAATAAAAAAAAAAGGAGTAAGACAGAACCTGACAACCCAAAACCTGGCTTCTCTCCCCAAGGTCTCCAAATCCCATGTTCTGCTCGGTGAGTTACATTTTTTTTTCTCAGTATTTGCATTTGAACAAGAATCCAAAATAAAGCAAAAGCCTCAAGGTCAACAATCTTTTTATGGAAACAAAAACCCAAGAGAGGAATTTAAGTAATTATTCTTAGCCAAAGGAGCAGTCAGTTCAAATAAATGTATCAAAGCCTCCAAATTATCAGCAATAAAATCTTATGTCATCTAATAACCACAATGATGACAATAATTACTGGGACAATGATTTAAAGCTCAGCATTTTTATGGTGCCTAATTTAACAAGTACAGGTTGCTTATTTGTGCCTTTCCAGACGGAAAAAAAAGCATTTGTCTGGCTTTGTTTATTGTCTAAGATTAGACTTGGGGAAGAAAAAAAATCTTCCAAAAATTACCAAAGTTCCTGTGGAAGCAGATGCTGATGGAGGCACAGTTTTCATAGGCAGAAAGTTTGCAGACGTCAATCTGTATTTACCAAGAAAAGGGAGGAAATCAGAGCAGAGGAGTGGCAAACTTGTGGAAAACCAAGTCAGAATTTAGAAACCACCTGAGCCATGTCCACAATATCCACAGAGCTTTTAAACCCCCCCACTCTGCAATAGGCTCAAAATCATCCCCACAATGCTTTTATCTCAGTTTTAATCTCAGTCATTTCTTAAATGAACCTCACTCATCAAACAAGGAGTTCAAAAGGCTTTATTTATTTATTTATTTGTTCCCTTTATAAGCAGAAGGAATAAAGCACATTAAAAGCTGCAGAAATTCCCTCTTACTCTGCACAAGGAGAGATCAAAGACAGAACATTTCTTTGGATGGATCCTGAAAGGTCAGATTTCTGAAAAGTCTGGAAAACGCCGTGTCCTCTGTATTCATCTGGAAGCAGCAAAACTTCTGGAATCACAAAATCCCAGAACAGTTTGGGTTGGAAGGACCTGAAATCCCCCCCAGTGCCACCCCTGCCACGGCAGGGACACCTCCCACTGTCCCAGGGTGTCCCAAACCAAATCCAGCCTGGCCTGGGGCACTGCCAGGGATCCAGGAGCACCCACAGCTGTGCCAGGGCCTCAGCACTCCCTGAGTAGAGAATTTCTTCCTAACACCAACCTAAGCCTGCTCTTTCAGCTTACAGCCATTCCCTGTGTCCTGTCCCTCCATCCCTGTCCCCAGTCCCTCTCCTGGAGATCCTTTATGCCCTGGAAGGTCTCTGAGCTCTCCCTGGAGCTCCTCCTCTCCAGATGAGCTCCCCCAGCTCCCCCAGCCTGGCACAGCACCGTGAGGTGTCACCCATCGCTCTCTCTCCTGGCAGTGACTCCCCCAGCCTTTCTCGGTGAAATGATGATTTTTCTGATTTCTCAAATTATTCCTCATTAACATGAAAAAGATCATTTCCATTTGACAGCATTAGCATGAATAAAACATGCCTGGGATAATGACCTGCTCAAGGCTGGAGGTGCCGACCTTCAGAAATGAGGACAGAGCTGGGGCTGGTGCAGGAGTGAGAAAATCCAGGGGCTTCACACATTCCTCAGCTTGGAGGAGAAAAAGAGGGAAAATTTTCCATTGCTGAATATTCACATTATGGGCGTTCTTCAGCTAATACCATTTGGGTTCAGAATTTCTGCCAAAAATAAATGACTGAGAGCACGGGCTGCTGTGTGGGGATGAGCTGGGTGAGACTGCGCGTTCTGGGGGTCACTGCGAGGGAAGGGAAACTGATGTCTGGAAAGGCTGACCTGGAAACAGGGACAAGAGAGAGCAAAAGGAATAAAAAGGGATTTATTGAAAGGGTCCAGCTGGGGCAGGGCAGGAACCCCTTGGGGCTGCACCCAAGTCAAACCCACAGATGGGCACAAAATGGATCCCGGGCACCAGGCCTCACACTTTGATAGGTTTGGCTCCATCAGCACATTGGAGTTCATTGTCCAATTCCAGCTCCAGCTGATGAAGCTCCATCCTCCTTGTTCCCTCTCTTCCTTCACTGCTGTTTCCACTCTTGGGCCTCAAATTTGTCCTTGTTCCCAGCTGGAAAGGAATTGTTTTGTGTCCCTGCTCTGTGCAGAGAGCTCAGCAACCCTGAATATGAAACCCAGAACTGCACACTGAACCAGCACAGAATGTGGAAAATAGAAAAGCTCAAACTGAAGGCATCAAACCACGAGCAGCCAGCCCAGACACAGCACAGACCCCGTCCCAGCTCCTGGGAGGGCCAGCACGTGGAGAGGAGGTGCAGGAACCCCCAAAGGATGAGGAGGACAGGGGCTCAGCCATTTGAGGAGATCTCACCTTGATTTTTCATACCACAGAGCTCGACATCCTCTCTAAAATATTTATCCCTTTAGGTTTTCATATCACATCACTGCAGCCATTTTTTTTTGAGCACCAGGACCTCAGCTCAGCAGGAACCCGAGGTATTGATTACAGGCTGTTTCTAATTAGCGAGCCATTCTGATATTGTGCCTGTGATCGGGGTCCTTATTGGAAAAAACTCAATTTCTTCCCTTTAAATATGGTTTGGTGGTGCCTGTGCTGTCGTGGATGCCAGCAGGCACACACACAATCGCTTTTGCAATCCAGCACAAGGCACCCAGAGGTTCCCCCTCTGCTCCTGGCCCTGCGCCACCTTCCCCTCCAGTTAATCACGTTCTGTCTCCAAACGAGCTCGCCGATAATTTGCACCCATCAACCCCTGTAACATAATGTGCCAGCTATTTAGTGCTGGAAAATTTATCACTCAACACGAGTCAAGGATCTTGTACCAAGCAATACTCCCACTTCCCAATCGCTGTCATTTCACTTGCTCCACGCAATTTGCCAAAACCTCTCCCTGCCTGGGCCTCTGAGGATTTCAGAGCAGTGGTTTATGTATTTAAGTGGTCAGAGAAAGGCCAGAATAAATCCATCTCTAAAAGGCAGCTCTGCAGCGTGTCACAGCGCGCTCTGATGGAGTTTGTACAAATGAATATCAATATTGAACTTGGGCAGAGGAGCAATTAGACACTGTCACGTTAACGACACCACCCCTCCGTGGTGGGGAGGGGAGGAAGGGGAGGGAGGGGAGGATTTCCTTCTGCAGGGGACCCTGGCCATTTGTCACACACGTGGTGCAGATGACCAGCGACTGAACTGTGGGAAATTCATCACCATAATGGATGGCCACGAGTGCAATTCCTTTTCATAACGTGTTATCATTGCAGTAATTAACTGCCTGCTTGTTCACTTGTGCACCGCAGTTGTTGCACACAATCCATCACAGTTTCCAGTGGTAACAGCACATTAAACACATCCTCAGCCATGAAAATTCCACGGCTTTGGCACAGAGAGAGCTGCTCCACCACCCCACCACCAGCACAGCGCAGGGTTTGTGTCCCTCACACGTGCTCCACAAACCCCACTCCCCGTGGCATGCACGGAGCTGACCCAGGATGTGGGAGGAGCTGGAGGATTCCCTGCCTTGCGTGACCACAAATACAGCCTAAGTAATAAATAATATTTTTTTAATCAAAAAATTAAAAATTAAAAATATATAACATAATTACTAAATTATAAATAATAAACCATCCCAGTGCAGTCCAGGGCAAACAGGTTTGCTCCCAGGGGTGGCACTTCCCTGTGCTGTAGCAATGCAGAGGAATTGCTCCGGGCAATCCCAGCAATTAAATCCCAGCAATTAAACTGCAAGAGGCTCAAGCCCCATCCTGCATCTCCTCAATCAAGTTGAAATGTGCATTCCGAAGCAAGATGGGCAGCACTGGGGGCTGTGGGGCAGAGCTGCCTCTCCCCTGATCTCTGGGCAGGGCTGAGTGTCACTCACAGTGTCCCCTCACACAGCGCTGTGAGTGTCACCAAGGCCCGGGATGCTCACAGCCCCATCCCCACAGCTGGGAAAGCACCAGAGAGCTCAGAAAGTTTTTTCCTTCAGATAATGCACAGAAGGTCAATGACTTTTATCCCTCATGGTGCTGTTTTTTAATTCTTCTTCAAACATTGGAACTGCCCGTTTCGCATCCTGCCTGCCCAGGGTCAAGGCCCAGCTCCCACCTCCTGTGCATCCAGGAGCTTTCCGTTTCTGTTTCCATCCCTAAGAGAATTTATTCTGACGAAAGGATTAACTTGGGAGAGAGGTTTTAAATATCCCAGGCTCCTACACATCTGCTTTGTTTTCCATGGTGTTTTATTCCACTTTGACGGGAAGAGTTAAATCCAGAGAAATTCCCAAGGGACGGGCAATAAAAAAGCAGGGATGGGAAGTGGCTGTGCCAAAGCCCCACAGAACAGCTCCAGCACTGCCAGGGGTAAGAGAAGGGCTGGTCACTGCAGACAAATAAGATTAGCACAGCAAGACAGTGGATGATTAAAACACTTGTCCTTATGCAAAATTCAGCAGATATTCCCAAACGTCCGTGGCAGACAAATTGCACCATCTGGTCAGTGAGATAAAGTCTTTAAACAAGAACTTTGCAGGCCGAAGGTTCTCAGCTGTAAAAACAGGTCACGCTGGTGCCCTGTGATTTGCCAAATCGAGGGCAATCCACTCTTCCTCTTCTCTCCCACTTCCCCACAACATTAAAAACCACACATGGTGCGTTCCCAAAGTGACACTGTCCAAAAGAATAGAGCATCTGACCTCAACTCTCTCTTTTTTACCATGATAATTCCCTATTTTGTCTGATTCCAGACGCCAACATTATTGCTAAAACACCATTTATCCTGTTAGGAAGCGATCTAATTACTAAATGTATTTATATACAAGCTAATTTATAAATATGGTCTATCTTAATATATTTACCACATATTCAGCAGGGTGGGAAGCCCTTGGAGCACACAGGAATTACCTCACATCGTGTCTGCAAAACGAGCCCAGGAACCACAGGGAGCCCCCAAAAAACCAATAAATTATCATCTCAGGCAAAGGCAGGGGCAATCCATCCCTTTATCTCAGCCCAGCTGGAGCAGCCCTCAGTGCAGGAACCCACCGCTCTCCCCACATCAAACATCCTAAATTGGCCATTATTCATGTCCAGAGCTCCCAAAACTCAGTAATTAGGTCCTTTTTGGAGCCTTTCCCCGGGCTGGCGAGGCCAGGGCACCTGGAGGCAGCTCACGAGTGGTTAAAGCTGCAGAATGCACCGTGAGGAGAGAGGAACTGACACTGCACCACAATCTCGGAGCCTGGACGCCAGGAGCGCTGCAAGAACAGAAGCAGCTCTGCACAGGGGGAAGATCTGCAGTGTCAGTGTGAGTTCAGAAATCTAACAGCCTTAATTACTGTTTTATACATTCCACTAATTTCCTTGATTGTGCTGTGAAATCAAAACACATAATGAAGACCTTTTTCCCCTCTAATAAAAGCTGTCAAAGTAAATAAATATTCATCCCCATCTGCCCCTCTGGATGAAAGGAGAATTAATTGATAATTTCCAGAGCTCTGTAACCTCCTGCCCGGTGCTCTGCTCGCTGAGGGCTCTATGTGGAGCCAGCCTTCCTGAAACCCTGTTAATACAAGTTTAAAAGCCAGACAGGCATGGTGCACTAAATCAAATCTGTTTTCTGGGCTGCACCACGTGGCACGGTAGCCATCTGTTCCTCAGGAGCTCGGTGCAAGCTGCGGTTTCACACTCCCAGCAGCGAGCTGCTCTCAGATAACCTGGCTGCAGCCAGCGTGTCCATCAGCACACATCCTGCCTTGTCTGTGCAGTTCCTGTGCTGGAGCTCAGCCCTGAGCACCTCACCGCCTTTGTGAATCCACTGGGGGATGAAGGGGGGCACAGCTGGGTGACAAACAGCGAGAGCTGCCTCAGAAAACATGGGTGGCCTCTCTTCCTGCTGTTCCTGCAGATTCAGGGTAAGTGGATGTCTGGGGAGGCGTTTGGGCAGAGAGGAGAGGCTGCAAGTGCTGCTCGTGTTTCCAGGAGGATGTGAGGACATTTAAAAACTCATTTGCAGTGCAAATCTAACTCCTCTTTGTCACACAGAGTCCCGTAATGGAAACGTGCCCCCCGTGCCGGGGATGAGAGGGAATAATCACAAAGGTAAATGCCACTCGAGGGATTTTTATCTTCTCCTGACATTTGCAGGAGCTCGTTCTTCCTCCTGCTGGCACGTCCCGCCAGGGCAGCCCCGGCTGGGTGTTCTGCATATCCAAACTGGCAGAGCCTTCCAGGAATTCCGAGGGGTGGAGGTGGGGGCACTGCAGGTGAGCAAACACCCACAAAGCACAGACAAAGCCCACGCAGTCAGGAGGAGGTGCAGAGTCCCAGCGAAGCCAGTTCTGCGTTTCCACAGGTGTCAGACGTGCCAGGAACACATCCCTGCCCAACCCTGCTGGAAACATGGGGCTGCAGGAGCTCTGGGACAGCCAGCCCTGAGCAGGAGAATCAGAGCAAATCAGGAGCAAAAACTCCATCTGCGGCCCAGCTCTGCAACCAGACACTCTGGGAAAAGTCAGCAGTGCCAGGGTTGTGAAAGCAGGGGTGTGGGGGGTATGTACATATTTTATATCTACATATTCTCACACCTATAGATCTCCAGAAAAGGAAAATCCATCTCATTCAGAACCAGATGCTGGACATAAATTTATTAAGATGAATGAAGCTACTTCATTCCCCTCTAGTGCCTGGAGGTTGAAAACTCAGGCAATATTGCCTCTCCCTGGCATCAGAGCACTCCATTTCTCCCCGAAGTTCTCAACAATAATTCATGTCTCTCTCTGGCATTGATCAGCCAGACTTTGAGCTCCTATTCTTTTGTCTACGTCTTCTCTTGCACTCAGCTCCTAAGACCACGGGGAAGAAAGGTTTCTGGCAGGAAAGATAAAAACTATTTATTATACTGACCTTTTTGATTAATGGGTGGAGTTGGGTGTGAAATCATTTTTATCAGGTGAACATAATGACTTGCAGGACAACAAAAAGGGCATTTCAATTTTTTATCAAAACCTTCAGTGAGAGCTCAATCCCCCAAGGTGAACTTTGGGGACAGCCCAAGTAGCCAGGAGTGAATAAATATCTTATAACTCGAGAGTGAGCTGGGAATTGGCTCATGAATCAGCAGGGATCATTTGAAGGAGCCGGGCACTCCTTCTCCTGGAGCTGTGCTGGGAGAGATGGACTCAGGCAAACGCCGACACTCTGGCTTTGCTAAATAACTCTGCTATCAACTCCACCTCCACTGGGCTTCGTGGTCTGAAATCATCCACTTGAGCCTAATTAAGTAGACATTAATGAGATCAGAGTGCCTGGCTGTGTATTAGTCTCTCAAAATATGATAGAGTCATTCCATTTTTTGCCACCCTGCTGCAGGGAACCTGTCTGCCCCACGTTTATCAGCAACACAAAGTCCCAGGAAAATGATGGAACTGCTTCCCATGACCCTGGGACCCCGATCCTGGACTCAGGATGTTCTGTGATTCCATGGAAACCAAGCTAAACCTGCACACGCAGAGCAACCAGGCAGTTAACAATACACATGAAGGCTTGTGTACATTAAAAAATACATTTTGGATCACTGGTTGAATTAATGAGCCCTCAAAACTTGTTCAGAATTAACCCTCCTGACCCTGAGCTGTATTTACCCAGGCACTGAATTCTCCCAGACACTGGAAAACTCTGTCTGACACTTAATCACCTTCCACTTCCTTGCATCGTGATTGCACGAACCGAAACGCACAGACCTGCATGTTTGGGGCTATTAAAGTGAAAATGTTTCAAGGCAAAATGCCCTTTTAATAATACTTTGTTAGCACAGCACGGCTGGGATTGCAGGCTGCAGGAACAAGGCCAGGATGGTTTTTGGCAAAGGGCGCTCTGTCACACACAGTTTTGTTATCTCTGCACCCCCAGCCAGCGAGAGATGATACAGAAAACACATCAATATTTTCCTGATGTGAAACAAGGGCTCGTTGGGTGCTCTGCAGCCAGAGAGGGTGGGAAGTGTCCACAGAGGGTTTGCAGCGTCCCTGGGGGTTCAGGGCTCTCTGGGGGCGCAGGGATGGAGCTGCCTCTCCCCTCCAAGCGATTCCCAGCCTCGCCCACTCAAGGGCATCATTACGAGGACTCTGGAGCTCGTTCCTCTCTGCCCGTCTCCGTGCATAATTTCAAATAAGCCTCCCAGGCAACCAGCAAGGAGAGCTCCACGGAAAGCGGTGGCAGGCTTTGAAGTTGGAGTCTCTGTTCTGTTTCCAGACAGATTTTGATTTCATGATAGATGCCTGCCCTGCCAGGGAAGAGATTTCGTAATGAATCAAGTAATGTGGATATAAATAGAACGCAGCCCAGCGTGGAGCGAGGAGAACGGGGCAGAGGACAGGCTGGACTTTGGGTCGAGCCCAGCTGGGCTCAGGTCTGGGCTCAGCCACCCCTCAGGCTCGGCCCCGGGGTAGAACCCCGATTTGGGGCTCGTTTTCTGTGGCTGCAAGGGCGGCAAAGGCAGCAAGAACGCGGGCACAGCTGGGAGCAGAGCGTTCCTGTGAGCTGTGACGATGACAGGGTGTGCCTGTCCCGGGAGCTCTGGCTTCCCCAGGGCTTATCCCCGCACAAGAAATGTCCACCTCAGTTATCCAGAGCCTGGGATCCCTGCAGGTTGTCAGCAAATTATCTAAAGGCCTCAAAATCCTAGAATGGCTTGGGTTGGAAAGGACATTAAAGCCCATCCAAAATCATCTCCAAGATTATGTAGGATGATCTGGTTATTATAAGTTACTTTTTGTTACTGCTTCAGTAACTTAAATTCCAATTGGTGACATCAATTATATTAATAAAACATCCTCAATTTACTCATTATCTTTTAAGCAACACCTAAACAATTCAGTTAAGACATAAATATATTTCTTATCCCAGATGATGCAGTGCTGGTTTTTTGCCTCTCCCTGGGCATTCAGTGACTAATAAAAAGAATAATTATTATAATAATGCTAAGAATAATTCTGTTATTAATGCCCACCAAAGCACACGAGCTCACCGTATCTCAGGGATTTAAAACACACTGAGCAGCAGAGATTTCACCCTTCCAAAGGCAATTTGCAGCTTCCCCCTGCCAGATCCCAAAAAAAAAAAAAGAGTTAAAAGGTGATGAGTGGCCACTCATGGCTTTCACTGGGAATTTGGGGTTTATAATTTGGGGTTTACCCGTGATAAGATCAGGGCTGTGTTAAAGCTGCCTTTCCCTTCACCTTCCAGCAGAGAGTTTCTGACTGTTGTCTTTTTTGAAAGAAGAATTGTGAAGGGAACAGAAAGCATTGATGGAAGTCGCAGTAACCAAACCAAGCAAGGTTTAGCCTGGCCACGTTTTTTTACACATCTGTCATTAATTCTTCCTCTCCTCTCAGCTTCCCCCTGCCCTGGGGCAGCACTTGTGTTTATTGACTTTATTAAAGTGCTTTAGCACAGGTGACACGGTCAGCCCATTGTGCCTCCAGCCAGATTTGAATTGCAGAGTGCGAGGGCAAAAGCTCCACTCTCAGTGCAGGGTGTCCTTCCAAAAGGATTCACGCTCCCTTTTCCCAGCACACAGACATTTCCCCACTCCACAAAAACCAGATCTCACCCAGGCCAGGGTGCCCAGAGCCCAGAAGCCCTTTGGGACCTTCCCCAGTTTTCCTGTTTGTTCCCATCGCTGGTTTCTGCAGAGGGATGGACTCACCTTCCATCACTGATCAGCTGAGACCAGAGAGAAAAATCCTTTAAGGTGTTTTGGGGGAAATGACACAAAAAGCTGAGAATGCTGCATGCAGGTGGTGCTGGAAAGGCTGACCTGGAACCAGAGAGCAGGAGAATAAAAGGATAAAAGGGGTTTATTGGAAGGATCCAGCTGGGGCAGTGCAGGAACCCCTTGGGGCTGCACCCAAGTCAAACCCACAAATGGGCACAAAATGGATCCCGGGCACCAGGCCTCACACTTTGATAGGTTTGGGTCCATCAGCGCATTGGAGTTCATTGTCCAATTCCAGCTCCAGCTGATGAAGCTCCATCCTCCTTGTTCCCTCTCTGCCTTCACTGCTGTTTCCACTCTTGGGCCTCAAATTTGTCCTTGGTCCCAGCTGGAAAGGAATTGTTTTGTGTCCCTGCTCTGTGCAGAGAGCTCCCCAACCCTGAATATGAAACCCAGAACTGCTCACTGAACCAGCACAGAATGTGAAAAATAGAAAAGCTCAAACTGGAGGCGTCCCAGGCCCCACCAGCTGGTTCCATCAGCTGCCAGCCACCGGCTGGGAAGGAAACTCCTCTCCCAATTCCCCACTTTTCCTCACCCTCAGCTACGTGCAGCTGTAATTCCATCTGAACCAGTGGAAAATGCACTTCCTTCCTCTTTCGAGATACATCTTCCAGTTCATGCATGTGGTGCTGGTATTCATCTTAAATACCAGCAGCAAGAGGAACCCACCGTGACTTGCGTTTCTCAGACACAACATCCTTGTCAGCACTGGAGAGCTGAAGTGCTCTTCCTTTCACACCTATTAGCTTGGAAAAAGCCTTAAAAGCATAAATAACCTTCCCCACAAGATAATGAAAGACCTTATTACAGCCTGGGATTAATTTTTTTCTAATCTATTTACAAGCAAAAAGGTCGAACTCAAATTTGACAGTGAGGAAGGGAGGGAGGATTCATTATCTCCAGAAAGACTCGAGAAAATGGATGAGCATAAACAGAAGATAGTTTTGGAGCTTGAATCCACGTCCTAGCCTCTAATTAAAAATTACCCAGCAAGGCACAGCCTCACAAACACCATTAGCTACAGGAAAAATGAAACTCCTAATTACTGAGCAAAAATATTTTGATCTCAACTTTTTTTTTTTTACTTTAAAAAGCCCTCTTTACTGTTCAAACCCACATCCCATTCCTTCTCCATGTAAAAGCTCTGCTTTATCCTTTCACTATCAAAGGACCAGCAGGACATAACCACACACGGAGCAGGGATTTTTTTCATTAAGCTGCCCTCACAAACCTCACCTGGCTGCCCACGGATCTCATCTGATTCCCTCTGGCTGCAGCTGTGGGCTTGAGAAGCAAAGCTGGGGTGAGGATGTTGCTCTCTCAGCTCTGCAGAACAACCCCAAAACGGCTGAACTGCTGGAGAAAATGGGACAATTCCTGCAATTCCTGCAGCTGTTGCAGCTGTCCCACTGGAACGGGGCAGAATGAGCCCTGGGTGCTGCGGAACCCCGGCGAGGGGCAGAGGGCAGGGATCGCGCACACTCTGCCTCAGGTGAGTACCCACACCGGGCGCTTTCGGCACAAACCTCGTCCCCGGGATTTGGGAAAGGGCTCGGCTGTGCCGCTGCAGACTCCTCCGTTCCTGAGGCTGTGCCTCCCTCTCCAGGCGGCCCGGGAGCTGGCACTGCTGCTGGTCGTGTCATCCAACCCGGTTCCTCCCCTCTGTCCCATCTAACCCTGCCCTTTGTCGGTTTGGGACCATTCCCCCTTGTCCTCTCACTGCCCTTGTAAATATTTGCTCTAATAATTATAATACTTGTATTATTTGCACCGATGCTCCTTGAGTAGCTGACTGCGCTCCCTGGGAATCAGAGGAGTCAGTGGCCAGAGATAATTTGTATTTATTCCGTGTGTTAACTGTATTTGTGCGTGTTTATTGCGTTTAAGCGTGCAGCGAATTAATGTATTTATTTATTTAACTCTGTGAGAAGAGTGCCAGGGGGTTTTTGGGTTTGTTTCCATCTCCACCAGCTGTAAATAAAGCCAAGCTCATTAAGAGCCCTGCTCCCACTCGTGCTGGAGTGGTGCTGCCACACCGGGCACGATCCTGTTCTCGTGGAATTGTGGTGCCCAACAAAGCAAGAAGTCAGTGGAGAGGGGGAACAGCATCCAGCGCTCCTGGAGTCAGCCCAAAACACCACTCTGTGCAATTCCTGCTAGAAAAAAAACCACACAAATGCCTTTATTTTTATGGGATGTTTCTTCCCAGAGCCAGGCAGAGGGATGTGGGCGCTGGGAGGATGTGCTTTTACCTCAGAGACAGCTGCGTTCTGAGGGAAACGTGGGGAATCAAATTCCTATCGACCGCTTGCCTTTTTATTCCTTTTAATCCAAAGAGAGAACGTCTGGTGTGCCCGAGCAGCTGCTCTTCGGAGGGGATGGCAGGGGATGGATGGCTGGGTCTCGGTGCCTTTTACCTGAAAAGTGGGAACAAGCACCACGGAGCCAGAAATCCAAGGGCTCCAGCAGGGAGGGCTCAGGGAATTTCCTGCCTCGGCTGCAGGAAATCTCTCATCTCCCCGCTCCTCCCAAAATCCACATTGCTGCGAGCACGGAGCAGCTGAACCACCCCGAACCGAGCAGTCAAACCCATCAAAAGGTGTTGTACAGGCGCTGGGCGCTTATTCCCAGAGAATTAAAGTACCTGGAGAAGGAGATGGGGAGCTCAGAGCTTCAGTCCTCTGGCAGAAAGGTTGGAGTTTATTCTAAACGGCTCTTGAGATTCCTGAATGATAAAGAAAGGAGGATTAGAGAGAAAAGGGAAGAAAGGAAAAGCAGCAATCATGAGGAGTTTTAAATCCCAGACTCAATAAACAGGATTATTGACACCGCCTGAACTGAACAGGTTTCCTGCCTGGGGCAGGGAAGAAAAGGGAGGTGAAAAAAGCTTTCCTCCAGCTCAGGGAGCGGCAGAAATCGGAGCAGATTTTCGGTGCAATCTGGATTTTCAGGCACCGCGCATCTCCGGGGCCCTGAGCCTGGCTGGCGATGGGAACGGGACTGCGGAACCACGGAGCCAAATCCCTGCAATTCCTGCAGAAACCGCCCTTTTGAAAACTTCATCCCTGCTGTGGTCTTAATCAAGGGATAATTAGGATTTAGTGAAGCCTGCAACCTTTCTGCCCTGCTCTCTCTGTGCTCCTCATGAAAGGGAGGAGATGAGAGCCTGCACAGCTGGCAGCCCCTCTCCCGTTGCTTTTGTGATCACCTTGTTAAGTGTCTGTGGGTTCCCAATCAGGCTCCAGAGGGAGGATCCTTTCCTCCCCACACCCTTCCCACAGCCCAGGAAAACTCCAACAGGTTTCTCCTGATTCTCATTTTTCACGAACATAATTATCAGTGGATGAGTCTCAGCAGCTATTCGAAAGCATTCTCAAAAATCTCTTTTAAATAAGGCTTATAAAGCCCTTATTAAACTCTTTTCCAAAATCCGGGTATCCATTTCTGAAAGCAAGTCTGGAATAGCCTGTTACCGCTATTTATGTCTTCATTTTTTGAGTTCACAGCTCATTTTCTGACACTCACAGGTTGTTTAAACAATTTGGCTGTGTCCTCTGGATAATTATAATGAGCTGCAGCCTCCCAAAAACCCCCAGAAAATGTGATTCTGCTCATGCTGACTTAATCTGCCTGCGGCATTCATCCTCTCCCCTGGGAACCCTTACAAGATGTAGAGGACTTCTTGCCAGAACAGGAGGGGAAAGGGAAAAAGAGACGGTTGTTGTCATTGTTCCCTCACCTTTTTTACCCTTCTGTGTGCCTGGCACCCAGATCTCGGGGAAAGCTCCTCCAAGCCACGGCCTGGGCCTGCAGCAACACATCTGCCATTTCCTGCCAATTAATTCCATGTAAAGACCCTCTGGGGCTTGCAAATACCCAGTGGAAAGTGGCAATAAATGTGAATTATTGGACTTTTACAAGCCTGAGCTGCACGTACAAAGTGCTGCACGGGGCAGGGGCAGCGTGTGGAGATTTTGGCTGCCGGTGGCAGGGCTGGGTTTTCCCTCGGGATTGCTCCTGAGGTGTGGGCTCCGTGTGGAGCTGGGATGGCTCCCTCCCCTCAGCAGGGATGCTCTGCCCCCGGGCTGGAGAGTGAGCACTCCAAAAAACCCCAGAGTTGCTCCTGGGTGCTGGCTGGGCTGTGGGAACGGGGCTCTGGAGGCACCAGGGGCAGGGCCACCGTCCCACTCGGGGATGGATTCCAGGAGAGCTTTGCTGAGGCCAACAGGGAATCCATCCAACCATCCCTCAGCTCAGAACAAAAAATGTCCCAGTGGGGTCTCCTTCCCACACAGTGAACTGGACTTGAGATTTTCCTGAAGGGAGCCACAAGAATGATGGAGAGGGACTTTGGAGAAGGGCCTGGAGTGCCAGGAGCAGGGGGAATGGCTTCAGACTGATGGAGAGTTTGGTTAGATGGGATGTTGGGAAGGAATCCTTCCCTGGGAGGGTGGAGGGCCCTGGCACAGGTGCCCAGAGCAGCCCCTGGATCCCTGGCAGTGCCCAGACCAGGCTGGACAGGGTTTAGATCACCCTGGGACAGTGGGAGGTGTCCCTGCCATGGCAGGGGTGGCACTGGATGGGATTTAAGGTCGCTCCAACCCAAACCATTCTGTGATTTTCCCACAGTGCCCTTTGCTCTTAGCCAGGGCCAGAAGGGACACGAAAGCACGGGAAATGTGTGGATGCTGCACAGCCATCTCACCCTGCAGAACTGCCGTGGGGAATGATTGAGCTGGACAGGAAATGAGAAATACCTGGAAGATCTTTCTGCACTCACAGGAATCCCCAAAGACACATCAGTGCCACAGGCACATCCTGTACAGTGCTGGGATTAGCTTTTCATCATTATCATTATTATTGTTGTAATTGTTGGTATTATTTGTGTTTTTCTAGGATCACACAGCGCCGTGACAGAGCTGGGGATGAAGATTCAGTCATCACGGAGCTCCATCCTCCTTCTTCCCTCTCTTCCTTCACTGCTGTTTCCACTCCAAATTTATTTGCACCACTTGTGGCAAATAAATACAATGAAGCAAAAAAATACAGTGAATACAGCGATACCTGGAACCAGAGAGCAGAAGAATAAAAGGATAAAAGGGATTTATTGAAAGGATCCAGCTGGGACAGTGCAGGAACCCCTTGGGGCTGCACCCAAGTCAAACCCACAAATGGGCACAAAATGGATCCCGGGCACCAGGCCTCACACTTTGATAGGTTTGGGTCCATCAGCACATTGGAGTTCATTGTCCAATTCCAGCTCCAGCTGATGAAGCTCCATCCTCCTTGTTCCCTCTCTTCCTTCACTGCTGTTTCCACTCTTGGGCCTCAAATTTGTCCTTGTTCCCAGCTGGAAAGGAATTGTTTTGTGTCCATCCATGTCCAGCTGTCCTGGCGCTGTCCATGCAGTCCTGCAATAAAATATTCATATGATATTAAATATTTAATTATTTCTGTGTATATTATATATTATACACAGCTATAAAATAATTATATAATATA
>VXBU01000308.1:0-37192 GCA_013400315.1 Bombycilla garrulus
CCGCTTTCTGCGGGTCCGTCTTTTCGCGGACCTTCTTTTAAAAGCAATCCCCCTCCCAAACCGCGTGTTTTCCCCGCTAAATTTTGGTCTCCTGAGTTGCGGTCACTTCCTGGTGGTGTTTTTTTTCCCTGCACGGCTTTCCCCCGTGGTTCATACATCGATCAGCCGCCCTTCAGAAGGGAGGGGTTGTGAACTCGCTAAACATAAACAGTGATCCGAAAAGGGTTTCAATGGTTATTAGATACTGTGGTAATTGTTGAATAACGCCTTCACGTGGGGATGGCGTAAGAACCTAAGGAAAGGTTAAAAGTACAATTACAGTGGAAGTGATTTCTTCTCGGAATTACTTCCTCCAAGGCCTTACTCGAAACAATAAGCGTAGCTTTTAATTTCTTCAGTAAACCGAGATTATTGACTTGTGCCATGCGGCTCCCAGTTGGAAAAATCTGCTTGGATCAGCCGGACAAGTGGGTCTGAGGCTCGTCCTGCGAGGTGCTTCGTACAACGCCCAGCAGCCGCGTGTGTCTCTGCTCTGTTTTTAAATAACCGGCTCGGATGGGGCTGTGAGGCTCAGCCCCGGAGCCCGGAGCGTGTTGCGGGCTGTAAAACTCGCCTGCGAGGCCGTGTGAGTACTCCAGGGGCTGGCCCTGCTCTGCTGGGCGCTGTCCTGGCCGTGCCACAGCACTCGCTATCCAGTTTTGGTGGCTGGAGATATCCAGGGGAGCTGTGGAACAGGCGAACGTGCGGCGCAGGCTCCAGCCGAGAGTCTTAATGAGTGTTTGCGTAGCGCTTCGTGTTTTCTCGGATGAAAGGTTTTACATAATTGGCCATTATAATTGTCTGTCACCCCTAGAGAAGAGCCAAAAAAATCCCCTAAAAAATAAGCGTGGAGGTAGGTAGTTGTCTTGAAAGTCCAAAGTCTAAATGCCTGTAGGTTGTGAATGCTCTTACTGCTCGGTGTGGAGACATCAAAATGACTGAGTGAAAAAAAAAAAAAAATTGGTCTAATTCTGTCCTCTTTTTAAGCCATTTGATCAGCATCATTGTGACAAACGACATCCTGCTTGTGTTTGAGCTACTCGTTCTTCAGTGCCCAGAAGAATTCCTAATGTAACTCTGGTTCTACCGGTGTTAATGTCAGTTTGGTGGGTTTTTTTTGTTTGTTTTTTTTTTTTCCTCTTAAAATCTTAACTAGAAGCCTTTTACAGTGTTTTGATTCCTTTTTAATAAATGGCTAATCCCTTGCTGCAGGGGATGGGAGTGTTTTGAACGCAGCATTTTTGGGTCCTGAGGGGAGGGGGAAGGGAGCGCCTTGTGTTACTTTCCAGCAGCCACCCGCCTTCCCCCAGCCTGAGTGAAAGGGCCTTATTGACTGATTTTGAAGGTAACCTGCCCAATTCTCCTCTTACATGCTAAAACTCATAAATTTGCTGTAGCACAGAGCCTTTGAGGGGAAGAAATGGAATGTCAAGGAGCCTGGGCTTCATCACGAGCAGCCTGGTAACAAAGGCACTGTCTGTTAATTGCATGGTGCTTATCAAAATCTCCCCTCCTAATGACAAAGTAACAATTTAATAGATGTGAAAAGTTGTGGGATTTGATTTAATACCACTGTCTTAAAATCATCCTGCATGCTCAGTATGACTAAGTTGTCGCTTTCATATTTAATTGGAGAGCGAGCAGAGGCTGAGGAGAAAGCTGGGGATGTTTCACTTGCACTAAATGCTCTTTAAAAATCTTTTCTCCATTTGGAGAAGGATCGTGAAGAATTATGAGTGGCTTTTTAAGTGCTAAGCTGCAGCTGAGTGACTTAGAGGTTATAAAACATCTTTCTGTGTCTCTTAAATTTGGAAGCTCATCTTGAAGCCTGTGCTGCGGGTGTTTATCGCAGCGTTCAGGGACTGGTCTGCAGCTCCCGTGTCAGGAAGGGCTGTGGTTTTTGGGGTGGGGAGGTGCCAGGTCGGGTTTGGGTGATGTGAAGGTGAGCACTGTGTGGTGGATGCAGGCACTGCCTGGGTAATAACGCTCCCTGAGGTTCCAGGTGTCAACGCCTCCATCATGATGTGTTATTTTCACTTCCCCGTGCCCTGTAGCGTAACCAAACCAGCGTTTTGGTGTAATCCTCACACAGAGGTTGTTGTATTCCCAGCAGACGGGGCATCTTCCAATATTCCTGTTGCAGGTTTGGTACCAGATTTCGGAGAAGAGAGCAGCTTTTCTTGGACCTGGTGGTTGAGCCTATAAGGAAAACACAGGGCTGATCCTAAACCTATCCTGAAAGATAATATGGCTTGGGAAGCATCTCTCTTGCCCTTGTCTGCTGGCATTTTTTTTGTCTCTTGTGGATTATTTGGTCATTGGATTTGTCACTGGATGTTCCTATCCGTAGATTTGAGCTTTTGAAGGAAATTCTGGTTTAGTGAAAGTTGTGGGTTACAGGGCTCTTCCCAGCTCTGTAAGCTCTGCAGGAAGGAGGGCACAGGAATGCTGCTTTGGTATGTGTGGCTGCTCCATTTTTATTTGTACCATATTTTACTGGCTTTGTTTTCTAAGCTATTTTGATTCTATTATCTTATTAAACTTAGAGTCTATTAAAGTCAGTGTGACAGTCTTTCTTTAATGTAGTACACAGTAGACATGTAGCAGACAGTCTTTATTTTTTCAAATGTCCTTTGTTCACCCCTAAAATATGAAACAGAATAATTGTCCACAGTTCAGATTCTGCCCGTAATTGCGGGGCTTGTATTTGGAATTCACATTGTAGTTGTGGATTTAGTGTTTATTCCCCAAATAACTTTCTTTTTTTGTTGTGGGAGGGGAATATCTGCTGTATCACTTGCCAATCCTGCTGTTGCAGTTTTATGCCTGGAGCCTAACTGGAGCTGTATTTATCACTGTAGGCATGGTGGTTGGTTTATTGAACTATTCTGGGTATCAAACACAGAGAAATCGCAGCAGGACTGTCTGGTGCAGGTACCATGACCTGGCTGTCCAAATTTGGGTGTCTGCAGCGTCACTGCAATGGGTGCCAGGGAGACAGGGATTAAATTTAGCTCAGGTGTGCCCCAACATGTTGCAGCTGCTCCTCCCGTTGCAGTACAGGGCTAATAGGAATGTTTACATAGATCACCTTCCTACACATCCCAGGTTCAGCCACCTCCTGGGTAGCAAGTTGCTGCTGGGCTGCTTAAAGCTGTTTGGAGAGTAGAAATACACTACAGAGAGACACACAAATGGCTGTTAATAAAGTGTCAGCTTTAAAAAAATGTATTAGAAATGGCTGACTGGAATCTTGGGGTGCAGAAAATAGTGCCTTTTTTTTTTTTTTCCTGTGTGATTAAAAAATAATCCTGCTTTAGAAGCTGCTCTGTCTGCAGTTCACAGTGAAGTGATGGCATTTGGGTAGCAGGGAGGCAGAATTCCTGCCAGTTAAAATCTTGCTGTCCTAATGTGCCATTCTGTGCAGTGCTTGGAAGCTGATATACAGTGTTCTTCTGCCTTGCAGCAAAACAACTAGTGATTAAAAATTCAGCAGATGCTGTGGTTCACTTAACTACTTGTTCTTGCATCATTCAGGTCATATCACACAATTAATGTTGCTAATGTTCAATCTAGCTCTTTTTTTTTGCTCTGAGAATGGAAATTATCTGAACTACCATGGGATTTACAGAACTGTTTTGGCAGGAATTGGGCTATGCAAAGTAAGTTATTCAGGACTGTTTTTTTGCCCTTCCCCTAACTTGGAGAATCTTCTTTTGATTTCAGAAATATTAATGGTTCGTGCCAGACAGGGCTGTAACTTCTGCAGCTTTTCTGACTTTAAAAATCAAAGTGTTTTCTTTTGATTGCTTTGAGATAAATGGGACTCCCTAGATGAGAAGGAAGGGGAGAGAACACGATAGGTGTAAGTGCTTGCTTTCTTACTTAAACTCAGTGTTTCGTTTGGCCACAGAAGTATTTTTGTAAGAGAATTCTCATTTTGTTGCGGGCAGGGTTTCTGCTGCTTTCAGTACATCCACTTTTAACTTGCACAATTTTGGTTAATAGTATTCAATCCAGGGTGTCACTTAACTTGACTTTGAAATTAGCATTAAACTTCACCTTCCCCTCCCTATGTTCCTTTAATTATGCAAGTTTTGGGTTCTTTTTGTAACACACACAGATTCTAGAAGTCTGTTCTGTGCTGCCTGAAAGTAATATTCATGTAGGAAGAGACTTGTAGTTTGTTTTTACTTCTTTTACCAGTTTTCTGCTTGGAAGGATTACAGATTTCTGCTTCTTAGGAAAAAGCTTATTCACTCTTTGTGATGAGTGCAGTAATTTGGTTTTGGTTGCCTTCCCTGCACCTTCTCAAGACTCTCCTGCTGCAGTGAGGTGCTGCTGGGTGGTGCCCCCTAAACTGGGTGGGTGTGTTGATATGAGCCTTCATGGCTTGTGCTGTTCCAAGAAAGATAAAATGCAGCTTGACAGCAGAGAAAAATTGCTGGGTTTTTGAGAGGAGCTTGCTGTGGTGGGGCGGCTCTGGGCTCCAGAGCTGGGGAAATGAAATTGAGGATATGGAACACAGGTGGAGTGTTTTGGTCAGGGGCACTCACAGGCTCAGCCCTGGCTGGAGAGCTGCAGGGCTGAGGGGAAGGTTGTGTCTTTTTAGGTGTGAAGCAAGGGGCAAATCCATAATAGGAGTGGAAAAGGTGGGTTTGTATCACACTCTGTGATGGGTGCTCCTGTGAACCAGGTTTTGGAGAAGTAATGGGCAAACCCAGCAGCCTTTGCTGACACATATTGTTTGGACTTGCAGTTTGGGTGACTTTTTGTGATCTGTCAATTAGCACATCAAGAGGATGTATTTTTAGTCAGGGCAGACATTTTTCTTTGGGAAAACCTGTTTGGACTATTAACTCTAAATGTGCTTTGAGAGAACTTGTTTCAACCAAGTTGTCAGCAATCAGTTTGAAAAATGAAGTCTTAAATATGTAAACCCTCCCCCAGCCTCTTCAGTGTCCTGTTCAGAATGATGGAAAAGAAGAATTCAAGCTGGCTTTTGCATATTCCAGCTTCCATGACTGCACATGTCCAATGTGCTGTACTTGCAGAATTGTTATTCAGGATAATATGTTTAATCTTCAATTGCAAAAAAAATAGCTTCACACATAGCTAATTCCATCTGCTGGAGAAATAAGAGCGAGGCTAACTTCATCATTTATTTGGGACCTGCTTTTTGCTTTGCTAATTATTATGTATGAACTTTGGAAATTTGCATAATTTTTTGGCAAACCTAAGCGGCAGCCATTTACTTTAGAATTTTTATTAACTTTAAACATCCCTAGCAACTCCTAAGCTACTTCTGGTTTGTTTTGCGGTTTTGGTTTTACAGGGTTTGATTTTGAAAGCTTCAGTAGCTTCTTTCTTCTTTTCCTTGCAGTGACTTGATAGAAGCAACAGCAGCTTGCTGCCATTTCCAGTAACTTTCAACCTGCAGTGTGACACAGAATTCTTTCTGTCATTCAGACAAAAAAGTGTTGGAGTTAAGTTCTTGTGAAAAAAAAAAATTCTAAAAAAATAAAATTAGAAGGTAGGTTTTTGTTGCTCTTCTGCAGTGTGAGAAGAGCAGTTGAAATATTTTAAAGAGTACATGTGTTTCCAAAAGTAACCTTGGGGAAACTGGGGCATGTCAAGTCTGGTCCTAATTCTGGTAAAAGCTGGTCTTATGATGTGGATTTTTAAGCTCCAAAGAGTTTGGATGTAAATCCATCGCTGCAGATGTCTACTAAATGTTCTTTCTTACACAAATGCTGTATTTTGACACATTTGCAGCTTCCCAAGGTGTCTAGCCATGCCTTTTCCACTTGGTTTGCTTTTGTTTTTGTGACCTCCACCTTTCGCTGATTTTGCTGGTTGGCAGTCAGTGGAGGTGGATAATCTGTAAAATATTGAAGCAGTTGGAATTTTATAGTAAAAGATACTGTCTGCTTTAGTGGAATGCTGTTATTTGGAGTCAGCTGTTACATGCTCATTTTCTTTTGGAGGCAATAGACTGGATTAATTTTAAAATTTGACTTATTTGTGCCCACTTTCTGTCTCAGTACCATCAGAAACTTCCTGTGTTGCTCTGTGCAGTTGCTCTCCCGAGTCTTTGTCCCTCTTTTCTCATCCCTCTTGCTCCGTTGACCACTTAAAAATGCAATTTCTTCCTCGGGATGAGCAAGGCTATATTGCCAGACTCTTTAATTCCTCTCTAACTGGCAGAAAGCCAAGTATAAAATGTTCATAAGCCACCCCTAGAGGTTTCTTTGTATGTGCTATTATTTTCTTTGCATGCTAACATCACTGAAAATACTTTTTCTTTTTTTTTTTTTCCCTCCCCCCAAGTCTAGACCAGCCATAATTATGCTCGTGTGTACGAGTAGGGTGTTGCCACTCTGCTGCCCTGAGCAATTTGAAGTCCTTGGGCAGTTTTAAGACCAAAATTTCTTGTAGCATCAAAGGCAGCACTATCCCCTGTGCATGTGGGGAGGTGAAGTAATTTTCTGCTATATCTGGGCTTCAAAGACAAGCTCATGGCTTGTGCCTTGTGGTCTGGCTTTCTGAGATGTGTCATACTGGAGGCTATATTAAAAAAAAAGTTTGGACCCTGTGTTCAAGCAGGACTTGTGCATCAGTGAGAGTGGCTTGAGTTGGATGGTGGATTATGTTCATGTGCTTGCAGAGCACCCCAGTTCTCTTTTCATTTATGAAACTTCATTGAGTCTTTGTTCTGAGCTTCACCTTTATTGCAAAGTCTAGAAATCCTTTCCATCATGACGCCTTTGCTCTTGTGTTGGGCCTCTTAATGTTTTTTTTATGTCTTCAGAACTTGTGTTTCCTCCCACCCTGACTCCTGAGGTTGAGACAAGCTCCCTGGAAATGCAAACCTGCCTCTTTTTTCCTGCTGAAAGGCAGCTCTTGCTTTGCCATGATGTCTACTGTGATTTTTGCTGTTCATTTCCCTTCCTGACCTTCTGCACGTGTTGGGGAGAAGAGGATCCACTGCTGAACGATGAGGGTGTGCAAGGCATGGTGCCTTGAGAGAAGTGTCAGGCACTTGGTAAGGGAATTCTAAAAAAAAAAAAAAAAAAAAAAAGAAAAATCTTAAATTTTGTTGCTTGAAAATGGGTTTATACACCTCTATTTAATCATCAGAGCACCAGAGCTTGCCAGCAGGTGTGGGACAGACTGCCCCTTGCTTTTTTTCACTTAATTTCCTCTCTAAAGAAGGATGGCACTCTACCATTCTTAATTTTTTTAATGAGGTAACTTTTTCTTGATAAGCAGATGAATGAAGTGATGCAAAGAGTGCTTGTGTTTGGAGCTAAAAATCTCTGTGAATCTGCTGCCATTTCTGAAACTGGGGCTGTGGGAGGATTCCTGATAGCAATGAATCCATCTTCCATGGTGTTAAGGGGAAAAAAAAAGTCTGTGCATTTCTCTTAAAGTACTTATGGATTTTTTTAGATGCAGTAGGACTGCAGATGTAGTCATATTAAAATATAAACCGACTCGCTTCGAGTTGGTCTCGCAGCAGAAGGAGCTGGAGACGTGACTTCGGTAGAATTTACTGCAAATTCTCTTTTTCGTGCAGCTTTGCAGCCTGTGCTGGGGATGGGAGCCCAGAGCAGTCTGAGTCACGCTTCCTCCATGGACAGGACACGGGATGCCACCAGCAGTGGACTAAACCAGTTTTCCTAATGATTGCTTTGTTCAGCTTTAGCTCCTTGTGGGGTTGTTAAGATGGTGTCAGCTGATGTGTCAGCTGGAGGCCATGGGGTAAATTGTAGGATAAAGAGCAGTAGTTTACATACCTTTGTAGCAGATGTCTCTCCAGCGTTCTGCACGCTCATCTTGCTTGGAAAAGGTGGTTTTTTTAGCCCTTTTTTTGCTCTTTTGGATCAGTAGGTGTATTGTTGTGTATGGATTTTGTGAGGCTAACAGGCTTCATCCCTGAGTGAATCCAGCCAAGTGAAGGCACCAGCGTATCCTGCAGGGATGGCCCATTTTCTCTGGGAAAATGTTTTTAAGAAATTGGGAAGAACTTGGGAAAATGTCAAGGAACAAGTGAAAACTGAGTGAAATTCACTCAGTTGAGTGAAAATTGTTACATTCCCAGTGGACCTGTACAGAGCAAGTTTGTTGATGTCGCTTTAATGGTGGTTATAAGGTTATTTTAATTTAATATTTATATATTTTTTTTAAGGTTTTGGTGCATTCCCTAGCTCTCCCCTGTGTTCCTTGGGTCACAGAGAGACTTTACTGAGGCTGCTGATAGGAGCCTCGTCTTTAATTAGACCAACGGGTATCGCTGGGGTGGAGGGGAAGAGATGAGTGAGCTTTTGAGGCAGAATAAATGTCAGATTATATTTTATCAGAATTGCAGTTTGGAAGCAGGGATTCACTGAGTTTCCGTTTGGCTCTGGGCTGTCTGGGGCCTTTTTGCATCTCCCATCTCTTAGCTGCATATGCCACTTTACAGACAGAAAGCACAGCTCTTGAGGGGAAGGAAGGGTAAATGACCCAGGTAAAATGAGCCGGGCTGGAGTCAGTAAAACTACCCAGAGTGCCAGCAAGTGATACCTGTGTCCTGAGTTTAATTCGTTCACTTCCCACTGGTCATGCCCAGGGGGATTACTGAGAGATGCTTTAACCTAAAGCTAGTAGGAACAGCAGTGCTTTTTTTTTTTTTTTTTCCTCCCTTCTCAAAAGTGGTTTGCTTGTACTAAAATAGCTAAACGCAGGCATGTTAAGCTTAATATATATGTGTGTGTGGGTACCTGAGAAAACATCCCATGAGGTAACCCTGTAACTTTCTCCTGGGGAGATGCTGAGAATATCACCTTTGCTGCCAGTCAGGGCCAAGCCAGGCTTGTTAGCAGCTTGTAAATGACAAGCTACTTTGCTTTGTGGGTATTTTAAGTGGTGAGGGTAGCAGAGCTCCAAGGAGAGGTGATAACGTCTGTGCTGGTTTTCTTCTTGATAGGGGGGTGGCGGAGGAGGAGGAGATAGGACTAATTGCATACCTTCCAATTCCAGTTACTTCATTACAGAATAATCGTCGGAGCAGCCCTGCAATCTGCTCTGATAGCAGATAAGTGGTGTGGCTCACAGCACTTCAATCTAAACAAAACTTAAGTGCTTTTTCCTTTTTCCCTGGAGTGAAACTGTAATTTCGTTATGCGAATGTTAGCCAGGACGAAGTTGTTTTTGCAGCTGTCATGATGATTCTCTGGGCTTTGTGTTAGAGGTATGTCCCCAGTGTATGTAGCAAAAATATCCTAAAATACTGCATTCCCTTACCTGGAAGCTTCAGTTGAAGGCTCTCCGAATGTTTGCCAGGTGAAGTTCTGTTTAGCTTTGACATTCGGTGTCTCAGAGGGTTTAGATATAAACCAGTGAAGGTTTGGATTATATTCCTTTCCATAGCAATACGTGTTAATTAGCTTCTCTGTCTGCATTAGGTCCTGAAATAGTCAAGTGAAAGAGCCTGAGCACATCTCTGCTGCTTCAGAATACGAGTCCCTGTGGTGAGGGTGGTCACGTTGAAGCGTTGCCTCATTTTGGTTCTCTGGTGTAGAAATGGTGTTAAATGCAACCGCACGTGATGCAGAAGAGAATTATCAGGCAGAGCCTGGGAGAGAGATTTTGCCTTTCTTTGAAATGGGGTAAAAGTGAATTTGTACTCCAGGCTGAAGCCTGAGAAATCATAAAATCCCAGAATGTTTGGGAGGGACCTTCGAGGCCATATCCCATGGGCAGGGACATCTCACACTGCCCCATGTTGCTCCAAGCCCTGTCCAGCCTGGCTTGGGACACTTCCAGGGATGGGGCAGCCACAGCTTCTCTGGCAACCTGTGCCAGGGCCTCATGAAATACCTGGAACTGCTGTTGATGATGACTTTAAGGCAGCAATTTGAGGCCACAAGAGCACCCCAGACAAGTGCCTGGACTTTGCACAGTGCAGTCCTGGCCAAACCTTAAACTCTCTTCAGGCTCGTTTTTTTCTGGACTGCCACAGAACCATTAAATCTGATCCGTTCCTAAAAAGACAGCTGACTGTGCAATCTGAGCCACATAAAATTCTTGGTCTCTGCTTTGGATTTGAATGGAAAAGTAGTTTGTTTTCCCATTAAATTGACCTCAACTGTCGCTGCCCCAAAGGGGGTCTGTTCTTGCAGGCTCTGCTTGGCCGGGAGGCAGAGTGTGCTTGGCTCTCCCTGTGTTTTGCTGCAAGCCTGCTAACTCACTCCAGGACAATGGGAGGATGGTAATGCACTAAGGCAGGTATTTGTTAGCAGGTTAAATGATGGAATTAATAGTTTTGTATGTTCAGGCTTGGTTGTAATTTGGCTGATAGGGTCGATTGTGTAGATCCAACTGCGGCATTAAGCTCTGGGAATAAATAAGGTGAAGTGGTGTGAATTTCAAAGGAACAAAGAGTACAAGGCCCCCTTAATTGAATCTTATATTTTTAGGGTGGCTTTCAGAGGGCAAGGCCCAAACACGCTTTGCAAACCAACCTGTGCATTATGTACTGCAGTGGATCTGTGCTTTGATAGGAACAATGTCACTTATTGAAATGAGATGAACTGAACCACCTTCTTTTTTAAAAGAGGTATTTATTTATTTGTATTGGGGGAAAATACGTTTTTCCTGAGAGTCTGCAGCTGATCAGACTCCTTCATCCTTTTCTAGCCACTGATGTTGCAGGGACTGAAGGCTGGCAGGTTGGTTTGGGTATTGCCTAAATAAAAATGAGGTTCAAGCCTGGAGTGTTACCTGGCATCCCCCACCTGCTGGAGGTGTTGACTCAGTGCTCTTTGCTCATGGATGGTTTAGGAGGTTTTAGGATGTGAGTCTCATGTGGGAGCGCAGGTGCCACGCTGCCTTTTGAAGAGGTTGGGTGCCTTGACTTTTTAGGGAAAAGAAGGCAAGGAATGGGCTGTGATATCCTTCATGCTGGCCAAGCTGCTGCAAGGGTGATCCAGGTGGAAAGGGACTCACCTGTGGACAGGAGGTTCAGCTGGGTAGTCAGGAAGCATCAGCAAAGCACAGCTCCTTCCTGTGAGCGGGCAAAGTTCCTCCTCCTGTAAACACCATCACACACACCCAGCCCTGGCTCTTCTCTGCCTTCTGTTTGCCTTTTAATGGCTGTGGAGTGCCTCGGTGCTTCCTTCCTGTCTTCCTGGTGTTTGGCTCAGGGGTTTGATGGCCCCTCTGATGTTGGAATCGGTGCTTGGGAGCAGGTGGGTACTTGGTGAATGTCCATGGGATTATACTGGTGTGTTTATGACCTGGGATGGCTGCACTGGGATTTCTCACGTGCTTCCATATCCAGTGCTTAGTTACCATCCATCTTCATTGCAGAAAATGAGTTGGAGGCAAATTGTTACTGGAGACTTTTCTAGGGAAAAAGGTTTTAATGAGTACCTGAAGGGCCACAATCCTATGGATTGTGTGCGGTGTCATGTAGCTGTGAGCAGGTTTTCCTTATTGCAGAAGCTGGATTGATTCCTCAGGGCTGGATAGCATCTGATTTTTATATGAGGGAGGGGGAAAAGCTGTCTGACTTTAATCTGAATTTACTAGGTACTTAATAAGAAAGACCTCTGCCCTGAGTGACTTGCTCAGCTGATGTTGTGTTGCAGGAGCTCCATGGAGATGAAGCCTCCTGGCTTTATTTTGCTCTGAAATCCATTTGGCTCAAACTTGCTTCTAGAATCTCATCCTCCCTGGTACTTCAGACTTGTGACCGGGTAACCTGCTGGGTTGTGGCAAATCCTGAGTGCTTTGGTGGCTGAGAGGTGACACCAGCATGTGGAACTTGTCCTTCATGTGACAGGCAGCGGCACATTTCTGAGAGCTGTGTGCTTCTGCCTGTCTCATCCCTTTATAATCTGTGATTTATATTTCAAAGTAGAGGGGTTGAAGTTGTTTTCTGTGCAGCTGTGGGAGCAGTTGGCTGTCGTGGTGTTTGGCCCTGGCGCTGCCTTGGTGGCCGATTGCGTAAGCCAGTGAAGGTATTTGCAGCAGTCACTTGGAAACGGGGCTAATTCGAGTCTCGATCAAACTCAGGCTCCAACAGGTTGTGGAATTTATTTATACAACACCACTGGGGTGTGTGACGCTGCAGAGCCAAACAAACAGTGCTTCCCAGCCCCAAGGCTCGTGTTGGCTATTAGATAACGAGGGATGGGGTAATTAGAGCCAGGGACATGGGTGGAGGGGTTGGAAGTGGGTGAGGGCTACATCCATGTGGAGAACACGAAATGTGCCTGGTTAATGGCAGCGTTAAGAAACTGTGGGTGCGTCTGGGGTTACGGGAAGGCTGGAGGTCAGCTCTGCAGGAGGAAGTGTTGACTGAGTTATTGGAGATGCGTGGATTAATAAGGGAAAGCGGAAGGAGGCAAAATGAAACCAGCCAAGCGTGCGGGGCGGGGCTGCCTTACCCAGAAACTGACGTACAACAGCACTGGCGCTCCAGGGGCTTGGGGAATTTGGGTGTCACGGCAGCCACTGGGAATCCACACCTGACCCCAAAACGTGTGTGCTCGATGGGAGCAGAGGAGCAGGTAAAGAAAGGGATGTGCTGTGGCTTCTGGGGGCTTCACGGTCCCGCCTCTCTGCTGTCTGTGCTCTCTGGGCTCTCACGGTGCCAAATTGGCTTGTGCCCAGCCACCTGTAGTTTTGCTGGGCTGTTTTTGGGGTACACTCGATCAGACAGCCCTGAAGACCTTGAATTGGTGGTTATCCACGTCAGCAGTGCATGGGTTGGGTTGTTGTTCCCATGTGCCCTTTGCTCTGGGTGGACTGGATGGGTTCGGGTTGTAGGAGCTGGGTAGTGGTTGTTAACACCATTACTGTGTCACTAATTTCCTTTTTCCTTCCCTTCTGCTCTTCAGAAATGCCATTCTCGTGAGTGTGCGAGGAACCTACAGACCTGTAATGTCTAACCCTACATGGAATAACAGCTCTTGGAAGGTACCATCCTTTTTTAACTACACGTCTTTGTTACAGGTTGGGTTAATGATGTGCTGATCTTCGCTATAAGGTTGAAATTGAAGTGTCCTATGTAATGCTGTCCCTTGAAAGTGCTGACAGCGCTGTGATCCTCCAGCCTCTGATTTCCAGAAAAACTGGGTGCAACCTAACACTTGGTTTGGGGTGCTGAGGGGCCATCCCTGTTTCTCTGGGGATGATGTCTTTAGGCAGCTCTGGTGTTGCCTTAGGAACAGATGGTGGTTTCTGTTCAGAGAGCTGAGCTAAGCTTCCTTCATACTTGGTGGCCATCCTTGGAAACATATTGCCCTTCTTTTTAGTGATGCATGATGGTTTGCCTGTTTCTTCAATTCAGTGACCTTCTGGATCCTCTTTCTTGAGGCTTCTAGGCATATTTATAAAGAATATTGTGATGAAGTGCAGTTACACTGTAACATTTAGATTGAAATGTCTTGGCCGTTCGTGCTGCATTAACCAGCTCTCAGGCGTTGGCTTGTTCTGCTGTCTGATCCCGCAATGATGCCATAATACTGAATTTTGGACTGCCCTGTGCATTGCCATGGCAACAGACTGATGTCACACGCTCAAGGACATGACTTCAGTGCACGATCACGCAGAGGCACAATCAGATTTGTGGAGGAGAAAGCTGACTAATGCACATCTCGGAAGCAAACAAGGGGAGTGCAGGTTACAGCTGACCAACTGAGGTGCCTCAGTGTGAAAATTCCCTGCTTAGAGGAGGGGCCCATCCTGTCCCCTAGACAGGAACAGTTGTCTTGGTGAGCTTCTCTTCACCATGGAGAAGCAGATGACTTGCAGATCTCCTTTATCTTTAAAACAGGTGGTGGAAGAGAGCATCATTTCTGGGGTGGGGAAAAGCTCTCTGGTTTCAGAGCTTTGAAGGGGCACTGCTTTGTTTTAATTTTTAAGAACCTCTCAGTGGTCTTGTAAGCACCCTGAGAACACTTTGACTTGCTTAATGTTGTTCAAACAGTTTAATTGGCTTTCCAAAGCTTTTATTTTATCCATAACATTGGAAGGTGAAAGGGGAACTCCGCATCTGCATTATGGTCACATTTTCCTATATCCTATTAGCAGATTCCAAGATTGTTTAATGTGATCTCCACCCATTTCATTTGGCTGCAACCTTTGCTCCCATGAAAACAAGGCTGATTGTTCTGAATTGCTGTGTGTATGTGCTTTGGCACGGCATGAAGGTACCTATAATAACACAACCATTGTCTGGAAAAAAAGGCAGTTTGCAGTAATAACTACAAATAAAAGGGTGCAGTCCAGGGGCAAGACAGATAATGGTCGTTTTCCCACCCATTGCACAGGGCAGATTCTCAAATGTGGTCACCCCTCAGCATGACAGGGCTGTGGGCTTTAGCCTGGGATGTGAACACTGGGAATAAGGGACTGAAATATCTGCACGTTGTTCCAAGTTTCTCTTTCCTGGCCGCGGTTCCGTTGCTCATATCTACGGATGGGGAGGCTGAATGACTTTTGCACAATGCAGTGTTTTATTTGCATGCTGTGAGCAGTTTAACAAGTGTGTGTGTGCTAAATGAAGCATTCCCACTTTCAGCGAGCAGCTGATGCACCCTTAAAATAAAATAAAAAATTTAAAAAAAAGGTGCCTTTAGGTTGAACAGTGGGGTTTTGAGGGGTGACATTGTGCTGTGTGCTTGAGCGGATGGTGGGTCGTGCCAAGCCTGAATGTTAACTAGAAATGCTGTGAGATGCAGCAAACAACCAGCTCACACTCCTTGGTGCTAAAGTAATTTTTGCTCATCTCTGCACTTTGTGGGATAAAAAAGCTGTTAGAGTGCAAGATTTAGAAGTAACGTAATTGTTTTAAATGCTCGGTGTCACAGGAATTGAGGATATTTAACAGAAACTGGCATTTCTTGTAGCAGTTTGGTTGCCTCCCAGGACAGGAAACTGTGGAGTGTTAAAAAGGAGTCAGGGAAGGAGTTTAACAACTCTCTCTGTAAATCACGATGCTTGAATTCAGATCCTGGCCTTGAGCTGAAAGGAGTGGAAGCTCTGCAAGACCCGGTGATTCAAGCTGCTCTGCAGAGAACAAGAAGATAATGGTGATGGACTATCAAGAAGGCAGCCTTGCTGAAAAGAGAGGCTTTGTGATATGGTCAAGGGGAAGGAAGTCTGGAGAACTCAGAAAAAGAACAGATGTTTTTGGTGGTGGGGGAAAAAACTTAACTATCCCTGTCGTTTGCTCTTGCAGCGGAGCCAGCAGGAGGAACTTGATACCAAACAAAAGTAGGCACACCCAGGATTTAGCAGAAGGATCCTGGAAAGCTGAAAATCAGTGCTTTGGTGCTTTTCTGTTTGACAAATACCTTTTACAGGGGCATCTGGCAGATGTAATAATATATGTGTGTGCAAAGGTGTGTGTAAAACAGCTTGAAGGTGTTAGATGCTTCTCTTTAACGACAACAAAAGATTTATTGATATATGAAGTGATACCTAAAGTGGGGAGCCAAGAGAGATGCCGTTCCCTGAGAAGGAAATAATGACAGAAGATGCAGTAAAAAAGAGGGTGAGGTTTTTTTTCTAGGGTGTGTTTATGGATGGTGATGACTTGAAGTGTGATAGAACAGATTGCTGATCCTGTGTATCAAAGTACCAGTGGCGATGATTTTTCAAGCTGTTGAAACTTGCGTCCGTAAAAGAAAAATATATCTATTTTGTTCTTCCTAATAGGTTAATCCACTGTAATTGGCTGTGAAATCAACCTGGGGGAATTTTCCCATCTGTAAGTGGTGCACAGCCTCTTTGCTGTCTACTTGGCAACCGTACCTTCAGATAATTAAAAGCTGTTTTTTTTAAATCCACTTTTCTTTCAACTCTTGTTTTTCTGTATCTTGCTACTTCTCTGAGAACTGTCAGTCACTCTTCTGGCCAAGGTGTAAAAACCAAGATAATGTGCTTTTAGGAAAGGAAAACTGCAGATGATCTTTTTACTTTAATTTAAAAAAAAAGGCATAAAAATACAAAACCAGGTGAGCATGAGGAGCTTTTTAGCATGCATGTCACTGCTGCATTTCTAAAATTAACTAAACTTTCCCAGTTCAGCGAGGAAAACTTTGACTTTCAGAGCTCTGGTGCCACTTGCCCTTCTAAAATCAATAACCAAGCCTCCATGGTTTGCTTAGGAAGCAGTTCCAGTTACCCAGAAATGGCAGGAGTTGTTCAGCACAGGGATCCTCTGGTTTCAGCACATACTTTCATTGCTCTGTAGTGTTTTGAGAGGCCGAAGGGTGGGATGCAGCTCCAGTGAATTTCCAGATTCCTAACAGTGTGAGGGACTGTTTTTAATAGTGATGATAAAAACAGCTATTCCCAGTTGGAGGTTTAGTCAGTGGTGTAATTATCAGAGCTATGAAATAGTGCAGGGATGGAAAAAACTAAAGCTTGAAACTTATTTTCTTGAGGGAGCTGTTTGAAATGATTTCCCGCAAACTCCCAGAGAATTGGTGAGAGATGTCAAATGGTGAGGGCTCAAGATTGGTGATTGCTTTGGTAATTTGGTGTTTGGGCTGGCAAGCTGCAGCTGCCTTTTGGGAGAAAATTGGTTGTTGAAAGGCAGGGTGGTGAGTGGGAGCTCTGGAGTGGCACATTTGGTTTGTAAAGTGCTGAGAGTTTCCACAGCAGGGTCACAATCCCCAGCTCCAGAGCTGGCTCACTTCAGCCATCCCTTCCAAACCACAGTTGTGGGCTCCTTATTTTCTGCTCCACTTCTTAGTGATTTGGTGGGGTTTATTCATATTTTGTCCAAGAGAGGGAAACTCAGAAGAAAATACTATTTGTGCTGGAGGGAGCAGTGGGAGTATTGGGTTAGAGGGCAGTGCAGGTATTTTTTCCTTTTCTATCTTGATTATAAAGCTATTTTTTGGATCTGTTAGGGTATGGAGGAGACCACAAGGGTGCTCTGAGGACTGGAGCACCTCTTCTCTGGAACCAGGCTGGGGGGGCTGGAAGTTTTCACCTGGACAAGAGAAGGCTCTGGGGAGACCTTGGAGCCCCTTCCAGTGCCTGAGGGGATTTGGGAAAAAGAGGGAGTGTGACTTTTTACGTGAGCAGATAGGGATGGGACCAAGGGGAACGGTTTTAAAATAAAAGAGGAGATAGTTAGATTAGATATTGGGAAGAAATTTTTCCCTGTGAGGGTGGGGAGGTTGCACAGGGTGCCCAGAGCAGCTGTGGTTGCCCCTGGATCCCTGGAAATGTCCAAGGCCAGGCTGGACAGGGCTTGGAACAGCCTGGGACACTGGAAAGTGTCCCTGCCCATGGCAGGGCTTTGTAACTAGGTGATCATCAAACTGAAACCATTCTAAGATTTTATGTTTTCTGGGTTCTTTTCATAAAAAAAAGTTTCAAGTCTTGTAAAACAAACCTGAATCTAATGTTTTCAGTTATTAAATGGTTATTAACGTGAAAAGAATTGCACCAGAATTATTTCTGGTGTCCTCTTATAGGTCTGTGCCACTGAATTTTGAAGAGGAAATGTGAAAAGGGAAAGGCAGAAGCAGAAAGCAGAAGCTGTCAAAGTTCATAAGCGTGCAGAAGTTGTCCTTTACTGAAATTTCAATGTTATTTTGGGGCCTTTCTTGTTTTCTTTAAGAACAAATTACAGTGGAATTTGTGCTATGCTTAGGATTTCTGAAATGTTAATTGTGTCAGTTGCTAGGTGTATTGACTACAAAGCTCTGAAAATATCAAACTATTTTTTACTTCAATAATTCTTGAGTTATTAATGGGGAAAAAAAACCCTTTAAAAATAGAGCTAAAAAAAGATTAAAAGATCCATGGAATTGGTAGGTTTCCAGATTAGCTTAGATTTCAAACAGTCATTTGAAACAATGATGCAACAAGATCCTGTATTTAATGTTGCAGTTTACCAGTCAAAACACCTGAATTTATTTGAAGCCGAGTTGGTTCAGCAGATGTTTTGTGCATAACGTTCTCTTGAGAATTCCTATAAACCCAGGTGATGCTTTGTCTGGGAAGGATTTGCAGTGTGTCCTCTTGGCTGCCTTCTGTCTCTGTGCTGAGCCCTGTGGCCACAGCGTGTCCCATGTCTGTGCTTAGGGTGTTCAAGTCCTTTCTGGTGCCTTGAAACAGGTTCTGTGCTTTTTTTACGAGCTGCAAAGCAGTTTAGGGTGGGAAATACCCTGATGCTGCTTTTGGGATGGTGTTTGGTGAGCCCAGCTCTGCTCACCAGTGCCCTGTTCTGCTCCTGCTGCTCTGGCTGTGCTTGGGTGAGCTCTGCAGGTGCCTGGTTCTGGCTGAGGGTTATCAAGGGTCCGCTTGGGTCACCGTGTTGTGCCAAGAGCTGTTGTGAGTCCGGTCTTTCTGCCTTGCTGTGCTGTTCCTGCTGTCCCTGGAGAGGATTCCAGCTTCGTGTTGCTGGCTGTGACACCCTGGTGTCCAGTTTCTTTCCCTTTCCTTGCATGACTTCACACTGCAGGCCTGGAGCTGTAGGAGAGTCGCTCATTCCTGGCAGCCCCAAGGGTGTCAGAGAGTCCCTCCCAAAAAAACCTGGTGGCAACAGAGCTCTGGAGACCTCTGGTTGTGGGGAGTGGCTGCTCCCTGTCCAGGAAACTGGGACGTGTCCTCATCGAGGAGCTGTGTCACCAGGCCCAGGAGCTGTATGAGAGCAGGAGAAGGTTGTGTGGGAATGAGAAACCTCATCAAGTTCAACAAGTCCAGGTGCAAGGTGCTGCTGCTGGGTCAGGGCAGTCCAGGTGTGAGTACAGACTGGGACAAGAGGTCACTGAGGTGCTGCTGCTGGGTCAGGACAGTCCAGGTGTGAGTACAGACTGGGACAAGAGGTCACTGAGGTGCTGCTGCTGGGTCAGGGCAGTCCAGGTGTCAGTACAGACTGGGACAAGAGGTCACTGAGGTGTTGCTCCTGGGTCAGGACAGTCCCGGTGTGAGTACAGACTGGGCCAAGAGATCACTGAAGTGCTGCTGTTGGGTCAGGGCAGTCCAGGTGTGAGTACAGACTGGGACGTCACTGAGGTGCTGCTGCTGGGTCAGGACAGTCCAGGGGTGGGGACAGACTGGGACAAGAGGTCACNGAGGTCACTGAGGTGCTGCTGCTGGGTCAGGGCAGTTCAGGTGTGAGTACAGACTGGGACAAGAGGTCACTGAGGTGCTGCTGCTGGGTCAGGACAATCCAGGTGTGAGTACAGACTGGGATGTCACTGAGGACAGCCCTGCAGAGAGGACGTGGGAGTTCTGGTGGATGAGAAGAGAGCTGTGAGCCAGCCAGGTGTGCTGACAGACCAGAGGGACAACTGAGTCCAGGGCTGCTTCAAAACAGGAGTGGGGTAAGGCCCAGGGATGTGATTCTCCCCTACAGGGTGCTCAGAGAATCTGTCCCATCCCTGGAAATGTTCCAGGCCAGGTTGGACAGGGCTTGGAGCAGCCTGGGGTAGTGGAAGGTGTCCCTGCCCTTGACCAGGGGTTGAAGCTGGATGGACTTTGAGGTTTCTTCCAATCTGAGCCTTTCAAGGGTTCTATGAAATAGGGTGTTTTCAGAGAGCTCAGAGACTCAGAAGTCTGAGTTCCCCTTGAATCAGGGATCCCAGCGGGGTCTGCACCATGTCTCACAAGAAGTAGGAGGTGAATAAAAGAGGGAGACTGGAAAGGGTCACTCTCCATGCAAGGAGGAATATTCCTGTTCCTCCTGAAGACCTGACATTAATAATAAGCTGTGGGTGACTCCCTGCTGCAGGGGACAGACATCCATCTACTCACCTCATGGGTTGTCCAGAGGAGGTTGTTCCCTGCCAGGGACTGGAATCTGAGATGGCACAGAAGGACTGCCAAGAGAGCTTAAAGGTCAAGATAAAATTAATGAGATTACTGTTGTGAACAAAACAAAACAAAACAAAAAAATCGTTGGTTGATGGCTAGAATAGTAAAATAATAGTAAGAAACAAGCATAAAATCAACATCTCTCTCAATTTTCACTGTGGGGCATGACCTGCTCTGCCCTGGAGTGCCCCTTATCCTTCCCTGACCTTGGTGGGGTTTTTCCTCATTGTCTCTGTCAGGTTTTTTCACCCTTTCTTAAATATTTCCTCATTTGGTTCAGTGATGGGCTCAGCCACATCCTGTGGTGGGACATGAGGAGCTGGCTGGAAAGGCTGGGGTAGCCCTGACTTCCTCAAACAGAAGCTCTGTTAGAACCTGACACTAATTCATGATTTTTTTTTTTTTCTTAGATGCTAACCTGTTCTTCAGGAGCTTTATGCTTTGTTTTGTAGGACACAGCTGGAGAGCCCAGTGAATCCATAGCTTGTTCAGAGGGTGTGGGTGGTGGTGTCTTGTTTGTTTGTGGGTGTGTGGGTTGTTTTTAGATGTTCCTAAGAAATCTGCTCTGGTGGAAGTTTGCAGACGTAATGAGGCACTTTGTTCCGAAATGTGCTGTGGAAAAATAGCTTGAACTTCTTTCTGCATGAAATCTGTCCTGAAGTTGTGTATACTTGGATAGCTCTTTCCCTAAGTGCAGAGCAGACTTCTTTGTAAACTGCTGACCTATAAATTTGAGATTTCTGAGTTCAGCACTTTTGCATTGTCCTTGCAGGGTGGAAGATGGTTCTCTGTGGAAGTGTGACATCGGGGCACCAGCAGTGGCCTACTTTAGACAAAAGTTTGAAAAAAATTAAGATTTTGTTGACAATTCATGAGACATTGATACCAAAAATAGCGGAAAATGCTTTTATGTGAGATTAGAGTGGATTCAGGAATATGATAGAGAAAAAATGAACATTTTGAATGACAGAAATCATGGAATGTTAAGGATTTGGAAGGAACTTTCAAGATCAGCTCATCCCAACCTCCTGCCATGTGCAGGAACTTCTCCCACTAGACCAGGTTGCCTGAAGCCTTATCCAGCCTATCCAAATATTTGCAAGTAGTGGCACAGTTACTTCTAAAACTCCTTTTTGGTACTGTTGTATTTAATCTAGTGTTTGTGCTGCTGAGTAAGGCTTGCTGAATTTGGTTTTGGAGACCCTTAGGAAAAACCTGGGCACTTTAGAGATGCCTGATGGATGTTGTAACCTCTCAGCCCTGCAGTGGACTGGCAGAATGAATCCATGTGGATAAGATTGTGTCGTTCTGCTCTGAGTCTTGTGTGTCTCTGTGGGTTTGGTTTCCTTGGGTTTTTTTTGGGGGAATGTTTTTTGGGGTTCTTTTGTGCCTCTGTGCCTGCTGAAAAGGTGTCCACAGTGGTACAGGGCAGAGAAAAGCACAAAATAAACTTTTGGTTAAAGGATGAGATTCCACAGAAGTAAATAAAAATGAATTACCCTTTATTCTGCTAAACTGTGATCAGGGAATATGGGGTGGTCTCAGAAAGGAGAACTGGAAACCCAAGGGCTGATCCAAACCAGTTAGAGCCATAGAAACCATTAAAGCCATATTTCATTCACTGAATTGAGTCTTAAAGCTGATGGAGTTATTGCTTAACATTGAGTCACCTGCTGTGGAGTTTTCCTTGTTAGCAGAGTTCCAAAGAAGGAACTGTATTTGTTTATTTGCTGGGTAATTAGAAGTCAGCTGTAGGTTTGTTCTGTTATTTCAGAAACCATTTCATACCCCACAGAGAGATGTGCAGGAGCAATTATTCCTGTGCATTTTTTGCTGTGGGGCGGGGGGCCTTCTCCTTATGTAGTGTCCTGTGTGTGATTTTTGGTTTCCTGGTGAATTTTACTTTGTTACTATTTATCAATCAAAAGCCCAGTCCTGTGCTGGGGCACACAGATGCAGAGATACACAAAGATACACTTGTAATCAGAGTTCTGCAACTGAGTTTATTTCTGTTGTGCTACAAGATCTGCCATGAAACCGGAGAAGGAAACTTTAGGAATTAAAATGGGTCATTACCCGTGCTGCTGGATCACTCACAAACTGTTCCTGGTGAAGTGGAGAGGAATTTCTGTCAGGCAGGGCATGTGATGGTCACTTTATGAGCTGTCACAGCACAAACAAATCCACCCTGTGCGTGCCAGAGTGAGTCAAGTGCAGCTCTCCAGGATCCCTGCTCCCACAGGCAAAGCAGGGTGATGAAATGATCGTTGGAAATACTAATCTGCCATGTCGAGGTTGTAATAAAAATAATAATCAGGATATTTTTTAGCAAGCTTATGCTGTGTTCATGAAAAAGATGGGATTCTTCTTGCTGGTTTTGACTGGCTTTCTCTAAGTGGGGCAAGTTGGCTGTGTCCTGGTGTTCAGGCTGATCTTTCATAGGGGCAGTCTGGGTTTGTTCCTCTGCAGTTTGTCCTGAAACTCCCTTTTCACGTCAGTTCTGCAGCCCTTTCTACCCATCTCTGCATGTGCAGGAGCAATCCAGCGAGACCTCAGCCTCACAAAACCAGGGCACGATGTCTCCAGAGCTCTGGGAGGGCTGCTCTACTATATTTGGAACCAGCTCTATTGCTTCTATAATAGGAAGGCTTCTGGAAGCTTTCTCCTTCCTCTCGCCCCAAGAAAGTGGCCTTTCAGCTGAGCTTTCATTAATTCACAATCTGCATGGCAAAACAGATGCAGTTCTATAGGCTAAATAATTCAGATGAGGCTGGTGGGTGACATGGCCTGGAGTATGGTGTGTTCAGGGAGGATTTTTGCCCCCTGAGCTGAGGGTGCAGCAGCCCCAGCCCCACTCACGGGGCTTTGCTGCCCCCAGTTTGTCATTCGGGGCACGTGACGGTGACAGGGGCTGCCAAGGCAGCTTTCTAGAAAGCAGAGTGATGTGTGAGCCCCGTGTGTTTGTCACCAGAGCTGCAGCAGCGCTGCCCAGTGAGGGATTTACTGGTTTTGTTTTCCTCTTGGATCAAGCAGAACAAATCTAATGAGCCAGTTTTTAACTTCTTCCCAGCTGAGCAGCGAGTGATGTCCTTACCCAAATTGTGCAAGGCAGCTGAAACCTTTCAGGAATAGTTGAGCAAGGGAAACACTTGTAATATTACTTTTCCCACTACTCATGCAGGGCTAAAACAGTGCAGCAGAGCTTGTCTTTATTTTCTTTTTCCCTTCTGAGATTTTCCTTTGGAGGGGACAACTTAGTCCTTCCAAAGCTTACGCCACCTAGAGAGAAAGCGTGTGAGCCACGAATGTGGAGCCTTTCATTTTTTATTGACGTGATCTTGGAAGGAAAACAGGTTCTCCCTGAAGTGCTTCATTGGAATAAGCATTTCACATGCTTATCAGTACAGCAAGTAGAGCTGTTTGACAGCAGTGAGGAGTCAAATGTTGCCTTGGAGCCCTGCGTGCTCATTTCCCTGCTTCTGAAACACTCTGCATTTTGCTCACTGTGCATTCAGAAGTGTTCCTTTCCACTGCAAGGACCTGAAATCCGCTTTGTAGCAGAAACATTTTGCATCATGATTCCACGTGTGGATTGGGGATGGCTGAGTCCAGTCTGAGTTTCTGAGAACTTTGTCCTGCTGGGCTTTGTGAATTCCTGCCAGGTGAGGGGTAAATGGGTTCACGGAGCTGACCACTTTGGGTTAATTCTGTCCAGCTCCTTGAGCGGCTTCAGGGTGAGAAATCAGCCAGGGAGGCAGTGCTGATAGAGGGGAAGGTGTGAAAGACTAAACAGGCCCAGCTGCTGGAGTCTTTCCTCATAAGAGAGGTGCTCCAGACCCCTCATGGTCTTTGTGGCCTTGGCTGATTCTGCTTACCTGGGAATCTTCAGTTTCCATTAAAATTGCTGCTCTCTCCGGTGGGATCCAGGGATGTGAGCTGGAGGAGCTTTGAGAACGAAGGGCTGGAGTGAATTCGGTGTGGAAATGAGCAAAAGGTAACCAGATCCTGCTGCTTTGCCAGCTCTGGTGCTTGGCAGAAGTGCCAGCAGCTGGTTTTGGTGTGGGAGTAGACACAGGAAGCTCCCCCACGTTAATTCCAGCTGGAGCCCCTGGGGCAGTTTCATTGCCTTTAGATCAGATAATGTCAGATCTGATTGACCATCAAACAGAGGGGAGGCTGAGCACACAAGGTTTCACAAGGCAAATGATACCTGTGGTGGCTCCTTTAGGGTTAAAAGCAGTTCTTTAAGTGTTTTAAATATGTAGCTATTACCTGAAGAACTGAATCAAATTATAAAGAAGTTGTTGTGTTCCTGTAGGTGTCTGAGAGGCTGAGGAGCTGGTGTGGCCATCACCTCACTGTCAGACGTAGCTGGGAGCTGCTGTGGATTGTTCCCAGTGGGAGTGTTGGGATGAGGAAAGGCCTTGTGGCAAAGCCTCTTGCTTAGGAGAATCTGGTGCAGTTATAGGTGTCCTGAGGAGAGTTTGGGGAGGGAGGGAGGGATGACTTGGCTGGGGGATGGCAGAATTGCACGTCTGGTGAATTACTCTTTTGGAGACGAGGATCATATAAGAACCTAAGCTTGAGCTCCACAGTGGGAGAATGGACATGGAACCTGGTTCTTGCAAGAAAACAAATACCTGTATTTTATCACTGACTTTTTCCACCCTAATGACTGGTTTTGGTATTAACTCCTCTGAGTTCTGCTCTGAAATGCTGCTGCTTCCTTCTGCCTCCTGAGTGTGCTGATGCTCTTAGCCCAGCTGATCCAGAGTGACATCCCTGTGGAGCATCCCAAAGCTTGGAGGTGGGGTGGTCAAATGTGTTTTTACCAACAAGGGTGATTGTTGCTCAGATCCAGTCCTGAGGCCACGGCCTCCTTTCAAGAAAGTGAATTTTCTGAGAGGATGTGCCCACCCTTTGAACTGGTTTGTTGATCAGTTACTGTTGCTACAGCTAAAACACACTTATCAAAATATCAAAAACCGTAGTGAATTGCTGCCCAGCAGAGGAGACCTTGACTGCAGCCTGGTGGAGCTGATACATTTGTTTTCCTGAGCTGCAGCAGTGTTCAAACCTGCTGATAAGACAGGGAATTTTGTGGGACGGTTCCCTGAGCTGCCGTCCACGGCTGAGAGGATGTGATGCTTTCTGCTGCCAAAACCCGAGTCCTTCCCACATCTTGTGCAGAAAGGCATATGTTTGGGGGTGGTTTCAGAGAGGGAGAAGAACACGATTAGGGTTTTAACTTCCTCTTCTGTTTTGTTTCTCTGTGCATCTGTATTTCAGTTTTTCGGGCTGTACCCGACTCTGTGCAAAACTTAACAAATCAGCTGCAGCTCCTTCTGCTAAGGATCAGCCTTGGTACAGAAACTGGTAGTTAAAAGGCAGTAAGTATATCTGCTAGCTTAAATGCTGGGGTTTTTTTTTTCTCTCTTTTCCTTTTTTTTTAATTCACAAGCACAGCTTTTTACTCCTCACACAGTAGGAATTTGTCAGGAGCTTGCTGGCATTAATAGTCTATTTCAGCTCTTTTCTATAGCCCAGCAGCTACAGAGGGGGGGAAAAAGCATGCTTTGTATGGAGCTGTGGTTGGGTCTGTGCTGCAGTGCCCATCTGAACTTGGCTGTGTCTATTTTGTCAGCTTTTGCTTCCCTCTAGTAGCTGCTGGTCCCTTCCTAAACTCACGGAATCCCACCATACAATGCTTGTGCTTGGATCAGGCTTCTGGCTCCTCCTGACCTGAACCACTTCTCTTTGATGGTTTTGCTTCTCGAGCTCTTTACTGCAAACAAGATATCTTTGGGTTTCAATTCTTTGTCTGGCTTTTTATCTTTTACTTCTCAATTGATCCACGGAGGAGTGGGACTAGGACAAAACATGTGGTGCTCTTAACCAGGGTTATCCATGGAGAGGGTTTAAGCTATTGGAAAAGTGAGTGGCATTCTTGAGATGGTGTGGTTGCGTTTATTTGGGTGTGGATGTAATCATGTTTCTGTGATACAGTTCCTGCTGAGTTTGAAATGCTAGTGTTAGTAAAGCCAGAAGGAGAGCCAGACAAAAGCTTGGAGAAAAGTCAGAATTTCAGTGCCTCTTAGTGATGGTTCATGGGAAAGTAACGATTTTGTGTTTGATTTTCCTAAAGCACTGGGTATATGCTTTTTCTTCTCTGTGAATTACTGTTTGTGAATATATATCTTTACAGCATGAGAACATCAGAAACAGCTGGTTTTGTGCCTAGGTTTCACTCATAGAGGTAGGTCCTTGTTAGAGACTCTGGGTAGTCTGATGAAAATGGTGTTTAACTACAAAGCTTCGATTTCTGCTGTTGCTGATCCTGGCAGCCTAATTCCTGGTCTTCCTGAATCCCTGGAGCAGAGGCCATGCTCTCCTCCTCCTGCTCTGCCTCTGCCCTGCCCACACGTTTCTTAGCCTTGAGTGTAGAGCTCAGCAGAGATTTCTTCATGAAGACTGGAATGTGTTTATATAATATTTTATATATTATTTTAGGCTCCTGCTACTCAAATGTAGGCAAATGCTTAACCTCTTATTCGCCGTCATTGCACAAACCGTGGAATTGCTGTAGCAGACATCAAGTCAGGTGGATCTAAACCAGCTTCTGCTTTTCCTGCCTGGAAGGTTCATCCTTCATCGTTTTCCTGGCAAGTGTGGCTACCAAGAGCAGGTTTTCCAGACCAGGAGTGTTTAGTGGGAGCTTTGTTGTGAACCACACCGGTCAAGCAGTGCTGAGCTGGGCGTGGTGGGGGCTCTTCTGTGTGGGAGGCATCGGGAAGGGGATGATGTGAGAGGCTCAATCCCTGCAAAAGCAGGGGTAGGGCAGCAGTAGGAACGCTGGGCAGAGCTGCTGGAAAGGAGACAACAACCTGCTGCACTAAATCACAGCTCCCCTGGGGACACAGCTCCGTAGTTAGCATCCTCAAATGGCATTCCTTTATTACGGCATCATTGTGCAGGGTCCTCTAGAGAGGAAGCAAGCGGTCTCTAAAACAATCTGCTGGCAGCTCAGGCTGGAGTATTTGAGGTTTTCCAGGGCTCTTTTGCCGTGTCACTCTTCCCTTTAATGTTCCAGCTTGAAGGTTGTTGTTCTTTCTCCATCAAAGTGTGTTAGAGCGCCGGTAAGAGTGTCTGCTCCAAGGACAAGGTGGAGAAGGAGGCAGCCCAGGGAAAACAAGAGATACTGCAGAACAGCTTTGTTTTGGTGTAATCCGTCTTATCTGCACGTGATGCAAAGACAGGGCAGTTTTCACAAGACTTGGAGGCTGCGTGGTGACATGTTTTCTGTCCTTTTTATGAAATCCACCACGTTATTTTGATTAGAGCGCTAACGTAACTCCCTGGCAGCCTCAAATCTCACTGCTAGCAGCTACTTCCCTCCAAAGCCTGATGTGGTGCTAACAAGCAGAGAGATCTTGTGCGTCCTGTTTACATGGAGCTGGGAAGACAGCGTGTTCCGTGGGAGGTGCCAAGGTAGCGCTGCAGTTGGATATAAGGTGAAAAAAAGCTCGGTGTGTGCAGACAGGCTGTGGTGGGGCGTGTTCATTTGTGTCTGGTGGTGTTCAGGAACTCCAGCTGCAATACTGGCATGATGATGTTCTTTTATATCTGAATATGTATCTTACATATCTATGCATGCGTAGCATGTTTGTGTTTGATATATTTATATTTTTATATATATATCTATTCTTTCTCATGGGAAAGTCCATGTCCTGATCATCTGTGCTTGTGATCTTCTCACGTAGCTCTGTGTTGTTCAGTTTTTAGGTGGCAGAGCGAAGCTGAGTGTGGGGCAGGCAGAGCTGATGGGGGAGCCTGGGGTGCAGCCCGGGATGGAGTGGCTGTGAGACGTGCCTTATCCGGAGAGCTCGTTATCGTTACCATGAAGAGTTCCTGCAGAGCTGGCCTCCACAGGGAACCGCTGAACTCCACATCCTCCACCTTCCACCAAGGCAAACGGTACGGACAGCCTGGCTGCTCTCCTGCAGCTGAGGGTTCAGCTCTGCTTTTAGCCGTCTCCTTGTCCTCTCCTGTTGTCCCGTGCTGTCACTCAAACGTTTGCTCTAAATTCTGACTTTCGGCGAAACGTTGTGATGACTTAAGGGCAGAAATGTTCTTTGACGTTTTCATTTGATAATGACAGCTACAGATTCGCTGCAGCTGGTAGTGTACTTGCAGGAATCCTTGGGTTTTTTAGCAACAGCTGTAAATTAGTTTGGGAAACATGACTTTGAAGTAAAGCTTAATTGGCGAAAGGCTCATCAGAGTAGGCTTTAAAACATGCAGGCAGCTTAAAGCAAGTGGAAATGCTGGCAGTCATTGTTGCGGTTTGTCTTACTATGGACTAAGTAATTAGATTAGTCTAAGCTCAGATTTTGCATTGCTCACACTCCTGTGTCTCTTATTAAGGAGAAATGCACGATTGATTTCAAACACTTGTGCTTATGTGACAATTAAGTGAACGCCTCTCGCTGTGTCTCCTTACAGGAACACTGTGCAGAACAACTTGTCCTCATGCAGATGCAAGGACATGCCAGTTTGTTGGAGTTCTAACTACTTCAAAATATATGAGTATTTTTTTTAATTCTTTTTCTGAAACCAAGGCTCTTAAAACTTCCTCAGTCTGGAGGAAGAGCGCCAGCTTTTTGGTTTCCAAAGGCTGTGTGGGTTTAAAGCAAACTTTTAACCTTTGTTCTTTGTGGTTGTGTAGACAGCATATACTTGCTATGTTAGTCTCATGGTAATTTAGTGCTGGAAAAGACTTCCTGGGTCACCCAGCTACTTACTTTCCCAAGCAGGATCTCATAATCCCTTTTGTGAACTTAGTCCAGCCTAAAAACATTTACATCTTTTCTTGCATCTTTTCTTCTCTCCTCCTGTAGATTAAGCCATTACTGAAGATGACAGATCTCGCTGTGCAATTAGGAACCTTCTTTTCATTCCCAGGCTGAACATTCATGACAGTTTATAGACTCATTTGAGTTTCTGTTCCTTTATTTCCCTTCTGCCTATGGACTGCTGCTTATTTTCAGTGGTTTACCTCTTCTGCATTCTGTAGGAGGGGGTTGTAGCCCTCACCTGTGGTTTTGGTAAGTGACCCAAGTGTTCTGTTCTAACTTCCTGAGTAGCAATTGCTGCTGTTCTCGGTGTGCTGCCCCTCACACAATATTCTCAGTCCTGGCTCAAAGTGTGTGCTGTGCTCTGGAGCTGCTCTGCCTGGAGGGCTTCTCACTGCTGCCACAGCATCACCTCCACTTCCCTGTTTCCTGGCTGTCTCAATGGTGGCCAGTTCACCTCAGTTACTTCCAAAATTTATTGGTGTTCCTCTTGCTGGTGCATCACTGCCTGCATTTCAAAGCCCTCCTCAGTTTCTGTTACTTGGAGCTTTGTGCCTCTGCTGGTTTGGAACAGCCTCTGTGGGTGCAGAATTAGTGCTGAGGTCACTCCTAACAAAATCAGATGTTCCCAGGGCTGATTCTTGAGGCATGGCTTTGGTTTCCAGGCTGGCATTCTCTTATTCAGCATCACCTGGGGCTGTCTGCTGCTAAGCCAGCTCCTTTGTCTGTTTTCCCATTCCTCTGCCAATCTGTCTTAACCAGTAAATCTCTTTGTGCTCTCTGAAGTCCATGTGAGGAAGATATAGTAGATTGGTCTAAAAAGATGGCTTTTTTTGAGAACCTTGAGGTTAGTCTGGCATATTGAACTACTCCCTCTTCCCCCTTCTTCTCTGTGTCACATTAATCCTCTTTGCTTGCAAAGCACCTTTATATTGGAGTCAGAATGTGAGCCCTGAAGAGGCTGCAATCATTCTCCTTCTCTTTCTCCCCTGCAGTGCCCCCTCCAATGTGCCACATGTTTATTATCTCCTATTGTTGCCTTTCAAGAGGTTTATAAATCCTGTTTCTTGGCCTGCAGTGCAGGAGCCTATCTGGTTTGGATTCTAAAACTGGGATGAGCCAATCCTCACAATTTTTATGAAGCTCTCTAATCCTCCCTCTGCCAATGCTCTTGTTCAGATTAACGCCTGGGCTCTCGCCCTCATCATCACCCTTACCTTCCCTTTTTAAAAATGGTGCAAAGTAAAATCTGGTGTTTTGTGTGGTACTCTTGATCTTTGCCCTGCCCTTGCTTGCAGCCCTGTTTCTCTTTTCTCTCACAAACTGAAAAAAAAAGAAACCCTTCACTATTTCTTTGTTGTTAAATATCTCTGCAGTGACTTAACACTGCACCAGTTCTCATGTTTATTCCTGGACTTTTTGATCTCCAAGATAGGAGTTTCCAAGTGATGTGACCTGAAACTTGTGTCTACTTCTGGTATCCTTCACCAAGAAGGATCACATCCAGTTGGAGTTGCTTTGGATCTTGTTTGGGATGTGTTCTTAATAATGGAAACACCTTCTGACTCCTGGAGAATGCTGCGTGCAGTGAAATCCTCCCCAGCACAGCTGACTTCACAAACCAGTTTTTTTTTCAGTCTTGAGTTTCAAAAGGGCAACGTGATAACTTGGCTTCAGCTCTACTTTTGCTTGTTTTTGCTTTTGAATGCTGAGTCTGTTACCGATCGTGTGGTCCAAGGTTAATTTCTGCAACCTTTCATGTGTTTTCATTATGTATGCACAAAAATGAAGGCTATAAATAGCATCACTCTGTGTTGGTTCATTAACACAAGAGATTTGTTGCACTCTGATATGAAGGAAGGTCTTGGTCCTCTTGTACTTTATGAATCAAGAAACAAATTAATAAAGGTAAAACATTTCCAGAAGGACACTTGTCACTTACCTGTGCTGCTCTGGGCAGCTTTCTGCAGAAGCTCTATAAAACCACTGGTTTTTGTCTTGCTGTCCCTCTGTGATTTCCCCTCATCCTGTTCCACCACAGCCACATCTGCCATTCCATCATCTCTGAACTACACGTTTCTGGAGCGGCTGATAACCTCGAATCTTTCAATTTATTTTTGTTCCCTTCTGCTTTGTCATGTCTGGTGTGGTTGGGAAGCAGGGCTCTGAGCTTCCTGAGGCTCAGCACAGAATTGCTGCTGCATCTCTCCCTTCATGGTAAGTGCTTGTAGACAAAAGCCTGGCAAAGCAGTGGCACTTTTTCCTGTACAAAATTTAGGAAGTAGCCAAGGCTGCTGTGCTTTACTGAGGGGGATGTGTGTGTTGAGTGTAAAACATGTTGAAAACATTGATGGGTGGGAGCCCTCAAAGTCTGTGTTGGGCTTGGGGGTGCATTGTGTCACCTCTGAAACCTTTCTGTGCTGCAGAGGATGGGCTCTGCGGGCTGGGTGTTGAGGCTGTGCTGTGTGCAGCTGTGTTGGGGTGTTGTCTGCCCCGGGTCAGGTTATCTGAGCCCCTGACACAGGTGAACAAGCTGGGGAGGGACCCAGCATCAGGACTTTGGTTCTCACAGTGCATTTGGCTCCTCAGCTCTGCTGGACCAGCTCTGCCCCACGGTTTTGGCATTCTTCCATTCGCCCCAGGCTGGCCACTGGAGCAGAGAGCTCTCCTTCAGCAGCCACATGCCTTCTGTTTGCCTTCAACTCCTGCTCTAATCCTTGCTGGCTCTCCCTTTGCCGCAAGAGGCCTTTTGGAGGTGTTGGGAGGTGGGTCAGGAGCGCTTGCTGCTCCCAGGGGAGCGGGTTTTCAGGAAATCAGATGCTTCCACAGCTGCCAGAGTTGAACCCACCCCTTCTCTGGAGCTTCCCAGGCCTCCTTTCCCCGAGCTTGGACCCTTGCCATGCTCCAGAACAAACTGCACGAGCAGCAGAGCGCCTTCCACGGCGGGACTTTCCCGCCCCGGCAGAATCCGTGGAATGCCTTTGAAGCAGCTCTCTGTCTGCCTTGCCTTGCCCTGGCAGTGCAGAGGGGATGGAAATGGTACTGGAGATGGAGCCCAAAGGACCCACCAAACCCTTCCAGAAATAACAAGTGGTTGACCGTGGTTAACTCCCACTCAGTGCTCAGTCCTTGCTAATTGTCAGTGTCCTTTATGGAGGAGGAAAACTCTATGGACGGAGAACTGGGATGCCAGGGAAGAGGAATGCTTTGCCAGAGGTGTGGGGTTTTTATTGTTGTTGATTTTTTCCCCTTCTTTTTTTGGCTTCTGCCTTGTGTTAGTATGTCCTGAGGGCTTTTTCAGAGTTGTAGTTGGCGCTGGGTGTGCAGTCAGCAACGCGAGGAGCTTTTTGTCGACTGGAGTTGGTGTTTACAAGGAGAAATCCATAGGAAACTTGGGGGTTTTGATGGAAATTTTCACCCTAATAAAACCTTCCAGTGCTTTGCCCAGAAAACTTGCAGTGTGAATATGCTGTTTGTGAAGATTAGACTTTTTTTGTTGTTGTTCTTGGGGGCCAAAGGAAATCTTTTGGCTTCACAGGGCATCATCAGAGTCCCTGAGCTGGGAGCTGCAAGGGGAATTAAAGCTCTCTGTGGACCTTACCAAGGAATTGTGAAAACGGAGGCTTTTCTAACAGTTTTTCCTCCAACTCTGGAGTTTCCACTAAAGCAAACATATTATTGTTTTAGGCTGCTGTGATTTAGAACGTACATAAATACAAAAGGATGCTGGAGGATTCTGGCCAGCTTGGCAAGCAGAATCATGGAACGATTTGGGTTGGAAAAGACCTTCAAGGCCATCTCATTCCAACCCACTGCCAATGGGCAGGGACACCTCCCACTAGACCAGGTTGTTCCAAGCCCCATCCAGCCTGGATTTGGACACTTTCAGGGATGGGGAGTCCACCAGTGGGTTATGGGTTTTCCCTTGGGTGGGGGTAAGAGAGCTGTGTGACTGTCTGAGCTCATATAAAGGAATATATTTCTGTATCAACAACGTGCAGTAACCGACTTGATAAAACTGCAGTGGAAACAAGCTGTAGTTAGGACTTATAAAAACAGCAGTGTCATTCCAGCAGTGCAAGTATCCTGTTTTTCAGACCTGGCTGATTAGAAATAGAAAAACTGGCCCCTTTATTTCATCAGCTTAAGGATGGAATAACAGTATAAAGGCAGCACTGCTCGTTGTTTCAGTGCTGATCATTCCTGGCAGAATTCTCTCTTATCAGCAATTTAAAACTGCACATTTGGGGATTGAAAACCTTTTATGTTTGCTCCCGTGGACTTCTGAAGAGTCGTTGTCTCTAAAGATAAAATTAGAGAGCTTGATAACTTAAAGGGTGGAGGAAAGCAAATAGAATTATTCTGGAATGAAGTGTCATAGGGAATACGTGACTTCACCTTTTTAACAACTATTTTTGGTGGTTTTAAATATTTAAAAGCTTACCTGCAGCTGCCACAGCCCTCTGCTTGCCAGCACTGAGAAACAGGGGGGAGTCTGTGGGTGGGGACTGGGCTCTGGTTCATCTTCAAAGCAATTTCTGCTGGGAAGCCTTGTTCTAATTGTAGGAGCTAGAGATGAAATGTGCTGCTGACGTGCAGGGAAGAAGCTGTGACTGCCTAAAAGTTCATTCTCAATGTCCACAGCAAAAAGGGCGTGTGAGGTGGGGGCTCGTTCTTTCCAAGTGACATTTTCAGGTAAGGCCCGTTGCTAAGATGGCTTTTGAAATGAGAGTTCTCTTCCCTGCTGCTGGAAAACTCTTGAGGCAGGTGGCAGCTGGTCTCGTGGAGTTTGCAGTGCTCTTTCTAGCTGTCTGAAGTTATTAGATGAAGGTTTTCTTTAAATCCAGATCCATTAAAACATGTGCAATGGACTGAATGCTGAATTCAAATGAGGCAATTATTCTGGCAGTAAAACTTCTGACTAAGGCATAATTTTGTTCTGTAAATTACAACTTTTCAACCTTAAATGGTGTTGTTGGCTTAGCCAGGGACTAACTGAAACATAGGAAATACAACCTTAAACAAGAAATCTGTAATAGGTGAGGCAGAACTTCACCCTTTGTCTTTCTCCATGGACCAGAAATAGCTGGGAGCAGCTGAACCAACTCTGCTGGCTGAACGTGTCCCCTGAGCCTGGCGGGGTAACCAGTTTGGTTCTGTTTTTATTCATGCAATACCTGCTCTCACCTCCATTTGCAGCTTCTCTTAATGAAGGGTGTTGAGCTGATTGTCCTGCTGGATTCCTGAAAACTGCTTGAAGAAAGCCTTTCAGAAACAAGCTCAGCTCATCTTTCAAACACCTTGGCATGAAAACTCATGAATGAAATCCGATCTCCTGCTCCTGGCTCAGGAGATTTCAGCATGCAAAGTCGTGTTTTAATTGTGTTCACCTCTTCTCCCCAGGGTACGGTGGCGAGCAGCCACCGGAGCTTTTCTGTCTGTGCTCTGGGAAATGTCCTTCTGGAAGGGAAGGGAGGGGAAGGCTGCAGGCACTGTTCTCTGCAGCACTTTGCTGCAGTGCTGCACCTGCTGCTCTTCTGGGCTGGGCTTTGGCCAGGCCACCTCAGTGGCCTGACCCTGCTTCAGTGTGAAGCACAACCAGGATGAGGCAGCTTTTGTGAAAAACGAGGCCAAAGCAAGCTCCAGCAGCCTCCATTTCCCATTTTTCTCTCCATGCATCTATTTCAACGCCCCAAAGTTCTATTTTTGTGAGATTATTTTAGTTTTTAGCATCCGACTGAGGAGGCAAACAAAGTAGCTCGGTTGCGTTTTGCAGAGGAGACTGAGCTGGGAGGTGACCCAGTTCCAACGAGCTGGAATTGGCACACAGGGAGAGAATTAACCCAGGGGCTGGCTGGGTGTGTCTGCAGCACCGGGATCTCTTGCCCCCACAAACTCTAGGTGAGATCCAGGTGGTTTTGGCATTGTCTGGTTGCAGAGCCAGGTGATGATCTCTCTAAAAAATCCAGAGGTAAGGAGCGCAAAATCCGCCTTTCCAGCAGCTTCTCCCTGCCCTTCAAAGCCCTTCTTGCGCCAGAGAGGTGTAGAAAGGTAAAATAAGCCCTTCCTCTTGATGTACGTCCCCAAAAATCTCTGTGCCTGCCCTCCCTTCTTGTCACTGAGGCCAGAAGGAGGAACCCAACCTCCAGTGGTTAGGCAGCACAGCTGCTTCTGTCCTGGAGGCTTCCTCTGCTTGGGCAACAGCACTTAGAAATTTGTTGGACTTTATAGACCAACAAAATGAGGTTTTCTAGTTAAAAGCTGGTTTTAGGCTAGAAACCTACTAGTTTGTCATACTTAACCAACTCTCTTGGTGTTGGCTCTCGAGGGAAACGCCTTCAGTGCCTGAATGTGTCCATCAGCTCGTGATGAGTGTGGCATTGAACCTGCTGCTCTTCAGCTCTCGAGCACAGATCATCCCTGAAGAGGAGGCCTTTGAGTGCAACAACTTAAGGATTACCATGGGAACAGAATCTGTAGTTAGTTCTGTAATGTGCTGATGGGAGAAGAGCCTGGAGTCTCCTGGTGGCCGTGTCCTGTGTGGCAATGCCCCGGGCTCTGGCGTTCCTGAGCTCTGACTTGAAGTGATTTTGGAGCTGGGACAGAACAGAGGCGTCTGGGGCTGCTACTGCAGTGTCAGCAGCATCCAGGGGATCCTTCACAGCTCTGGAAATCCTGACTGGGAAATCCTGTCCTTGAGACTGGGTGTTCTCAGCTGGATGTCATGCTGCTGTCACTTTTGGGGGGACATCTGATGTGTAATATAAATACCTTTATGGGAAAGTGACCAAATTTGCCGTTATCAATATGCTGAAGGAAAGGTTTCATTGCCCAGGGAAGCTGTGGCTGCTTCACCCCTGGAAGTGTCCAAGGATGGGTTGGATGGGACTTGGAGCAACCTGAGATAGCGGAAGGTGTCCTGCCCATGGAAAGAAGTGGAACAAAATCAGCTTTAAGGTCCCTTCCAGCCCAAACCACCGTGTGATTTTTGGGTGATACTAGGAGATGAGATATCCCCTGGGATCTCTGATTAATATAATTACTCTTGCTAATTGCTCTTTTGAGCTTTAACCACATTTTATCCACTGAAAAGAGTGTGGTAGTTGGTGTCCAGATAAAACCTGTGACCCATGTGTGCCTTACAACTGGATTAAGGAGTGAACAGGCAGAAGGATGGCTCTAGCTCAAGAATGAACCACTAGCTATGTTTTCACAACTGATACAACTTAAACTGTAGGATTTCTCCCTGCGACTGCCTGGAAACAGATTTCTCTAATGGGAAGTTCTCTCCTGCTGCAGGAAGTTCTTCAAGGGTGGATACTGCAGCCTTGGTGGCTCTTTTCCTTTCTCATGTGGTTCCTCTTGAGGTGTGGGCTGGTGCCTGCTCCGGGCCACCTTCTCTAATTCCAGACAGGCGTATTTTGCGACTATAACTTCTTCCCTCTCTGTTTTTCCAGGGTTTCTGGTATGCACTTAAAGCCATATCTCAAGTTACAGAAGAAAGAGCGATCCCCAGAAATAAGCCAGGATTCCCTGCGAGGCCACCAGGGACCGGCGCAAGGAGAAAAATACACCAACTGCACCAAACTGAGCGTTTTCCCAAAGCCCTCCCTCGTGACTCCATCTCAAAAGCTTCTGGGGATTATTTATCCAAATACTATGTGCAATATGAACGGGAAAGGCCCGGCGGACGGCCCGAGCGCCAGGGAGAAGAAGAACGCCCTGCCTGCCACCATCCACCAGGGAGAAGAAGGGGAAGGGCCTCTGGACGTGTGGGCTGTGGTGAAACCCGGCAACACCAAGGAGAAAATCGCCTTCTTCGCGGCCCAGCAGTGCGGCGGCGGCAGCGCCCGCCCGGGCTCCATGAAAATCAAGAGCACGTGGGACATCGACGGGAGAACGGCCAAGCGCAGGAAAAAATCGGTGGATCTTAAAAAAGCCAAAATCCAGCTGGAAAGGATGAGGGAGGCGAGCGGCAGGTGCTCGCAGCCGGAGCCTTTCTCCTGCGGCGCGGAGCACGGCTCGGCGCACTTGGACGGCGGCGAGGCCGCGTTCCCGGGCCGCTCCCTGTCGGTCGTCGAGATGGTGGCGTTCCTGGAGCAGCGGGCCAGCGCCCTGCTGGTGGACTGTGCCAAGAGCTGCACGGCCGCCAGGCTGAGCGCCCAGCCCAAGGCCGCCCCGCCCGGCTCCGAGCCCTTCTCCTCGGCCGAGGCGCTGGAGCAGCGCGCTGAGCCGCAGGGCGAGCCCGTGCGCGTGCTGGACATGGTGGCCAGGCTGGAGTCCGAGTGCCTGAGGCGGCAGAGCGAGCGCGAGGCCGGGAGCCTGTCCCGCAACAACAGCTTCCGCAGGAACGTGGGCAGGGTGCTCCTGGCCAGCGGCAGCCAGCCCGAGGGCGACGGGGGGAAGGGGGTCCCGGCTCGGGAGGGCGGCCCGGGGGAGGCGGGGGGGGGCGGGGGCCGCCGGGA
>VXBU01000308.1:37222-71711 GCA_013400315.1 Bombycilla garrulus
GGGCGCGGCCCGGGGGAGGCGGGGGTGGCCGAGGCCGGCTGCGAGGGCCGCTGTGCCGACGCCGAGCTGTGGGGCGGCGGCGCCTCTGCCCCCCGGCCGTTCCCTTCGGGGCTGGATACCCGGGTGGGGAGCGTGAATTCGGGACTCGCCCACGCGGTGTTGGCCATGACGGCCGGCAGGAGTGGCGCTGAAACGCGGGTTGAGCCTCCCAGGGCTCTGCTGTCCCCGTGTCCGGCCGCTGCCGGGCTGCCGGCGGATCCCTTGCGGAGCAAGAACGCGACTGTTGATTGTACGCCGAAAGAGCCTGTGATTTTCCCAAAGCATCCTGCGAGGAAGGAGCCCTTGTGCATCAGTATATCGGTCACCAAGACAGAGGAAGGGTGCAGGAAGGAGAAGCTCTCTGTTTCTGGTGAGGATTCGCTCCCAGGGAGGCTGTTTTTCCTCCAGGGTGAGCAGCCTGCTGCTCACGAGCAACAGCCAGGGCGGGAGAGTAGCCAGGAGAAGCCAGGGCCGGTAGCCCAAAATGAGGATGAGGATGCTCTGGCATCTGGTGGATCGTGTGTCAGAAGCGGTGTCCCTACAGAGCCATCGGCCCCTTCTGTCCCTCCCACAGAAGGGGCTTTGCAAGTACTTGACGCTTCCTGCCTAAAGCGGCAGGTTTCTCATGACTTTCTGGAGACCAGGTTTAAAATCCAGCAGCTTTTGGAGCCTCAGCAGTACATGGCCTTCTTGCCTCACCACATCATCGTGAAGATCTTCGGCTTGCTTCCCACCAGGAGCCTGGTTGCCCTGAAATGCACTTGCTACTACTTCAAGTTCATCATCGAGTACTACAACATCCGGCCGGCGGACTCGCGCTGGGTGCGCGACCCTCGCTACCGGGAAGATCCCTGCAAGCAGTGCAAGAAGAAATACGTGAAGGGGGACGTGTCCCTGTGCCGCTGGCACCCCAAGCCCTACTGCCAGGCTCTGCCCTACGGGCCTGGCTACTGGATGTGCTGCCACCGCTCCCAGAAGGGCATCCCGGGCTGCAAGTTGGGTCTCCACGACAATCACTGGGTCCCTGCCTGCCACAGCTTTAACCGTGCGATCCACAAGAAAACCCGAGGAGCGGAGGTGGAGGAGGAGTATTAGTGCACAAACACTTTCCTGCTGGATTGTTTGGGATAGGAGGAGGAGGAGATTCTCATGCCTTGTGCTGTTTACAGTGTATATAATTATCGTGATTTTTTTTTTTTTTTCCCCCCACAGGGCTATGAAACTGCACATACTCGAACACAAGAGCCTTTACCTTTTAGATTGAAAGAGAGCTTTTAGTCCATCTCTGTAAATAACACTATAAAAACTAATTGTACATACAGAGTCTACAGCTGGCTGAACAAGGTAACCCCTACAATGCAGCTATCCCAGTGTTGCGGCTATAGGTGTGTGTGTTTTTAAGTGTCTTGTTTCAAAATCTGTATATCCTGTATAATATATGAATGTTTCTGAGAGGAAACTCTAAATAGGTAAAGGTCAACTTGTTTAAAGAAGCTGCAGACAACTTAACTGGACAACCTGAAAATTAGACTATAGAACAGATCCATTATAGTAGCGTGGCAGTGGATTAAAAAAAAAAAAAAAGAGAGGAATATTATTGTATAGTCAGAATATAAAAAAAACAAGTTCTTGTCTACCTTACCCATGTTGTCTGGTTGGGTTTTTGGTTTTTTTTTTTTTTACATAAGCGGAATGTGCATTCTAGATCTGCCTTACCAGACTCTCTTGTAAGACTTTTGCCCCAAAAATAAAAATGCTGTAAAACACGTGGCAGAAACTTGGTGCTGTGCAATGTGCTTGTCCTCCTACTAACAAAGAAACAAAACCAGACCTCTGGTACTTGGAGAACTCCCTGCTGTAACATTCACAGATTCCAGCTTTTCCTTGCCTTCCTGCCAGCCCTGCGTGCAGCAGAGGCTCCTTTCATCAGGAATTGTGGTGCTAGGTGTGAAAAGCTTGCAAGAAGCGGGTGCTTTCTGCTCCTCCTGCTCCTTGGCTCTTGTGTGGGCACCTGCCCTGTCCCCAGCTGCTCAAGGACAGAGTGTGGGTCCAGCAGGATGAGTCTGGAGTTGGCTCTGTGCTGTGCTGGAAGCTTTCCTGTCTGCCTTGTGTGGAATTTTTCCCTTGCACGAGGAATCCTTGCAGTGCTTTGCCCTGCTCTGCTGCAGCCCCTGGCCTCTCCTCCCCGTGCTGTGCTCGGTGCTTCCAGGGAAGTGCAGAGTTTTGTGTCGGATGAACCAACAGCGCGTGGAACGGGAGAGCCTGGCAGATTTCCCTGGATCCATTCCTGCCCTCAGGCTCCCGTTTCAGCCCTCGGAGGGTGGATGGTGTGGAAGCTGGGGAATGGCTCCTGGCCGGTCCAGCTCACTCAGGGGAGCAGCAGCCGCTCTCCTGAGCCCAGCGGAGCGTGGCAGCCGTGCCTTGTCCCCCCTCGGTGCTGCTGCTGTTCCTCTGCCCCTTCTCAGGGCACCCATGGACTCCTGGCTCTCACCCTTTCAGCTGGAGCGGCCAAAATCTCCGACCTGCTGCAAGAAGAGCCGGTTCCAACCTTCCCACGGGGCTCAGCCCGGGCCTCCCTCTGCTCTGCAAACCCCGAGGAGCTGTGGAGAGGGCAGGGACGGGCTGGCCCTGCGCCTGCCTCCTCCTGCTCTCGATCTACCCTTCGGTGCTGCAGCAGCGAGGTGTGGAAAGCTGCTGGCTGTGGGGTCAGGCTGAGCCACCCACCTCCACCTGCCCCCGGATCACAGGGAGTGACTCGCCTGCTTTTTGAGGACAAAAGAGAGTTTGAAGGCGGATGCTTTTGTTCTTTCCGTTAACAGTGGGAGAAGGAAATCGAGCCCCGAAATGTGTGTTTGGTGAGCTCAGGCTTTTCAGGGAGGTTTAAAGGATGTGCTGGTTTTATATTTTGCCTTCACCTGCTCCTGCCGCCCCTCCCGGAGCTGCTCGGCCTCCCTGCGCTGCAGACATGATGACAACCGGGAGGAATGAGATGAGGAATTGAAAGAAGGGTGCGGCCGCCTTGCAATCGGCTGCGAAGAGGGAGAGGAAAAGCAGGATCCCTCCTTAATCCCTGACTTCATCCTCTAACGGGGCACAGGCTTCACCCAAACTTCCATCTGCTCCCTCAGCTGCGCCCAGAGCAGCAGCAAAACAACCTCCAGGCCGCTGTTCTGCCAGAGCCATCGGCTTCAAAAGCTTCGTTTTGATGAGGGGAAAAGGGAAAGAAGCTGCTTTCCTGCCCCCCACCCAAGACTCTGGAAAACTTGAGGCTGACAGCAGCGAGGAAAGTCCCTGCGAGGCTGGAACGGAGAGGCAGAGGAAAATATTTTGTAATTAGATAAGGGGCCAGTGAGGTCATTTTATTTGGAACAGGGTGTGAGATTTTTTTTTGGTCACTTTTGTTGAACAAGGGGAAAAATGAGGATAAAGTAGTATCATGAGGCTGTTTTGTTCTTGGAGCAGGTAAATCCAGAGGACAGCTTGCTGTGTGCCCTGCCCCATCCCTGCCCTCCCCACAGGCAGTGTGGGCTGGTTTATCCATCATTTATCTGCTGGAACTGTCCCTCCTGCACAGCATTGCTGTTAAAAATTGTTCCACAGAGCAAGCTTTTGCATCCAGAAGTGGGTTGGTTCTGAGTGTTGCCATGCTGAGCTGCCTGCAGGCTTTTATTTTTTCCTGTAACGTTGTAAAACGCAGATATCTGTTTCCTTAAGGGATGGCTCAGGGAGAAGCCAAGGTCTGATGAATGTTAGGGTTTGGGTTTTTTTCCTAAGAAGCAATTTAAAAAAAAATAAAAATCCAGTGCTGGATTTACAAAGTTCAGTGTTTAAAACTGAAGGACTGCACCATGTGTTTGACTTCCCTGCCTGGGAGCATTTGGAGGGTCTGGACTGAATTTCCAGATAGGCCTGCGAAGTTGTAATAACATTTCCATTGCCCATCAGCTTCCAGTTTTCATCAAGCCCTGGGGCTCAGCTGGCATGGACAGCGCTGAGAAAGCCGCCTGTGGCTGAGCCTCGTGGTTGGGCTCTTGCTCCATCCTGGCTGTTCCTGCAGCAGCTTTGCCCTTTGCTGGGCCCCGTTCCCTGTGCAGGAATCCTGGGATGCTGCAGCACAGTTCGGGTTTTTGTGTTGGACCCGGGTCCCTTCCTGCAGCGTCTGCCCCCTGCCAGAGCCTGCGGCTGTTGGTGAGGCCACGGAAAAGCTCCCAGGGCTGGAGCCCTCTGCTCTGGAGACAGGGATCCAGGGATCCAGGGATCCAGGCAGAGCTCAGAGCCCCTGGCAGGGCCTGAAGGGGCTCCAGGAGAGCTGAGAGGGACTGGGGACAAGGGATGGAGGGACAGGACACAGGGAATGGATCCCACAGATAGAGGGCAGGGATGGATGGGATACTGGGGAAAAATTCTTCCTTGACAGGGTTGTGAGGCGCTGGCACAGGGTGCCCAGAGCAGCTGTGGCTGCCCCTGATCCCTGGCAGTGCCCAAGGCCAGGCTGGACGGGGCTTGGAGCACCCTGGGACAGTGGAATTGTCCCTGCCATGGCAGGAGTGGAATGAGGTGATCTTCAAGGTCTCTTCCAAGCCAAAACATTTCAGGATTTCACACCTGCACGAAACTCCTCTGACAGATCCAACCCGTCTCCACTCTCACTTCTTGCACGGAGCAAATGGTGCTGAAGCCTCAGCCGGGGCTGTTTCTCCTCCCCAGCTGCCTGTGGCTGGCCCAGGTGCAGGGACAGGGGAGGGTGTTTTCAGGCTGCTCTCCTGCCTCACTCCACGGTGGGCAGAGGACAAAAGCTGCTGCTGCTGGTCCTGCTGGGGCAGGAGAGGCCTGAGCTTTGTGCTGCTCGGGCTGAGCTCGGGCCCACGCTCTGCTTTGCCCCTGGCACGGCCTGACCGCGCTGTGACCGAGGCCATGAGCTGCCAGCTCTGAGCCCCCCCTGGCTGCTGCTCCCACTCCTGAGTGCCCAACAGCCCGGGGTCACAGGGCCGCGGGTCCTTCCCATCCAATCTGTCACAAAAACTGGGGTGGGAGGGGTTGTTTCTGTGAACCACGGGGACCCCTGGGCAGAACGTTTCCCATCCCCTGTGCTCTGACACCGCTTCACTTTAATAACTCCACCCTCCAAAAGACGCCTTCCTGCATCCTGAAATGAGCTTGTAACGAGGCGTGAAGGACTCCACACCTGCAGAAACATCCCCCAGCCCAGCGGCAGCCCCGAGCCAGGCTCACCCAGGTTTTTTCTGTTTACATGTACATAGAGAGGTGTGTGTGCGTGTGTTGTGCAGGACTCCACCCCCTGCTCCCACGGAGATGCAGTTATTTTATGTAAGAGTATTTTTTTAGAATGGGTATTGCTTATTTCACTGTACGATTGCACTGTAACAGGTCTGGTCCCTGTGATGCTTTCAAGGCTGGAAATTCTTGTGTACTTTGCCCAGCACGGTGAAAAACAAACCACACAGAAGTAACAGGCATAAATATACAACTTTAAAAAAAATTACTGTTAAAGATTTATTGCAATAATACAATAAAATTTAGAAGAAAAAAACAAACAAACAAAAAAAAACCCCAACCAAACCAAACCATTTGTGTTCAGTTACATCTTAAGTCTGGAAGTTGCAAGAGAGGGGCTGTGGGGTTCCACAGGTGAGGAAGCCACCTCTGGGTGTCCCACTTGAGACCCTGAGACCCTGCACGGGCACCTGATTTTCAGCCCCTGAAATCAGGTTCTTCCCTGGCAGCCCAAATTGGCCGCCCCAGGTCACTGGTCACCACCAGAAGTCCCGGCCCCAACTGAAATTCCCGTGTTCATGCTACACAAAATGTTTTTTGTAAACTCTCAGCTGGCTGCCTTCAAATATTTATAATTACAGATATTCCTGCCCTCCCTCCCCCACCCCCCAGAACAACCTGGGAAAAGAATCCTGGTGATTGCACTCAAGGTTTGGACACACACAATTCTTCCTCAGCTACACATGTGCAAAACACTTTTAAAAAAACCACCACAACCTCGTGTTCAATTAAAAAACAAAGGTTCCATGGAAAGCCCCACCCCAACACATCTGAGCACCCTCACGGTGCCATTGTGCACTCTCAGGGTATGACAGGGTTGCAAATAAATTATTTTGGAAAACGTGGATAGGAAGTATATGGCTTAGAAAAGTTATTGTGTTGGATTTTCTTTCCCTAAGTTCGGTGACAGTGCACGAAGCTGAGTCATGGCCTGACCTTGCGGGGCACGAAGCACGAAGGCAGCAATGGAAAAGGGACTGAGATGCCTATTAAAAAACAACAGCAAAAAGGTATTTAGATGGTGGGGTCCAGTGCAAAATCCACGGGGAAGCAGAAGGGGCTGGGCTGTGAGCCCAGTTTCCAATACTGGCGAGCGCCGGCCGCTCAGAGCTGCGGGTGATGAAGCGCTGGGAGCCAACAAAGCCCTGGGCTCGGGCTGGCAGCGGGGCTGGGGGCACTGGCCCCCCTGGGGCTGCAGCAGGTTTTAGGTTCTCCTAAAACCAACCCAACTCTCAGAGCAGAGGAGCTGCAGGAGCGAGGGTGCCGCTGTCTGACAACGTGCGCCGTGCTCGCGCGGAGTTAAGGGTCTTTGGCTTAACAGAAAAAAAAAAAAAAAGGAAAATAAAGAGAAAAATTAGAAGAAACTACTGACAACGGATGCCCAAGGTCAGGGCTAACAGAAGCAGCTGCCGTGGTGGGGTGGGTGGCACAATGCTCAGCCAGGCCCCTGGCGTGGGGCACACGGGTGTCACTGCCACTCCGGGGACAGGCGGGGTCCCCAGGTGGGGACACGGGCAGCACTGGAGAGAACAGAGAAATCCACCACAAACACCCTGTGAGGTGGCTGGGAAAGCCAGCCCTGCAGCTGGGATCGGGCGGGGATGTGGCCGCTGGAGCCGCGTTGCTGGGGCAGGGGCAGGAATCTCCCTCAGATAGGGAGGGCAGGAGGCTCCTCCCTGGGCTGGGACTGGCCAGGAACCGCCCCAGCTCTAAATGTAAACGTTGGAAGCTCTGCTGAGCAAACCACCCCTGGGTGCCCCGTCCTGCAAGGCAGAGGAAGAGGAGGAGCCCTCGCTCACCAAATCACCTCTCAGCTCCCACCAGCCAGCCGTGCCAAGGAAACCAAGCCAACTTCTTGGCAGTCAGTAAACAACAAACCCCACCACGAGCACACGGTAAAATAGGGTTAAAAACACACGTAGTGTGGAGAGCGTGGGACTTTACCAGACTGGCTCGAAATGAGGTTTTTTTCTAATGCTAAAAAGTGGCAGCATGGTGTGGTAAGGGATGGATATTATTGCAACAATGCAATTCTGTATCAGCATCGAATGTGGGTCTAGCAAGAGAACGTCCAGTGTTTCTTTGGTGTATGGTATTAAGAGTACAGAGCCTGTGTGCCTCAGCACAACACAAAACTTCTACACCTACCAGTGGAAACAGCATGAAACAAGCCAGTTTTCTATGGCAAAACTGGGTAAAGATCCACAACCCAATCTAAACCGAGAGCAGTTTGCTGTGTGAATTCCCTGTCCATGCTGATCATCTGTATTAAAAATATGGCAACAGAGATTAGAAAACATGTTAAAAATGCATACTTTTCATGTCCTGAATGAAAAAAATTTAGAAATACGCATTTTTGCATTATGCAAGACAGATTTAAAACACACACACAAAGGAAAACCCTGTAAGGAGTTAAGAAAGTGGGAACTGCACTTGCACCTCTGTCCAGGACTGCGCCCTGAGCAGCCTTCCCTGCGCTCATCCCAATCCAAACACTCCAAAATGTGTTTCTTCTTCAGAAAGCAGAGCTGGAGGTCGCCGGGTCCTTTTCCAATCCTCGATGCAGACAGAACCGAGACACAAAGCGCCCTCGCGGGGAGCACGGAGCTAATTTACAAAACGGGGCCGTCACAGCCTTCGCGGGTAAATAAAAAGGTTTTTCTCCGGGTTTACAAAACTCAAGTCTGACCTTTCCTTTGTTCCAGGCACTACTTAACCAAACAGGTGAAGGCTGCCCACAGCCCAGCCGGGGAGGGGTTTGTGGCACGGCCCCCCACGCCCGCTAGCGGTGCCCGGTGTAGGCCTTGAGCCACGAGGTGACCGAGGCGGCGGCGGACGAGATCATCCCGCCCGCGCTGCTGCTGGCGATGGGCTGGGACACCTGCGAGCTCTGGCTCTGCAGCATCTCCACCTGCTGCGAGGGGATGTCACAGAACCTGGGGCTGGGCAGGTTCTCCCAGTCCGTGCCCAGGTCCGTCTCCTCGTCACTCACGTGCTCGTCGCCGCTCTCGTCCGTCTCGCCTGCCGCGCTGGGCTCCACGAACTCCATGGAGTCCTCCAGGTCAGCGCTGATTTCGAAGGGGCCGGACCTGTGGGGAGGACACGGTGCCATCCACAGCCCCTGGGTGCTGTCACCCCACAGCAGAGATCAACGCCCCGTCCCCCTCAGCCGGCAGAGGGAATTTTGTGTCACCACGGACACGACACAAACGCTTGGCTGAGGAAGGGACGGGGTTCCAGACCACGGAGCAGGAATGGAGAGAGAGCCGTTCTGCTCACACGCACAACACAGACAGCTGCTGGTGATAACTCAGGGCTCCACTGGTGGGAATCTTGGCTTGACGTGGAGCAGCTTGGATTTCCAACACCAGTCCTGGCCAGGCCAAGAGAGCTCAGCTCTGTCAGGCTGTACCCTGCCACTCACAGCTCTGGCACAGCTCATCACTGGACACTTCCCACTCTGCCTTGGGCAACTCCTCGACCTCCTTCTCACCCTGAGGCAGGCCACACATTGAACAGGCTGCCCAGAGAGCTGAGGGGTCTCCCCTGGAGCCACCCCAAATCCCCCACACACAATCACAGTGGGTCAGGCTGGAGGTCACCGCTGTGGCTCATCTGGTTCAATCTCCCTGCTGAGACAGGGATGTCCCAGAGCACAGGATTGGATCCAGATAGCTCTGGAATATCCCCAGTGAGGGACACTCCACACCTGTCTGGTCTCTGTCCAGGGCTCAGTCACTGCACAGGCGCGTTTTCCCTCACGTTCAGGTGCAATTTGTGGGCATCACTGCCCGCTCATTCCTCTGGTGCCATTGCTGGCCCCCAGGAGCACAGCCTGGTTTACAGCTGAGCCTTTCCTGCAGACAGGGACAGACAGGCCTGAGGATCCCTCTCAGCTGAGCAGCCCCTGCTCCCTCAGCCTTTCCTGGGCAGGGAGATGCCCCAGTCGTGGTGTCCCTGTTCTGAGCCATGGGCCGGATCTCCGCGGTCCTGCGGGTCCCACCTGCGCTGTGACTCAGAGTTCCCTGCTGCCGCTGCCTGGTGGGAGAGGCGATTGCACCCAGCCCGGGCCCGCTGCTCCCGGCTGCCTGGATTCCGTGGAAAAAGGCAAATTCCCCCCGGCAAGCAGCGTCCCTGGCAGAGTTCACTCCGCAAAACTGCCCCGTGAACGTGAGCAAGAGTTTGGTGGAATCATGGAACCCCCAAGATCACCGAGTCCAACCATTTAACACAGGCAAGAGTTTGTCCAGCCTCGGTGGGAGGAGCCTAAAGCAGTGATTTGTCATGGGAAATATTAATCCAGATAATTAAAGCTTGCTAAAATTATAAGCGTATGAAAAAAAAAAAGCAGCATATAAAGGAGATTGTCAGGCAACCACAGGCTTAAGTAGCGAAAGGAAAATAAAGAGAGCTGGTTGCTGCAAACTTTGCAGCCAGCTGAGAAATGAAAGGCAAACGCTCCTCTTTCATAATCTGGGAAGGAATGGGAGCTCTGCCTGCTGGCAAAGCCTTTTGCTCCACACGGCACCAGCAGCAGGGAGTCATCAGGGCTGAGGGCAGCAGGGACCATTAGATCAGCTGCAGTGACCTCTCTAGCAAAGGCCAGGCGTCCCACCCGCTCTCCTGCCCTGAGCTCAGCAGCTCCTGCCCGATGACAGCATCCATTCCAGAAACTCATCCAGCCTTCAGAGGATGATAGAAGGAAACAGAATCCCCACCTTCATTCCTGTGGGTAATTAATGTCTCTGCTAAGTGCATGTGCCTCGTTTCAACCAACTCACGCTCTTTGCTCCCAGTGGATTCTGTAAAGCCACTCAACGGCCTGGTGGGTATTTTATCCAACTCTCCTGTAAGCCTTTCTTTGACTCTCTGGACTCAGGTGATGCATGTGGAGCTCTGTGACACCTGCACAGGTGCCCACTGCAGCCCCTGGACCTTTTAGAGCAGCTGCTTTCCTTTGAGGACACAGCTCTCCATCCTCTGGGCATCTCCAGCACTCCATTTTCAGGCAAGGGGCAGCAAGCACAGATTTTTGCCCAAAATCTTTTACAAAGATGTGTCTGAGCTGAATCAGTAGGAATATACCCAGAGAACACCAGGAAGTGGGAACAGGCAGCTCCTCTTAGTGGCATTGCAGGTTTTTGAATAAAACCAGATCCGTACAAGAGAACAAAGCAGAAAAGCAGATTTTTGAACGTTTATGTGTTTAAGGGGGGAATAAAACACCAGGCACATCAAAGAAATATTTGCAGACTGTCTTTGGGGAAAAGTGACTTTTGCCTGGGTTATCCCAATGGGGAAACCAGTGTTGTTTGCTTTCTTATATTTAACTTGTAAAAAAATGAAATAAATTAGTAAACCTGGTGCGTGCAGGCCAGAACTGTCGTTCTGTTCATCATGTTCTAAGCTAAGAGAACAGTTGTCTTTAATCTTAATTTACATATAAATGAGTATAATTTAAAGGGTCAGCTTTGGTCTAGGCAGTTCATTGACTGGGAGTATTTTGGGAAAGGTTTGCCTGGGATTCTTTTCAGGGTTTGTGTTGCTGGATGCTCTCAGGTTGGCAGCGTCATGCTCAGAGCTGCCTGGCATTTGTGCTGCTGTTCCCCGCTCCTGGGTGAGGGGAAATAAGTTCATCATCAGCTGCAAAGCCTCCAGCTGAGCCTGCCATAGGCAGAAGCACAGCAAACACACGTCTGTGAAATCTAATTCCCATCCAGGAGCCCCTTTTTCTGTCCAGTCTTTCCTCCTCCTGGAAGTGCCCTGATTTCTGTGCTGAGGACTGACCTGTAGGCACAGCAGGAGAGAATTTCCCTCACAAACAACAAGGCAAAGGCGTAAATTCAAAAGGGATTCAGCCACAGGGGAGTTGGTATTTTGCTTTTCTTACCTGCCCAAGTTCTCGGTGTCTGGGCTGACCAGGTACATGAGGTTCCTGAGGGTGTGCAGGGGGTGCAACAGATCTAAATTTACATGCTGACATGGGGAAGGGAAAAAAAACAACAAATCATGATCAGGTCCTGAAGGAAACCAGCAGGCACAGCTGATATTTAAAAAGCTTTTTAAAAGATATCAAATGTGCATCCCACCTACCTGAGAGAAGCAGAGGTGAAGGATATTAGCATTCAGCTTCTTCACTGCCCGTGTGAACCTGTGTCTGCTGAGATTCTCTCCACAGAATTCACTGTTAAAACACCACAAAAATACACAGAAAGCAAAATGCTGTGAGAATACACTTACTGGAGGCATCAGCATCCCATGCCCTGGCTTCCTAACAAATCCTGGGGTACAAATCCTCACAGTGAGCACTTCTTCAAAGTCTACAGCCAGTTTTAGAGTGCTGAGATTAATTTTAAAGCTAGCAGGACTGAGAGCATTTTATCAACAAGCTCTGCTTGCCCTGGCCTCACCAGTTTCCACAGGACAGGTGGTGTGAACTGTAGGGAACTCAGATCCACCAGAGCCAAACTGTTTCAGATCTCCTTTGAAATCTTGCATCATTTCCTGTTCCCAACCTTTTCTTTCTGTGAGGGCTGAACACCCAAACAAAATCAGAGACTCACAGAATGGTTTGGGTTGGAAGGGACCTTCAAAATCATCTGGTTCCACCCCCCCAGCCACGAGGTGGGAAAAAGCTGAAACCCCACACAACTTTTGCGCCCTCACTTTGACAACCACTATTTTAAAACACTGAAAAGAATCTCAGCAGCACATCTGGGAGCCCTGGGAGTGTGACCAGGTCTGCAGCTCCTTCTGTGCACATCCCAGCTGCTCCACACAGACACCAAAACTCCAACAGTGCCCTCAAATGGGGTTTGTGCAGTGTGTGCTCCCCGTGGGTGTTTTATCCCTTTGGGAATTACCCTGCTGCCATCCCAGGGTTTGTCCTGCAGCACAGGAGGCAGCAGAGCTGTTCAAGAGCTGCTGGGTTGAGCTGGGATTTTGTGAAGCACAGTGGGGTCCAATAAAATGAGAAGTGCCATTCATGCACTGCCATATTCCATCTCTCATTTGAGGATGCTGAATATGTCAGTCAGAGAGGTGTTTTTTTCAACTGTGATGGTTGGACTCCCTCTCAGGAAGTAAAAAAGGAGGGAGGGACTGTTAACTGTGGTCTAAAATCCTGCCAGCCCTCCCCTCAAACAGCACAAAAACCCACAAGCCACCTATGTTACCAAAATCTCTTCCAGTTCATGATTTTGTTCCTCAGACTAAACTGATCTAAGGTCACTGATTCCCCTGCTGTGTTTCCACTTGCCTGTTGCAGAGCTTCTTGGGAAGATTTACATCAAGTATGAGAGACAAAGTGTTAACGAGCTGAGTTGCATAGCACAATGCAGCACTGATGGTGTGAGCAGGGTTGTTATGTTCCATATCTGAAAGAAATATAAAAAAACAACATGAAATTTCTGTTTTAAATGAAGCTTCACTGGGTGTGTTAATATGTTCCTGGAGTCTACTCTGGAATATGTCATTTCTAAGTATGGAGAACAGCCTGAATCTAGCAATCACTTCCAGTGAAATCTGTCAGAAGTTGGAAGAAAATAGTAATTCTTGGAATTCCTGTTAAGATGATGACATGTGAACTGTGTCAAAACTGTGAATAATTAACTTTCTCTATTTCACTGTGCTGTGTAGCCAGCGAGCACTTCACGCAAAAGATTTCAGCAGACCGATCATAAAATCACAGAATGGTTTGGGTTGGAAGGGACCTTAAAGACCACCCAGCTCAAACTGGGCAGGGAACCTTCTCCCAAAATCCCTATTCTGGCATTTATTTCTGGCTGAGGCTGAGAACAAACAGACCACCCTACCGCTCCTCAGAGCCTTCTGCTGGCACCCAAACCTTCTGCAGTGTCCCAGCTGCCCTAACAGCAGGCTGTGGCCCTTACCAGGTCCCTGTGTGGTTTTCTTCTCCTCCACCCAGCTGTAGTAAGCGGAGTAGTCCCCGTTGTTGGGGAGGATGATCCAGGGCCCCGTGATGCTGATGCTGGTGTCCCCGTTGTGGTCGTCACACACCCACCTCCCGGACAGGTACGTGGTTCTCCGAGCCTCCGCCAGCTTGCTCACAGTGCTGGAGGTCATGGCATTGTCACTCTCTGAGGACACGTCCGCAGGGTCCCTGCAGGGCCCACAGGAGGGTGGGGAGTGGTTGAAAACAGAACCCAAGGTGAGTTTGGCGGGCGCTGATTTCGCCGAGGGCAAAGCGCTCGTAGGAACGCGCCTGCAAACTCCTCAGTCCCAAAAGTGTCGCTGTCTGCGGGGTCCCCTGGGCTGGGATCACCCACATTCAGGTGGTTTGAGTTCGTGATTGCCCTTTATTCTCAGCTTGATCAGCAAAGGAGATGCAGAATTTTCAAAGTTGTTTATTCTTTCTTATCTAAGGAATATTCTCTCTNGACATGAAAAAGAAGGGGAAATGACACACCACGTGTAAAAACCCTCCATCTTAGTTCTGAACTTCTTATCATAACAATGTCACAAACTCATATTTTTACGTTCTAACAGTCTAATTTATACTCTACTTATCTTTTGTGACCTGTAATTCTTCCTGCAATGATGGTAATTTTTTCCAGGGACTCAAACCAAACCCATGAGGGTCTTGGGCATCGTGCCAAGGCCTCTGAGCCCTTCACTCAGGTTCTGAGGCATCCATGGGAACACCCTGGACTCCAACAAAAACTACTTTCATCATTTGTTCTAGGGTTTTTAACTGGATGTTTTTATAGAATCCAGGAATGGTGTGGGTTGGGAAGGTCCTTCTGGAACACTTCTGCAAAACTCCTCGCTCCCAAAACTAGTTGCGTTTTTTCTGGGATTTTTAATTGGCTGTTTTTGTAGAATCCTAGAAAGGTTTGGGTTGGAAGGGGCTTTACAGACCACCCCATTCCACCTCTGCTGTGGGCAGGGACACCTTCCACTGTCCCAGGCTGCTCCAAGCCCTGTCCAGCTGGCCTTGAACACTCCCAGGGATGGGGAAATCCATATTTTAAGGAGTTTAACACTGGACATGCAGCTCAGATCTCACAGTGGGGAGATGCAAACACCTCCAGGTTCAGACCCTTCTGTCCTGACTCTCCACCCGTGGGTGAGAACACAACTCCTCCTCCCCACAGCCCCTAAGGGAGCCAGACCACCTCCCTCAGACTGACACAGCTCCCTTCTGGCTGCCCAAATCCAAGCAAAAAGATCCCAAAAAGGACAAGGCTGCCATACCTCATGCTTGTCTTCACCTCCTCCATGGGGAAGATGACCGAGGTCAGCTCCAGGATGTGCGTCCGCCGCAGGTTTGCCAGGTGCTCGTACTGCGTCTTCAGCTCGTAGGTTTTTTTCTCCACCAGGTCTCCCAGCTTCCTGTTGTGCCTCTGGATCTTCTCCTTCTTCTCCTGGTGCCTCTGGGCCCTGCGATAATGCTTCTGGTTCTCCTCTTTAATCCTCAGCAGCCCCTCCGTGTCTGTGAGAACGGCAGCAGATGTTATCCCTTGGAAAAAGGAGCTGGGAGGTGCTTGTAGGAAAAGCTTGAGAAAAGCTTGATTAATATTTATGGAAAACAAGATCTATGGCAGCTTAAAACAGAAAACCCTGCTAAACTGTTAACATCTTCCAGCTGCTCAGCGGTACAACTTTTTAATCTCCTCTGAAGATCTCCAAAGAGGCTGCAACTGGGATTATTCTTTCCCTATCTTTTACCCAGCTATTTTTGGATTTGGAGCACAAAAGCCAAGATTTCCCAGTTTAATTAAACTCCTGAGGTAATCATCCTGACAGAAATAGCCTGACTGTACACGTTTTGCATCCTGCTGGCCAAAAAAGCCCTGCCCTGCCTGCAGCCAAAATCAAGAGCAGATAGCATCTTCATTCAGCATTTCTGGCACCTCTGCTGCTGTCAGTGCGGGTTGTTTGGGCTTCACTTGTGGATGTGCTCTCCCAGCACTCGGATCCCAAGAGTGCAGGCTCCTTGTTCCCACAGGGAACACTGCCCATCATCTCCCTTTCCACTCACAAAATGGGAATTGTGCTCCTGGGCTGAAGTGCTGCAGCTGCCCGGATTCACCCCCCGCGTCAGGCACGCTGAGGATTGGGAAAATACCCTGCAAGAGCATCTTGAACCATCCAAGGTTGGGCCTGATGATCTTAGAGGTCTTTTGCAGCCCTGATGATCCTATAATCTGCTAATTCAGGTATAAAACAAGTGGCTGCAGTAATGCTCCCACAAACAGAGAGTCAACCACCTCTGTCTTTTGAAAGGTTTCTTGTGCTCTCCCCAAATACGTGTTTCAAACTCTCCCTGTGCCCTCGTTTGAAGGGTGCCTGCTCCTGCAGACACAGAGGCTGCTTTCTCTGAACATCAGGAATTATTTCCAGCCATCTGATCTGCTGCAATCCGTGGTTTGTCTGGTAGGAAGGAAGATCTGGTATGTGGGAGATGCAAAGTCCCAAATTAAAGGAGGTGAGAAAAGCTCCTCCATGCAGATAAGAACTAATAATCCTCAGGTTTATAGAACATAAATAAGTGACCCCTGCTAGAGGAGCAGTAGAAAAATCCACTTTTCTCTGAGCCATACCAGAATCCCTACGTGACAGCGCTAATTCCCTTTCCTTTAAGCAGTCCTGTAACATCAACAGAAAATCAATTAACACTTGCATTCATATTCCCAAACTTTCCCTTTGCAAGAAGAACAGGAGACAGGAGGAGGAGGAAAAGGTCCATCTGTTCCATTTTCACATTCATATTTGACTTGAAAGGCTACTTTTTCCAAGTGAACTCCCTTCCCTGCAGGTCCAACAGCAATTATTTGGGAGCAGGGGAGACGCTGCACTCAGGTTTCCTCTTCAGTGCACAAACAACCGTCCTGCTCTCTGCACAGCACCTCTGCTTTATGACCCAGCTCATGAGGTGATTAAAAACCTGTCCCCAGGAGTATTTCAGCACACCACTGTGTCCCACACAGCTGCACTGCCTGATAAATGCAAGCCCAGGCACACTGATCTCTGCCCAGAGAGCTCTGCCAGGTATTTGCAAGCCTGTCTCCTTGAACTGCTCTGCACAGAAAGAAGGCAAACACACAGGATTTAAAACATTATTTTAAGCACCACCAATTATTGAGGTTTCCAGGAGAGGCAACTCCAAAAGCAGGAGCCCAATGTTCTAGAAATTGCTTTTATTTCGGAAAATTAAACTATGCCACATCCAAGAGCAGAGAAACAACCTTTTCAGGCTTTTTAATGTGGCCCAAAAGTGACCGAGTTGGATCCTGATCTGTTGGCTACTCACAGCTAGAATTAATTTCTGGTCTCCCTCCAAAAGCAACTGAGCTAACAATAGGTTAGTTGGGCAATAGTCAGCTCGGTTTTTAGGTTAAATCTAATCAAATTCACTGTGAATCAAGAGAAGCTGCAAAAGCTGCAGATAATAAATTCAACAGAAGAGAACGTGCACCTTGACCTCCACTCCCTGCTTGGTCCTAACACTGTGCCACCTTCAGAGCAGAGCATTTTGAGAAAAGGTGACTAATTCCTTAAAGTCACACTGATTTCCTCTTCTTCTTTCTTCACAGGCAAAAGACAAAAAGTCATAACCTAATCTCCATAACAATAACCTTCTACCTACTGCAAAGCTTGTTTTTCTTCAACTTCCTCTTCTCTAAACCAAACACAAATTTTCTTAGCAGTTCTGTTTCATTTCCAATACTCAGACTTTTCCCAGGTGATTTGTATCTTTCTTAAATTGTTTAAATTGGACACCAGGCTCCCACTGAAGTCACAGCAATACCTGGCACAGCAGGACAACTGCTTCCATCTTAAATACAGCACTTCTATTATTTCACCCAGAAAGAGGCCTCAACCTTTCTGGAGCAGCACGAGATTGATGATTTTTATTTAATTTGCAATTCCCCAGATCCCCTCCTGCCAAATCTCACCACCATCCCCCATTCTGGGTTTGTGTTTCTCTTTACAACAACGTGCACCTTGACTTTGTGCTTTTCAGATGATGCTGTCTATTTATCTGCACGGTTCTGAATTTGTTCAAAATTCCTGCTCTCCACAGGAGTCATTTCACCATCCAGCCTGGCTTCCTCCATTCCACTGAGCTATTATGGGAAATGCTGAGGAGAACTGGGCCAGGAACTGGCTCCTGCTGAGTTCCACCTGTCTCACCTCCTCATCCTGACCAGTGTCTCTTTGAGTGCAGCTTTTCTAACTTTTTGTGATGACCTTGCAGGGGTTACACCCAGAGCAAATTTTGTTTGCTCACAAGACAGTTTCAGGCAGTGCTCAAATCCAAGTGATGTGCAGCTTCTGCTTCATCCTCCACTGATCTCCAGAGGAGGGGTTGATTTGACGTGGATACCATGGCATAAATAACACAACATGGATTTGAAATGAACATGATAACCAAGTGATGCCTATTTTTTCAGCACTTTATCTGTCAGTTACCAGCAAAGCCGCCCAGGTCTGTGTCATCACTTTGAGGTTCTCCCTTCCTGCACCCTCTGAAAGCAGGCACTGTTTTCAGCTTCCTCAGACACCCTCATGTGTTCCCAAGTGCTCCACAGACCATTTCAGCCTGCTCCTTGGGTTCCATATAAAGCAAATTAATGTCTAGCTGTCTGCTTGCTTTCCTCAGCCTGCAGTCCCCTCATGATGTAGGATTTCACCTGGCCAAGCAGCTGGTCACATTTTCTTTGCAGGAAGACAAAAGAAAGGCAGCACTGAATGAATGCTTCAGACTTCTCTGCACTGTTATTTGCTCTCTTTGCTCTTAACTCACACACTTGTCTGCTCCTTCACCTTTTCTTTATCATCCATTTATTATTGTTACTATCCACCCTCTTTACAACTTGAAAATAATTTTACATCTCAGCCTTTTTGATTTTTCACCTCAAAGCTAATCCTTTATGACTCTTCTCAGGTTATGCCTCTCCTTCCACTCTCTGTGTGGCTTCTCCTGAATTTCAAGCCATAAAAATATCCCAGATTCAATCAATATGCTTATATTATATAGATGAATATATATCCTCCACTTCCCTTGCAGGTAGATTGTAAAGAGAGCTGCATATTCTCTTCTGAAAAAACCGACCCTGCAAATTTAGTGTAAAACAATCTAATGGGCTTCAAAAACTGAAGTTTCTGAATGGAGCCTACAGTGTATTTCAGTGACTCTTGCTCTAGTAGGATTTTAGGATTTTCAGACAGCTGTGGGTTAAAATTCAGCAGTTTCAGGAAATCTGTGACAGCTGCAGAGCTGTTTGCTCCTCTTTATCAAGAGGAAGTGATCAGAAACACCACACTGAATGAAGCCATCTCTAGGGACACAGCCAGAGTCACAGGCTGCTGAGCATTTGCTCTTAAAGCTGTTGCAAAACCATCTCCATCCAGCTGAATAACAGTCTGCTGTTTGCTAATTAAAACCCAAGCATAAAAAGGCCAAAATCCACTCAGTGATTTGCCTTCAAGCTGATTTAGGAAGCCATGGTTTGGAAATTCACCGTTTTTAAAAAAAAAAACCTAATGCTCAAATTCACCTCAACTGATTTTTCACTCTCAGGCACAAGGAGTTTTTCCACATCACAAAAGCACAGGCATTACTCACGTCTTGTTATTTCATCATTTTCTTTGCAAATGGTCTGTTTCAGCTGCTCAATCCTCATCTTGCAAGACATTATTTTCCATCTCTGAAAAAGAACATTCAGCAACTCTAGGGCACAAACGACTTCAAACACGCTCAACTAATGATTAACAACAAAGCCAGCAGCTTAAGTGCAAAAGTAGCAGGATGCTCTTGGATGGATCAAACAACTGAATATTTCATACAGTGTTTTGTGCACAGAAAAATGCAACAAACGACATAAAATGAGTGCTTAGTATGAAGTTAATCAGTAAAATAAGTTATTGAATAAATATCTAGTGAGAAATTAAAAATTCAGACAGCTTGGAACACTCTGCTGGTACAGCCCATTTCAGTTTTGCTTACAACAGGCTCTTTGGGAAAGCAACACGATGCCCTCAAGGTAAACTGTAACTTTAAACTATGAGATCTAGGAATTCAGAGTTTAAAAACCGTGGAGCACTTGGAGCAACTCACCAGCTGATCGTTTATTTTTTTCCCTTCCATGGCCTTCAAAACACTGGAGGAAAAAACAGGATTGAAAGTTTTATGATTATCTGGACTCTGTCTTCAGCAACAGTGTGTTAAAAGAGACTGTTTCCTTTTATGAGATCTCTTAGGTTTTATATCAATTTAATAAATACAACTTACTGTTTTTGGAATTCTCTCTGTTTGGTTTTAAGATGCATCAGCCTTTCTTTCTTCTCTGAAAACCTGGAAGAGATTAAATTCTTTTATTGATATTTTGCACAATTACAGCATTGTAAGCTGTCTGAAAAAGATAATAAAATGGAAGCTTGGGGATTCTCCAAACCTCAGCTATCTGTCTTCATCTTGGGAAGTTAATGGCTAAATCTGTAAAGCTCTTGCAGAATTCTAGAGCATGTGTCTCACTGGAATTGCAACAGAACCTCTAAGCTGGAGAAACATCAGAGTGTCAAACTATCAAACAAATTGCAAATTACTGCTATTTCTAGATTTATAGCTTAGCAAGATCAGTATTTTGTGTGCTATAAAAAAACATTGAGTACTTTAAAAACCTTCAGTCACTGGAGAAATTAAGACAATATTTCACACAGCCCATGACCCAAATGTCTGCTTCAGCTCTGCTTCGCTGGATTCTGGGATATGGGAACTGATCAGAAAGGAATTTCTTCAGGATTCATCATCCTGTGTTCTCACCCTTTGAGAATACAGAAGCCATGTTCTGCCCCCCCTATTGTTCCACAATTCATCCACAATTGTTCCATAATTCATTCTGCTTTCCTCTGCAACACGTAGAACTGACAATTTCATCCTTGCAGAGCTGGGATATTTGCAGATGCCCCATCCCTGGAAGTGTTCAAGGCCAGGCAGGATGGGGCATGAAGGTGTCCCTGGCCATGGCAGGGGTTGGAACTAGATGGTCCTTAAGGTCCCTTCCAACCCAAACGATGTGGTTTTAGGATTTTATCTTTATTTCATGGATATTTAAGCTTTTACACTAAGCCTCGACAGGATGACATCTTGGATTTCCCACTCCGTTACTCTGTGGATTTGGTTTCAGGTAAAACTTCAAAATGCTTCACTTTTTTCCTTCAAGTGCTGAAATCTGAAAGCTTAGTGACTACATTTGGATCCAGAGCGTGTGTAACCACCCTCCCAGACGACATTAGCATTAGAACAACAAAACCACTGGCTGCTGCTTCTGCAGTCAAGCAAAAGAATCTGCTTTCCTTCCAAAACAAACCCAAACCAAGCGCAGGTGCTCGGCACAAAAGCCAGAGGCCACACGTGAGCTGGAGGAATGTGGTGCAACTGGAGGCCAGCTCGTCCCCTCTTCCTGTGTGTCCTCACCCCAAGAGTCACCCCGGAGATGACAAAAGGTCCTGCATGAGGCTCCTGTTTAGCAGGGAGCTGTCACACCTCCTGCACCACCAGAAATGCCCCGGCCCGGAAACACAGAGCTCAGCAGGCACAGAGCTCTGGGTAATTTGGCAATTTCTGGCTTTCGGAGCTGACTGAACACAATTGCCCAATTCCCCGCCCATCACGTCAGCAAGAAGTTGAATGATCTGTCAAAGAACACGGGAATAAATTAAGTTCTGACTGTGGAGGGGAGACAGAAATATTTGTGGGAGCCTGTAGAAATTCCAGCTCACCACGCGCCTCATCAAGCGGCTCCTACCGACTTCTCCAGCAGATTTCTCCTCAGCAAACATTTCCACTGCTTTATATAGCTCTGATTTTAATTGCACTGCATCCTGCAACTCGTTCTTCTTTAGATATCTTTAGCCTTTCAATTTGGCAAAGAAACAAAACTCGGGATGAATTGTGATAGGAACTACCATAAAATGTAAACCGAGAGGAGAGAACATCTTAAATTACCCAGGAAACGTTTCTCTTTCCTCAATCTCACGTTAAGGTGAGATTTTCTGTGGTTGCCTGGCTTATTTCCACATGTTCATGATTAGAGAGAGGGGCTTCCTAATCTCCAGGAGCTGATTAATGCTGAAGGAGCTGAGGGCACCATACTCTCTGTAACTCCCTTGCTGAAAAAAGTCAATATTCTTAATCATAACCCATAGCTTGGAGAAATTAGCCAGGCTCAGACGTCACAATTACATTGTCTTTGGCTTTTGCCATCTGCAGACACACAAAGCAAAGCAGTTCAGCAGTCTGGGAAACACACTCTGAGAATTTATGCACATGACAGGCTGGAGGACACTCCCAGGAGGAAGAAGAACCTCGGAGCTCAGACCAACATCAAGATGTCAGCTTGGCTTTTGAAGGTACAACACATTACTCATGGAAAGAAGGATGTCAGTGACTGTTTTACTGCAGGACTTCTGGACTACTCATCCTTAATTGTAGCTCTCCTGAAGTAATTAATCTCAACAGCTCCTCAGTCTCTCCCCCTCACAGATACGGGGTGTGATTTTTTGCCAGACAGATGAAAAACTTCCAATTTTACTGTAGCTCTTCTAAAAATCAGCACACAAAATAATCCCATGAAATCTGATATAATTAGAACACGAAATTGTTTGTCTTCATATAAGGAAAATTCACCAGAAAATTCTAAAGATAAACCAGTAGCTGGATTCAAGGAGTAATGCTTGGTTTCTTTACATTTAACCAGGAAGATAATAATCCTTCTCCCCCCATCTGTAACACTTCAAAAAGACAAATGGGAGGCCCAAGTGCCCCCAAACACTTCCACATCCTGAATTTCTCACACCGAGCCACTCAGCAAAGCCCTTGTCACGACACTCCTCCAGCACTGGCTGATCTAAAATTAACCCAGGCAGTACTAGAAGGCATAAAATAAACAAATAAATAAGGATGGCTGTAAACAGCAGCTGAAAGGCAGCCAGTGAACTGCACCTGTCCCTGCATGGCTTGGCCCTGGTGGTGCCTGGTCACCATTTCAAACACCTCCCCCTCTCCCAGGGCTCACATCACAAGAGATTCAAACACCCACAAAGAGCAAACAAAGAAAACTGACCTGTTCCCCACTCTTACATCAGTCACGCCAAATATTAATTACAGAACGCAAACAAAACATTTCAGGCACAGTTTAAACATAATCCCATTATCCTCAAAACCCAAGCTTTTGTTCCCACACAGTGTTCCTGCAGCCATCGAGGATATTTAGGTTGTTAACATTGTGTTATTCACACAGGTGTGCTGCTCTTTAAATTCATTAAAATAAATTTGGCTTTTTTAATGAATTGCACTACTGCAATTCATTCATGGAGAAGTTCTGAGCAGCAGGAGAAACAAAGCCTGGGGAAATGGAGTGTGTGGAGATGCCCCAGGTTAATACAACAGCAGTGACCCCCTGAGATGGAACTGCGATGTCCAGTCAGAGAAGAGGAAAAAAAGACCAAAAAACAAAATAAAACGAGATAGAATCCTTGCAGTTAAAAACCACAATGTAAATACACAGGAGCTTTTCCAGCCACACACAAATGGGGCAGTGAAAGCTTCTCAGGAGGATGCAGTGACAACTGTCAGACAGAAAAGCTGATCCTGTCTCATGTGAGAAGATAAAGAGGGTTTTCTCTTACACTGCTGCTTCTGGCACTTTGGCTAAAGCTGCTTCTTTATGACTTCATTTTTCTGATGGGCAGAGACTCCTTAAGCCTTGGTTAATACAGAACAACAGTGCTTCAACTCTAACAAAGACTACAATTGAATTTCTATAATTAAACCTGACGTTTAGCCAAAAACTTAAGTCTGCAAAAGAAGACAGGAAAAAAACCCAAAACTTGGTTTGTGTTCCAAGCTCCACATCCAATCTTTTAATAGAATCTGCAGAAAACCCCAAGCAGTCTCACACAACTACACGTTTTCCACCTATTTTAGAAAGGCTAAATCTAGTTTGTGGCTCTACAACGCAGCTTTTTTTATATTAAAAAAGAAAAAGAAAGGAAAGCCATCCAGCGACAGGGTAAGGTCTCAGTTTTCTGCAAGCTGACTCACACTGGCTGATGGCCTCTCGACACTGCCGTGGATGTTGGTGGGTGAAAGGCACCACTGTCCCCTTGGTTCTGGGGACACAAGGAGCCTTTGGAGCGAGGACACCGCCCGCTGCTTGCCACCTTCCCAAAATAGCTGCAGGAATCACTCCCAGCAGCTGCTAACGAAGTGCAGAACACGGTGGGAGCCAAGGATCAGAGCCCTTCCAGACATGGCACCGGGAGACTTTTTAAGAATCTGTGAACAACAGCGGTGGAGGAGCCCTCTGAGTCACAGCATGAGAAAATTTGTTTATGGGCATAGCACTCATGCAGCCTCCCTGAGGGAGAGCCAGCGCTCCAAAAGGAGCAGGATGGCACACGATTAACTCGAGTGGAGTATTTTATTTTATTTTTTTTTTGTAATGCTAAAGGAGGGGGGTGTCCACACTCAGGGGTGTACACACGACACTATGATTCGTTTCCTTCTTACACGCCTAATTTTGCTTAACGATTTAGAAAACTACTGTTTCGAGGAGCGTTGACGAAAACAGGTAACCCGTTTGAAATAACGCTGCACGGCTCTCTGCGCCCTGAACTGCCCGCAGCTTCTGTGGCTACATCGACACGGACTGAGTGAAAGTCAGGCTGATTCCTTAACCATTATTACTAAAACTATTATTACGCCAAGGCTCGTCCTGCGGTGTCCGCCCAGCCCCGGGGTGGGCCCGGCAGCCCCCGGAGCGTCCCCCGCCCACACCCCGAGCCCCCCGAGCGCCGGGACAGCGGGCAAAGGACACACCCCGGGCCCTCATCCCCGGCCCCGAGGCACGGCGACCCGCAGCAGGGCAGGGAGAAGCCGGCCCGTCCCCCTCAGCGCCGCCGGTACCTCTCGGAGTCGCGCCCGTCGAAGAAGACGAAGTCGCCGCTCTGCACGCACTTGGCGCAGGTGAGGCGGCGGCGCGTGGTGTTGCAGAGCGGGCACCGCTCCACCGCCACGTAGAGACCCTCGGCGTCCTCCTCGGCGCCGCGCAGAGCCCCGGGCCCGGCGCCGCTGTCCCCGCCCGGCCCCGCGGGCTGCGGCCGGCGGCCGCTGGGAGCCGCCATGTTGGGCGCCCTTGGTCACGTGGGACGCTGTTGCCGGGCAGGGCATTGTGGGAAGGGGCGCTGAGGCGGGAGCGGGGGAGGGCGCGGGACGGGCCGCGCTCCGCCGGGAAAATCACGATTTTTAATAGAAACTGCGACTTTTTCGTGCTGTAGAAAGAAAGGGGGCACTCCTGCCCTGCGCCCAGAGCCATGAGGATGTTGTATTCCCGTTATTGGGGCTTCACGGTGGGTAGGCGTAGCATAAGCCAGTCAGTAATGATGCTGTGGGGAGTGCGGCTCCCGATCAATGCACGGCCCTGTCTTTAAAATAACATCCAAATTGCTTTGGCCCAGGAGTAAATACCCGTGCACATCCTTAAATCCGGCGGAGTTTGCCCCAACCCAGCCTCCATGGTGGAGCGAGGATGAGGAGTAAAATACAGAGGATATAGCAGGGGTAAGGAGAAGGAAGCAGCTCCACTGGAGTAGGGAAAAGACCTTTAAAAAATAACCCAGTTCCACCCTCCTCACCTCAAAAAGGACACCCTGCACTACACCAGGTGCTCTTAAGTTCCTCCAACCCGGTCTTGGACAGTTCCAGGAATGGGGCAGCCACAGCTTCTTTAGGCAATCTGTGCCAGGGCCTCACCTCTTCCTTCTGAGTAAAGAAATGTTTCCTGATAACTAATATTTCCTAATGTGAACCTATTCTCAGTTTGAAACCATTCCTGCTTCTGTCTGTAGTGGGCAACACCAGGCAATTAGAGGAGACACAGGCCACAGAAACCAGAATAATATAATAGAAATTGAACTGTAACAAAATATTGCCCTACCATTTTTTAATATATTTTGTTTTTAAGATCCATACCCAGCCTCTATCTTTTCCCCCTCCCCAGTGTTATCAAACACTGAGCAGGAACAGCACAGTGGAGGTAGAACCAAGACTGTTGTTTTTAAGACAAGTTACCACAGCAAACATTAACTTAATCAGTAGCTCAGTGAAAAGGCACAGAGCCCATTCCTTATCTCTAAGACTTTATCTGTGTTTCTAAAGAGCACTAATTTTGCCACTGAAAGCATGTGGAGGGCTCTTAAGCAAAACGTGATTTCTTGAAGAGGGCTCATCTTAGATGAACTTTTTTTCCCCTCCACCACCTCAATAAAACCAGGATGTTTTCACTTACAAAAGATTATTTTAACTGAAGCTCATCAGCTGCTACTACAGCTGCAGTGCAAATAAAAGTCCAGCCGTGGCTGTGGAAAGTCTCTAGCATTAGATAGCAAACAGAAAAGTAAGCCTGTGTTTAAAATAGACTTGAGTGTGGAAATCCAGAGTTTGACAGAGAAACTGATAACAGCTCAGACCAGCTTATCATGAGGAAGTGCACAAAGTTTTTCCAACTCATTTCCAGAGAAGCAGGGAGATAGATATGAAAACACTTGTGAGAGACACATAACAGATACAGAAGATGAAGTCACACCCTCACCGAATCAGAAATCAACTTTTGTGGCAGCAAAACTCAGCCCAGCAAGACCGTGTTCTGAGCTGAGCCATAGCCCATCCCGAGTATTTCCAGCAAGGACAGAGAAGGATTTTGGCCTGGGTTACACTAAAGTCATCTAAGAGCAACCTCTAGTGGTGTTTCCAGACAGGTACCACACCTTGAGGAGGGAAGGACACGACACAAACTGCTCTGGCTCGCTTCCAGGGGCTTTCCAGAGCAGCCATGGGACTGTTCCTGCTCCCAGCACCACTGAGCAGGACACCTTCTGAAAACAAAGGCTTGAGTTCAAACCAAGTACAGCAAACCCCGTGGTTTTGCTCCAAATGCAGTGCTATTGGCTGAATCTGCTTAAATAATACAGACAATTAAGTCATGAGCATCCAAAACTTTTTGTATTTGCCTCAAATTTAACAAAATTCCAAACCAACATGTTTTTGTCTGTACCAAACTCCCATCATCTGAGGCACTCCAGTGATACAGGTGGGTACCATTTAGTTAAAACCTAACTTGCCCCATGTCAAATGAGATAATTTAATTAGTTACCCCTCCACCCACAGATTTTCTAGGTACATCCCAGCAGTCAGGACCTGGAACCTCTTCTCTGTGAAAGAAAATCCTGCACCATCACACCCAAGAGTTTACTCAGCCAGTGGGAGCAGAGTGATTTCAGTACGTGTCTTCTAAACACCAAAATCAACTCGTGCAGGATTTCGTAAGCCATGTTATAGACAATAATATGTTGAGCTTAAACATGAAACTCCAACACTGCAGGAGTAATTCAGGACATTTAGAGCTGAGGATTCTAATTAAGCCAGTTTGAGGTGCAGTGTGGGTTCACCTGTTCAACAGGGAAAGAAACACATGGCTTCTGTTACAAAAATATTTTTAAGTGCCACCTTACTATACAGTCTATTAAAAGTGCATTCATTTATCAAGTGTTTTAACATGACAAAAGTTGTCAGGTGGATTACAGACAGATAATATGAAAGAAAAGAACATTTCACAAGCTATAGAAAGGCACACAGCATATGTGACATTGAGAAATTAATAATTTGCTTAATAATCCACAGCTCCATGAGGGGGTCCAGGAATCCCCTTGGCTTCTGTTCCATGCACAGCAGCACAAACCCAGGAGTTATTCTGGCTTGCTTTGTGAGCCATGTCAGGATGGTTTCTTGAAACCTCTTAAAATGGGGTAGATGTTCTCAAACGCCTCATAGATTTCAGAACGGTCTTTTGCTCCTAAATGGACATTTAAGGAAAAAAAAANCCAAAAAAACCCAAAAATAAAATTAACAAACCAAACACCAACAAAAAACCCAAACAAACAAAAAACCAACCAACCAAAAACAAAACAAAAAACCCAAAATGAATTAACAGAGTTCTGAGGGTAACTGAATGCAGTTTAAACCCAACAAGATAACAAACCATAAAGAAACCCAGGAGACTGAAAGCACCTTACTTTTAAAGGCAGAATTTCTGTCTGCCACCTCAAAGAACAATTTCTACCTTGCTTAGCTTTAAGACTGGTTTTGTTTAATCTATGGAACCAAAACAGCAATTTTCTGCTCTTGACAGGTGCAAAGTATTGGCTTTGAAGAAGGAAAAAAAAAAAAGCAACTGAGCACCACTGTGGTGTTATCTGCTTAAGAATAACAGCTCTGCCTGTTCATAAGGTGAGTGGAAAGGTGGAAACAAGAAGTGAAAGGCCTTTATTTCATACTGGGAGTTGTTCCACAGTGTGAGAACTCTCCTTCTCCAGCTCTGAGAAGCAATTTGAATTTTAAGCTGTGTGTTAAAACACCTTTGATCTCAAATCCCTTTCCATGGTACTGTAAACAAATCTTTAATACCAAGTCTTGCACACAAACTGCATTGCAGTAGGCAGGAACATTTCCTGCCAGCAGCTCTACTCATGCTGGTCCAACCAAGATCAGCTACAAGAAAATTGCATTCAAATGAACTCAAACTGGAATTAAGCCCTGCTCAGGTTGAATGTGTAAACCTTTCCTCATGTCCTCACTTGGACATGAATAATTCATTTGCCTTACCACAAGTTTTACTTTCAAAAGTAAAGTTGCTTTCTTGATTAGGGAAAAAAAAACAACCAACAAAACCACAAACTCCTTACATCTCAGCAAACTCAGTTTTGTCATTACAGCTGGGCCCAGTACTCACAGAAAAGGGCTGAGTGTGCAGCAGGCCCTGAAGCAAGGGGGTTACAATTGGTGTACCCCAAAAAATGCAGGCATCCATGGAATGGAACTGTCCTGTATGATTTTACTGACCAGCATAATTTTACTGGACCTAAGAAAATTGTGGACAGTGGAGGGGGAAGTATTTAAGATTTGTCCTGAGTGCCCCATCCTTTAGTTCACTGAGTTTATTCCTGATTTATGTCTGTGAGAATCTCTGGCTAAGGCAGGCACTTCTCTTGCCTTCCACATGTCTCAAAGCTGTGTTGTGAATATGAACAGTGCATTCAGAGCTTCTAGGAACAACCATTTACCTCTCAGAACATCTGAATAGAAGCATTTTCATGATCTTCACAAAAAGAATGTGCCAGGAGCTCAGGAATTCACTTTTTTGACCTGAGATCTGAGGTACAGGTGTCTGCTGAGCACACTGACTCAGCAAGGCTTTTGCCTCGTGATTTTTTTTTTTTTGCCAAACAGTCTGGAACAAGCTCTTAGATCTCCACCCTTTCCTCTGATAATCTCTGCTAAATGTTGTCAGTGAAGTGTTTTAAGAAGTTTGTTTCCTGTCCAAGCAATTTTAAATTGCTTATTGTGAGGCTCCTATTTAAGTGCCTGAGTAGTTGCTGGCATGTCAGCATCCTGTTGGCATCCTCTGCATTGGCACGTGGCATCAGGCTTTGAATTAAAAAAATACTTAGCATGGAAATCTGAGACTCTGTATGTGAAACAATACAAGATTATAGTGCAACAATACTGATGTTATCTGCAGAAAATATAGATAAGCTTCAGCAACCATTAAAAAAGATCCTGAAGTGGCTTTACTGTGGCAAGGTACTGATTTTTAGTTAATATTTTAATGCTCTCTCAGAAAGTGAAGCAGCAGTGGGCTACAGATACAGAAAGGCAACACTTACCAGTCAGTACAACTTTTCCAGACACGAAGATAAGCAGCACTATCCTTGGTTTGACCATCCTATAAACCAGGCCAGGGAATAGTTCAGGCTCATAGCTGCTCAAAGCAAGCAGGTAAGATCAGTAAAATGCAAATGCTGGTTCAGTGTTGTGCGAATAAAATGCTCTTTAATTACAGCAACAATAGGGTAATTAACCACCCAGATTTTATCTAGCTGCCCTGAGAAAGGCAGGTCAGGTTTTGGACTTCTTGAAGAGAAACCTGTTAAACCCAGCTGGAGAAGATGGGCGATCTTCACAGTGACTTTTAAAGACTTGTGAGCCACTTCTGATTTATCAGAGCATTGGAAGCTTTACTGTCATCTTCAGAGAGTCCTCAAATCATGGAATGGCCTGGGTTGGAACGGGCCTTGAAAACCATCCTGTTCCACACCTGCCACAGGCACGACACCTTCCACTCTCCCAGATTTCTCCAGCTCCTGTCCAACCTGCCTTGGACACTCCAGGGATCCAGGGGCAGCCACAGCTTCTCTGGGAACCCTGTGCCTCACCACCCTCACAATAAATCCTTCCTAGTCTGCAAAGAGCCCTCCTTTATCAGGAGGCATCTTGTGCAACTAAGACAAGATAACAGCCAATGTAAATATTTAATCTATATCTAGTTCCTAAATGAAATGCAAACTATTAGATGCAGGGCTAATGAAAGACAACTGAATTTTGGTTTTGTCAGTGCTGAAATCATCCTTTCCTGATGGCAACATCTAGTTTTGAACAAGCTGATCTCACGGGCACAACACACCCATCTCTCAATTACAGCTTTCTTTCAATTCTTAGCTAAAGAACACCCACAAACAGAACCAAACCAAGATCCCAGAAACACACAACATAGCTGCAATTCTGTATTTCACAAATGCAGTTTGGAAACTTAACCCTGCAGACAGGAATCTGCTTTGCTGGGAGCTAAGGGGCCACCTCGGTATTAAAATGCAGAGTGGAGCAAAGGCATGGAGCAGGCTCAAGCAGCTGCAGACCCTGCTGTGAGGTGCACAGGGCTGGATCTGATTTCCTCATACCTGCTGAACTGCTGGTGGGTGAGAACCAAGCCTTCCAGCCGGATGGGGAACCTCACATCACAGCTGCCCACCATATTCTGGATCTTGAAGTCCAAGAACCTGGCAGGGAAGCCGAGCTTCTGCACCACCCGTGCGTATTTCCTGGCTGCCAGCCTCGACTGCTCTTCACTAAGGGAAGAAACCTTTATTGTCATCTCCAAACAGCCCTCAAATCCCAGAATCCCAGAATGGGTGGGGCTGGAAGGGACCTTAAAGCCTATTTTGTTCCACCCTTTGCCATGGGTAAGGACACCTTCCACTATATCCCAGATTTCTCCCAGCCCCATCCAACCTGGACACTCGCAGGGATGGGGCTTTGCACTGAAGGAAGAACAAAGTGGTGGGTGAAAAAAAAATAAAAATCCTCTTTTATTAGTGCTTTCCTCTACTCTTGACGTAGAATTCAGTTTATAGCCACCACTGTGCTAATCTGCATTCCAGAAAAAGAGATCCTGCTGCTCAAAATAGCAAGGCTCCATCCCCAGGGCTGCTGCAGAGAGCTAAAAGGAGTAAGGCACTTGCTCATTCAGCTTCCTGTGGTCTGGTTGAACCCACTGGAGATGTTTCATCACCCAGAGGTTCCTCAGTTCCTCAAAACAGCTTCCCAGAGCTGGTCCAGGAGTTAGACTGCAGGCACCAGTACAATCACCTGCCTGGGGTGCTGGTAGGGACTGGAGAAGAGGTCTCTTCAGCACGAGTTAATTAATTCTGACTGTTTTGGGATATAAAAACCAAGCCAGTTTCTGATGGACTTCAGGGATAAAAAGAGTACAAAAATAAACTTTTGCTTTCCCCAATTCCCATTTCCTCTAGAGGCAGATGTGTCGACTGGTGAACAGACACTGAAGAGAGACTTGACAGACACAAGTTATGTCCTAAACACTTTAAAAGTCAGTGAGAAATGCAAATAATCCCTTAACAATTTCTGGGAATTTTAGCTGCTTTTCTGCTGATGTCTGCTCAGCTCAATCTAAATTCAGGGACAGAAGTACACAGTTCAGGAATTGCTAAGGTGCCACCACAAAGAAAGCAAGATTTTCAATATCAATGCTTCACTTTCTTTTGCATTTAGTCCTTTGCTAGATGTTTTAAACAAGACTTTTCAGACATTCTCCATCAGAACAGATGCATAACTGCAAGACCCAGACCTTAAGAGGGAAGGGAAAAAACAGAAAAATACCTTTTTGCTCCTGTGCAAACCATTTTTCCTGAACTGAAGATGAGGGCTGTTGTTCGTGGTTCCCTGATTCTCATGATCACAGCAGCAAATCTCTACAAATACAAAGGAGGACCTGACAGGAATTTAGCTGTATTTCTGTTCAGTCTTGCAACAATGAACACTTTCAAAGCTTGTCACAACACATATTTGCTTTTCAAGTGTTTCTTTATCACCCTGAAGTTATTTTTCCACCCACCTAGGAGCTCGAGAGTTAAGACCACAGACAAAGGATCATTGGGATCCATCAGCACGGGAAAGGCAAGTGAGGGTAAAGCTCTGAGTCCAAGATTTACCTTTGGGTTATACTCTGCATTTCTGGCATGCAGAGCTATGTTCTTCAGATCCAGTTTACAAGCCAGGTTTACAGTTGACACAATATTCCTGAGAACGAGGGAGGAATTTTCTCATTACAAAATCCAGCCACCCCTCCAGCAGTATTGGCTTCATGTGGTGTCACACTCCAATTAATAATTGCCATTAACTCATTTCCTGCCTGTCTCTTCCCCACTCTAGCATTAAACTACTTCTGGCAAAACTTAAGTAATTCAATCCCAAAAGTGCACTTTGAGATAGAATAAGGTATGAAATTATTAGTCTGTGAATTATAAGTTTTTGTGTCTTCCAAAACCTGCATCACTGAAGCCTTTCACAGCTTTGGATTGAAGCATTACTGACTATTTAGAGTTACTGCAGCACCTAAGGGAGGTGAGAGTGGGTTATTTTATAGAGGTATAAACTATTCCAGAGTTGTTCTGTCCTAGACAGGACAGCATCTTTTAATGAGGCCCAAATTTATCACACTCAATTCTGTTTCTCCTTTTGAAAAAAAGCAGAGTGACATCTTTAAACCCCTGGAGTCTGCTGCCAACTTTCACATTCTCCTTCCTGGAAGAAATCCTCCTTTTCAAGTACCTTCCTATTTCTGTGCAATATTGTCAGTTTATTTTCTCCTCCTTTCCCCTTCAAAAGGAGCAACTGCTCCTATAGTTTTTTTTTTTAAGCTTATTTAAGACCAAGCCATGCTTGCTACAATCTCCAAGTGAAAAGTCAGGGCAACACCTCACGGTTTAAGGCAAACTCTGATGCTGGTGTGTGCTCCATAAATAACACATAACTTACTGCAGCTGAGGGACTATCCCAGAGCTTTCTGAAGCAGGAGTGGCTGGAGTCACTGGAGTCATTGGAGGGCACACAGCAGATGCTTCAGGAGATGGCTGAGCTGCACCTGGATGTGACAAGCTGCTTTCATCCATGAAAACACCTCTGTCCTCCTCACTTGGCAGTGACCCATCAAGCTCTTTTTGCCTCTCGTGGCCATCTTCAGAGAGGTTTTGTTCTTGGTTGTCTTGGGTAACATCTGGGAGAAAGCTGAGATCCACTGAGGAGAAGTCTGTACAGAGCTCCTTGGGCTGATTTAACTGGGGAGCTGCTTGAACTGGGAGTTCTAAATCATAAGGGCTCATAGGAGTGAACAGATGAGGACTAGTGGAGAAGTCATCCTTGAATGAAGAAAAAAATGTCATTAAGGGTCTTGTATTAAAACAACTGCTGTAACTGGGAGAGTAGATTAAGATTAATCTTCAATGAGGAAATTTTAGTAATTTCCTCCCAATATGTATTTTAGCAAAAGACAATTTTTAAGAATGAAAGTGCATTCTTTACTTCTCTGTGAGTGTATAAAAACCCAGACAGTTTGTATAGTGCATTTTCCCACCACAATCCATGGGTGCTCTAGAGATCTGCTGGGATAGCACAAATTGAGACATGCAGGTACAACACCAGCACTTCACCCTTCCCAGCCACTGCCACACCTCAGCCATGCACACCACCACGTTATCACACCACGAGTTCTTCCAAGGAAGACAGACAGCATTTTCTGTCTGTCTTCATCTCCCATTCTGTATTATTCCATTTCCTCTCCCTGCTGGCAGGGGACAGTGTCAGCGCTGCTTTGTGCAACAGAGGGCAGCAGCTCACAGAACCAGCAGCAGCTCTTTCCTCAGCTCCTGGAGGCCACCAGCCTGATTCAAGCTGTAGATGAGAGGATGGAACTAAAAAAAGCCTCACCACAGTCAGCAGAACCAGGATCCTGCCCTGCACCAAGCACACAACACACCTGCAAGTAAGCTCTTTCCTGCTAATGTCCTTCTTTATCAACTATTTATTATTAAAAGCTGTTTAAAAAGCATCATCATCCATGAGGTAAGAGTTTCAGGACAGGATTTATTTCCTCTCCATTGGTACAAAAGCCTCCTTCTGAAAGGAGTTTCTGCCAACATCCACAGCAGGTGACAGCTTGGACTAAAGAATCCATACAAGAGGTTTTGTGTTTAATCAAGCATTTTTAGGTTCAAGAGCCAGAAGGACTTGAGAAGTCCAAGCACAAATCAGAACAGGGGATGGTGCATAAGACTGAGGCACTGGAGCTGGCAGCAAGTGCCTGACCTCCAGCAGGAGCAGGATTTCCAGATCAATGCTCCCCAGCCCTGGGCTAGTGCTGCTCTCTTCTAGTCAGCTCACTTGGCAAGCCAGCCATGCACACAGGGACATCTCTGCTCCTACTTTGCACTATATTCGCCTGCAGACACTTGGAAAACCCTGACAAAGTGACAAATCCCCCCAGAGAACCCTTACTGAATACAGATGCAATCAGGAAAGCATTGCCAACACCTACATTTAAAACTGCTTCTAAAACTGACTTCTAAATACAGAGCCCCACAGAAGATCTGGTGGGGCAGGGAGCTGTTGAAGAAGTCTAGGTACTCCTTTATCCTTTAGAAAAAGGGTCAAATACATAAATAACAGTTAAAAATAAAATATTATAGAATCACAAAAATATATCTATTTTAAATAGGTATTTTTCAGGTCAGCAGCAAGGGAAGGAAGTCACACTCCCTGCAAGAATTCCAGTGGACTCAGGATTTGCTGTACAGGAGCTCATTAGGAAGGTTTTTCATGAACCACAATGTAGAGAAAATGGTACAAAAAGCTCCCTGTGAGACCACTCACATGATACTAATGGGCATCAAAGAATGAACATAACAGTAAAAAAAAAAACAAAAAAACCAAAAAAAA